>VXBU01017581.1:479259-492013 GCA_013400315.1 Bombycilla garrulus | reverse complement strand
TTTTCTAAAAGGTTTTTATCCCGTCAAGGAAAAACCGGCTCTTGGAAAACAACCAACTCAGTTGGAACTCGGAGATAATAATCAGTTTCTCTGGGCTTGTGAAATTGGCTCATTAAGCGTGCTTTTTAACAGAAAATATTGGAAGCGATTAAGTCTGCTTTAGTGAGTGGGCATGAAATGGCCAACCTTCGGCCACCCACAGCTCCTAGGTGCCTGGCGTCGTTTTATGCATGCAGCGTAATGTCTTTACTTGAAGTGCTGTTTATTCATCACCTGCTTATTTATCTCTTTGCATTTGGCAGGCACATCGATCAATGTTAAACTGTCACACAAGGTTATTTTTCTTTTACATAACAGTAGAGGCCTAAGGTAGTGGCATATTAAAAGTAATAACTTTCTAACTTGTGGCTCGAGATGACAGCACCATTTGTACTTGAATATATTATAGCCAGAAATTCGGGGAAAAATATAAAAAAGGGGGGGAAATATTAAAGAAGCTAAAAAACAGATGATGTCTGTTAAGAATTAATGTTCTTCCAAGGTCAAAGGCTGGGAGCCAGCATTCCCTGAGTTGCTATAATTGTGTGCCTGTGTGTTGAGGATGTGTCTGCTGACTGGCTCTCCACCACGCAGCAGATCCACCTCTGACCCATGGGGATTAACTTTAGGCCTTAGCATCCCTGATAAACTCACAGGGAGACTCCTCTACACATGCTGCTCACCACCCAACCTGATCTGCCCTGCGAGAATCAGGTAGTTTTGCTCACAAGTGGATTGATTGATCCCAGTGTGTGAATCCAGACGCTCGTGTCCACATTGTGGTTGTGCAGCAGTCACCTGGAAGTCAGGCCATGCCCGGGAAAACTCCAGTTGAATAAACAGGGAGGGGTGTAGTTATCAACAACCGTGCGCTGCCATCTGAAAAACAACAAAAAAGTCAATATGGAAGTAAGTCTTTTCATTCTAGTTTCTCTCACCCTCACACCCCCCTTTTCTTTTTTTGGTTCTAGTATTCTGTTGCTTTCAAACACTGCCCAGCTTTGATAGACTTCCTGTCTTGGCACAGGGCCAGGCAAGCTTTCTCTGTACAAACAGGTTTTCTTTTTATTTTCAGTCCAGCCTAAAAATGCCTACAGATAGAAGAATGTCAGATCTTTTTAGTGTTGAATTTCAAAGCGGTCCTTAGAATTCTTTCCTCCCCTTGATCTCGTCTTTGGATTGCAGCTTGGACTCGCTCTCTGTTTCTAAATATAAGCCATGGACAGTGGCTTTCTAATAAAATGCTTTGATAGGCTTGTGTACATGGGAATTAAGCATGGGGCTGTGGTGGACTCTGTGTCAGCAGCCCGTTCGTGCTGACATGAAGCACCACTGCTCTCCCAGCACTGCACACGTTGCTGCCAGAGCACCCTGGCTCGGAAGTGTGAGCGGAGAAAGGGAAGCGCTGAAGGAAGCAAGGCCACGAAATGCTCTTCATGCAGATGGCATCTTGCTTTCTGGCTTGAGCAGAATTTATCGTTGAGCCTGGTCTATCTTTGGATCTGTTAATTCATGTATTTGTTCCTGCTCTTGGGCAGACACTTCTGTTTTATCTCGTGAAGTGCAAACCTGGAAGGGAAGGAGGGGGAAGCTCGTCCATTAAAAAAAGCAGCACCTCCACATGTCTATGCTCCTGGATCAATATTTGCATCAAAGTGGTTTAAATGTATGTGGCTCTAGGGCTGTCCATTCTTTCAACCTGACCTGCAGCATTGATTAGGGCTAGTAGAAGGAAGGGAAAGTAGCAAATCCGGGAAGATAAAATTATAAAAAAAAAAAAGAGCCATGAATGTCACTGTGACTCCTGAGAAAGAAGCACTTAAAGTGCTCCCATCATTTGTATGACCTCAGCAATCCCCTTAGTTAGACACTGCCCCTCTTCACCACCCACATGTGGCACTTGTGGTTCATTTGATCATATTTCTGAGAATAACAAAGAGTATTTCAGATTTTATCTGCACAAACTTCCTTGTTTGGGATGTATGAGTTACCTCGATTCTGGGTAAAATATTTACACTGATTCTTTTAATTGCTACTCCGCTTTCTGCTCGTACTTCCTAATTCCTTGAATGCTCAGAGAAAGTTTGTGATGTGGATAAAAATTAAAACTTCTACATGTTTTCTTCCTCCATTAAGATTTCAGGCCTTTCCCTGCGCTCCTTGGACATTACACATGCAGGGAGTGCAAGGCAATTTACACCCCAAAGAGGCTCTTATCTCAAGAGGAGCACAATTAAAGCAAAGCTGCAAGACTGACCCTCGAATTTTCCTGAAGGAAACATTTTGCTCCTTCAGTTGTTTTTCCTAAAATATCTTTCCAATTCATTTTGAAGCAAGAGAAATTGAAATCACTGAGAGAGTGGTCTCTTGGTGAGATCTTTATTTAAATTGGCTTTACCAGGTCCAGGATTCCCCTCAAAGACTTTGCCTTTCTGTGCCTGCTGGGATGGGATAGTGTCTTTGACGTGATCAGGGCTTACCTTTTTTCCTCCTCTTTTTCTTTTTTTGTTTTTAATGTATAGACTAGTTTGTTTACGTCTGTGTTGCAGTGGATAAATTTGAAAAGGCAAGTTACAGTCTTGGATCTGCGTTTCTCTCTCTTTGGTCTCAAACAGACTTTTGGTATTGAATTCTCTGGATGTAGGATCAGCCTTTAAACTTTGACCTGCATGTGTGATTGCTTAGGCAACAGCTAATTTTGAAGCAGAGAAGATTTAAGATCAGCTTTTTTTGAGATGACTGCAATTTTTGATAAAGAGAAACAGAAAAACACAATGACAGAACATAGTATAATACATAAAACTGAGAGGGAAAAAAAATGACAGCTAAGAGATTTATCATGTAAACAAAGAAGTCCAGCATATTGAATGGAATAAAATTGAATAAATAGAATGATCTCTCCTCCATGCTCTGCAACTCCTCGGCTGGCAAAGCACTTAGCACCTACTCAGATTAAGCTGCATGAATACAACAGTATTAAGTTAGCCTCACAAAAGAGGACTTCCAGTATTAAGAGTGATCAAAGGATTTTAGCAAGGCAGGCTTGCCCACAACCATAAAGGTCTCCTAATAAAGTAGAACTGAGCAATTAATTTACTTGACAGAATGTCTGTGAGCAGTTTGCAATTTCCCTGTATTTACTTGTTATTCAGAGTAACTTGGTGGTTTTGGGAACATTTACCCACAGAATCGATAGGATTCCATACCGGGTATGTTAAATTTGGGCTAGGTTGGTTACACCTAATTGGTCATTTCAGGCAGAAGGAGAAGCAGAAAATTAGCATGTCTAAGACATTTGCCCAAATGTTAAACCTCTGTTGGCCCTATAAACCTTGCCTGCGGCACTTGGCATTTATTGTCCATTCCACTTGTCTCACTTCACGTGTCTCCCAGACATAATTTAGGGCACTGGCTGCCAGTAGCCCTGTCCTAAACTAATATACAGCTCCCCATAAAACAGTTCTTTCCTGACCTGGCATCGGTACCTCCTATGTTTGTTGTCTTACAGGATTTTATTATCCCCAAGGATAATGGCTCCTGCAAAATGGCTGGGGATTTCATGGCTGTCATGGCAAACACAGGCTTGGAACATGTGCTTTATATCTAAGGCAGATGGGCCAGTGTGCTGTGCTTTGAGGAGAATTACGGCTCTAGGCCTTTTCCTCCTCCACACACCAGGTTTGGGTGGTATCCCTCTGCCTTTGGAGGCTGGAGATTCTCATGATTCCAGCCTGTCTTCAGGTGAGCCTGGAAGATCTAAATATTTTTTTTCCCGGCTGCATTATATTATCAGCAGCCTGGAGAGTTGCAGGGATTGGGAGCACTGGAGATCCCAAAGTGTTAATAGCTGACCAGTTCTGAGGTATTTTCATCTGAAACCCAACTTGGTCGCTGTGCAGCATTTTTAATTCATGTTATTTGGCCACGCACAGCGGGCGTGAGTGCTTCTGTGGAAGAATGCACAGCAAGGAGGCTACGGGCATAATAACCTCCATAATTTTATCCAGTCTAGTTCACCAAAGTTCTCTTTTGAGGCAAAGTACCAGCTTTCCTTAAAGCTGTGGTGAGCTCTTAGGAACTTAGCTTTTAAATCAAGTGTTGCTAATATTCCTCCAACATCCTTTCTATTTTCTCTCTCTTCTCCTCCCTGAATTATTTCCTCTCTGACAGCCATGTGGTAAGTGGAACATTTAGTTTGGGTTTTGCTGCTTCATGTGTCCCATGGAGTAAGTTTAAGGGTAAATCTCCTGTGCTTGCATGGCGGTTATGGAGAGTAAAGAGAACATTAAAGGGCAGAACTACTACAATGAATTCATGCTTGATTTTTCAAGAGGCCATGTTTTCAGTCACCTACCTTATAACACCTCTTCTAATTAGGTCACTTATGTAAAAATGGATGTAAGTTTCTAATGTTAGACAGGCAAGCTCTGTAAGTTGGCTCGGGTCCATTCCCATGCAAAGGTGAGGTTGCTGTGTGTGTTACGTTCTCCAGAGCTGTGTTCTAACCTGTCCCTGCCTCTTGAGCAACGGGGCTGTCCCACTTATTGTGCTAATTCAGCTCCCTGCCTCTTGTGTGACACAGGATTCCAGAGCTGTCATTTCCATTTCCTTAAAGTATGGCTAATTTCTAATTAAG
This sequence comes from Bombycilla garrulus, assembly GCA_013400315.1. Classification (NCBI taxonomy): domain Eukaryota; kingdom Metazoa; phylum Chordata; class Aves; order Passeriformes; family Bombycillidae; genus Bombycilla; species Bombycilla garrulus. The sequence continues at coordinate 487,338 of VXBU01017581.1, read as the reverse complement.
CACTAAAAGAAGAAACATTTTTATCTTCCTAAGAAATCTCACCCCTGCTTTTGGTGTAAGCATTTAACAAACTCAGTGCTCAGCAATAATGGTGTTTGAGAAACACAATCAGAAAAAGGAAATTGCATTACAAAGTTCCATTATAAAGAATATCCAGTAGAAGTGCCAGTCGAGAGGGTCTCTCTTTCCAAGTCAATGTGTTATCTGGACCTGTGGACTTTGGAAGATCAGATTAATGTGCAGAAACTCGGTATCTGTCTTGTGCAACCATCTGAGATTCTGCTGGGCAAATATGGCATGATAGATCAACTCCAGTTACAGTTGGCTACAACCTGCTCTTTGGAAATCTGCTGCATTGTGTGGGCCAGACTGATCCTTAGTTTAACACCGACAATAACACTGGAAAAGATTACCCAAAGGATGTGGAGCATTATCCACCCCTTTGAGTCCTTAAATGGTACTGAACACTTTTCTGAAAGCAGTGCTCTAGGCAAACACAAAACTCCACTGTTTGATAGGAGATTTTTTGTGTAAAATCTCTGACCAAAGTTGCAGAGATCTTACCTTGGATAATCAGAGGGTCTGTCCATCTCTCATGGCTGTGGCTCCAAGGGTGTGCACAGAAGCTTCTGGGAGCACGAGTGGCAGCTGCAGGTGGGGGCCTGCATTTACAGGAATGCAAAGACTTGCCAAATATTTGTACCCCAGGGGGTCTGAGACAACCTGAATGTTGTCAGGGGGTTGACAACCTGTTTGCTCAGCCCCACCAAAGCAGTGAGGAAGGTGAATCTTCCTGCTTGTGTGCTGCTGGCCCTGCACATGCAGCCCTAACCTGCTGCCCATGGCAAAATCTTCCAAACAACGCTGAGCCCCTGATTGACAAATTATCCTTCAGTCAAGGAAAATGTCAGCAAGCTGGCTGGCACCCAGGAAAGCCAAATCCTGTCAACAGAATGTCCTGCAGCTGTCTGAAGAGCACAGCTTTACCAATAGGGATAAGGGAAAGGTTTTGTCTGTGCAGACCGACTGTCCATACAGTCAGTAGTTGCCAAGAATGAGTTCTCTGTACTGAATGAGTGGATGCACAAACAGATTAAATACAGATAACATCATTCTATGACATGAATGAGAAAGGAAAAACCACCAACCTCTAAGACAGAACTCTCTTCAGACGTGTATCTGTCCTCTCTCCATTCCAAGAAAGCCTTGGTCCCTCTCTCTGACACAAAACTTGCCTGTGTGTACTTTGGGTACATCTAAACAGAGAGACTGGAATATCTTCTTGGTGCTGGCTCAACCCTACAGACAGGTTTCAGCACCCCCAGTTAAAACAGAAGCCCCACTCTTTGTGGAGCCCTAGACATGGTGGTTTTACTCATGGGACTCCTTCATCAGCCCTGGAGATGTGGCTAAAGCCCAGTGTAAAACTTTGAGCAGGGCACAGTGACCCAGTACTTCCCAATGAGGATTTTAAAGATTTTTGAGACCACAATTTGGCAGCAGGATGAGGAGCTCTTCTTTGCTTTTGGGAAAAACTACCTGCAGAAAAGGTGCAGCACTTCTGTTCTTGCACAGGAGCTGAAAGGGTAACTTAAATGTTGGCTTTTTGACTTTAGTGGGTACTTGCTAATGCAGAGCCGTGTGAGGCAAAAGCAGCCAAGCACATAAATAGTTCAGGCTTTTTTACTCCTATTTAAACAATTCTTGATTGAAGCTGGGAGCAGACAAACATGAGGAGATGTGTCTGATGATTCTGATCTGCTGAAAGGGCTCATTTCACCTCTGCTTCCACTAAACCAAATCTTCCCTTGGATATCTTTGTCATGGAGCAGGAAAGACAATTCCCTTTCTCCTCCTTCATTTGTTAAACATAATTCTTGCTGGTTTTTTTCAGTTATATACTTGTATTGAAGTGGGACGGGAATCCTTAAGAAATTAAAAATAGTCCATGTAATGATCTCAATAGGAGGGAGATTATCAAATTGAGGAGAAAAAAAAGTGTAGGGAATTAAGATGTCAAGCACTGTAAAGCCATGTTGAGTCACTCTGTGTACTTTGGGAAAACAAGTATCCTAAAGTCCCTGTAAAAATACCAAAATGTACCTCAGCAAGGCCTCACTCAGCTGTTCTAGTCTCTTTACAGTTTTGTTCAGCCCTTTTATAAGACAGAAAATTTGACTTTAAATAAATTTAAGGAGGAACGTGGATAAATAATATTTAAAATGGAAATTTTCAAAAAGCAATGTGTAAGAATTTGGGAACCCTAATTCCTCTGGGAACAGATGCCTATCATCATCTTCACATGCCTAAGCTACACGCCCTTAGGCTGTGAATGTCAAATACCCCTTTATCTTCCAGCACTCTGGTACACAAATAAAGATGTTTCTATAGCAATTCCAATTTCAGGAGAAGGACAAATGCTGCATGAATATGATCCAAGGGTTCCAGATATGAGGGTGGTGTCCATTATCCAAGAGGGGGCTAGGATGTGAAATTAGCTGTTTTCACTAAAAAACTCCCACAGCCCATGTAACAAATCTCCATTGACCTTAGCGATGCTTTTGATGCTCTCTGACTTCCATCTTTGTGAAAATTATTGGCAATATTTCCCAACTCCTGGATGTCCAGAAAAGTTTGTGAAATTATCTGTCATCTGCACAATGGTGTGCTGGATAGAGGCTGGGGCTGGCACTCTGTTGGATCCATTTGTAACAGCAAAAGGAGTCAAGCAAAGGTATATTTTGGCACAGACTGTTCTTTGGACTGTTCTTTGTAGTAATGATTGATGATGCCACTAGAGACATGATGCCAGGAATATTTATTAAATTTTGAACATCTGGCAAGCTCTTTAACCTGAGCAGATTGAAGGCCTCCACAGCACTGAAGGAGAAGGTTATATGTGAACTCCTCTGCGCAGGTGGTTGTGCTTTCGTTGCACACACTATAGAAGACCTCTAGTTCACGACCAACAAATTTGCTGTGGCAGCTGAAGTCCACAGATTTATCGTCAGTCAGAAGAAAAGCAAGGTTGTGCACTAGTCCAGAGCTGGAAAAGCATCTGCAAGATATAGAATCGGCGCATTAGTGTGGGTAATGGATTTAATTTATTTTTAAGAGACTATCAGATGTCTAAGAAATCATGTGCAGAATTAAAAATACATGTTTTGCATGTGAGATTGCATCATAAATTGACACATGCAGGGTATCCCACAGAATACCAGACTTAGTGTTTATTTTGCTGTAGTAATTTCCACATTAGTCTGTGCCTGTGAAACATGGACAAGTCATTGCTGGCACATCAAAGAGCTGGAAAAATTCCATCACCAGCACCTTCGAGCTATTATGCATATCAAGTTGTAGGATAAGAATCACAAATAACAAGATTTTGCAAAGAGATTGCACAAACAGTATTGAAGCAATTATTATTATAATGGCATTATTTTGCTGGACTGGACATGTCCTCTGTATTTAGGACACAAAGCTCCCACAGTCCGTGTTGCACAGTAAACTTACGACAGGCAGCAGATCAGAAGTCAGGAAAAGGAGAGGCATTTGTCCAGGAAAAATCGCTCCCTGGTTGCCTCACAGATGCCATCATTTGGGAAACTCAGCATCAGCTATTAATATGGAGTACTACAGTGTAAAGTGAGACATGTTGGTCAATGGAGCTGAAAAAATAATTCACAACTCCAAACTTGTGAATAATTTTGCCCTTGTTGAACATCTGTGATTAAATGGCAGTCTCTTTAGAAGTGTTTGTACTAAATGCAATTCTGAAATAAACCAAATTGTCGCTGAGGAGCATTTAGGCATCGTTCCCTTCGTGTCCAAGGGATGATGAAGTTCCATTTCAGGAAGCCATCGGGGAAAGTGATGTTGGAGACAGCTCTGGGCACTGGTGGTGCTGCCCTCTGTCCAGCCCGTGGAATTCTAGGATTCAGGCGGGATTCTGCTAATGGAGTGGAAATCAGGAGAGAGCAAATTGGGCTGAAAGAGAAGGAACCCTCACATGATGCTAAAGAAGCTCCACAGCAGCCAAAAAGAGAAGGCACAGGCTCAGCTTCCATTCTGGAAACACTGCAAGTGATGAAGCCTGGCTCCAGGAGAACGCGTTTTTCCTTCCACAGCTCTCTGAGAAGGCATGGGAAGATCATGGGGGATGGAGAGCTGCTATCATCACTGACTCCTGGGATCCCAGAGAAAAGTGCACAGAGGAGAGGGCTGGAGGCTTTGCAATGTGGAACTTCCCCTCGGGTCAGGATTGTTTCCCGTTTGCCCCGTTCCACAGATCCCTGCGAGAGCCCCGCTGTGCACAGGCCTCCTCCCCAGCAAACAAAGGGACAAACGTGCAGGGGGGTTGTTCCCTCCTGCTTCCTTAATATGCAAACTTATAATAAAAAGGAGATTGGAGGGAAGGAAATAATCAGATCAACTGCTGTCATTTCCATTTAATTGCCGTGTTTGCCATTTCAGCAGCGAGCACTGAAATGTGCTCAAGGCGGTGGGAGAAAGGCAGCCTTTGGTTCAGCAGTTGTTCTTTAAACAGGAGTTATTCAAATCCCAGCCAAGGTGGCAGGAGCTCCGGGGGAGCTGCTGCACTAAACAGGTCAAAGGAAGAGCACAAAGCACATCTCGGAGTTTAGGACGTGGCGGTAATAAATGTAAACAAGCCAATTAGAATATATTGTTTGCTGAAATGAAACTTCAAAAGCCGGGCTGGTTGTACACGACCTGTAGGAAATGAAGTGGAAGCAGTTCAGTGTGTGTAAAATTGATAGGCAGTTTTTATCTCGCTATCCTTTTTATCTAGAGCATCTGAAATCCAGTAAATATATTCGCTTGTCCTACTTTTGAGAGTAATTTTTCATCACATTTTCAGTAATTGGATATCACATATTTTACGGTCTTACTCTGTGTTGTTGGAATAGCCAAAAAAAGGAATAAAATGATAAATTGAATTACTTTAGGTTGGGCAGTTTTTATGGGAAAGCGAGATAGACTGGATGCCTTAGGTGTTATCCTCTAGACCACGTTTGAAAACTTTTAGGCTAGTAAAAATCTCAATCATTGGCATGCAGTATTTCACCTCTGAAACAAGATATTGTTTACTGAAAGGCAAAAAAAAAAAAAAAATCAACAGTGTTTTAGTGTAAAACCTGTCTAGATTTTTAATGAAATATTGGAAGGAGGAAATACTTTTGTCCTGGCAAGACCTCAAGGGTGCTTTTCTTAATTTCTCAGTTCATTTTGTTCTCTTATCTAAAGTATGTAAAAGAGATTCTGTATTTCAGTTATGAAAATGTGCATATTTTATGCCACAAAAGAGAACCTTTTTTTCCTTTCCTTTTTTTTTTCCTCCTCCCTTTTGGTAAATATTCTTTCAGAAGAAACACAATCGATGTAGTCAGAGCTAACAAGCAGATGGATGTATTTGAATGCCATTATCTTATGTACAATGATATTATCTCTTTCATGAAAAATTCAGCAGTTTGGGCTGCTTTAGTCAAGGAGAAGGAGGAAGTAGGGAAGAAAAAATAGTGAGAAAAACATGATCAGACTTGGAATCCCTGAGGGGGTCACATTGCATCATTTAGCAGGAGAATAACCAATGCAGAAGGAGCAAAGTTGGTGGAGTTGCTGTCTGCTCTCCTTATGGCGTTCTTGGCTCCGAGCTCTCTTCAAGCCCTGCAGCTGTAGGTGGGCAGCTCTTGGGCCTGCTAAAGCATCACACCATGACATTTTTATCATCAGTCTAGGAGAAGAAAATAAATTTGCTAACAGAATATAGTTGGCAGGCTAATACTGCCTTGTCACATTCCAGACATCTCCAGGTCTGGCCTGAGCCAGGGGAAACAAGAACGAGGGCCAAGAAGTTCATGATGGACATGTTATATGGAGAACAAAAATGCATTAAAAGGGGGGGAGGTTTCTCTGCAGTGGAAATTGGGTAGACCTGGTGATTTCAGCAAGGGGAGTGCTTGTACCTATGAAATACTTACCACCTGGGAGGTGCAGGGCTCTGTTCCTGTAAAATCGTATCTTAATCCTCTCTGAGGCCTTTAACATTTTATTTTCCTTTTATTGAAAAAGAAAACGCCAGGATTAAAACTAGCACTCTTGAGGTAGAGAGCTGTGCCCTGTTCTCAGGTATCTGCTGCATCCAGTAACCTCCAGCAGCTGATCAAAACCACGTGTATGCAAAGATTTAGGTTTTGCCCTCTCTGGGAATGGCGTGTGGGAACCATTCCCACCGGTGTCTGGTTCTTGTGGCATTTTCTGCTGCCCAGACCGCTCCCTGTGTGCCTGTCCCCATGCTGGTTGCACTTGCAGGCAGAGCAGAGGTGTCAGTGCCACTGAGATTTTCAGGGGGAAGCTGGCTGCAGGAATTTTAGGAATTTCTCACTGACACGTTGATGTGCGATGGAAGAGTCGCTATTCTGCGCAGTTATGCTCCCCTAATCCTTCAGAATGAGGTGCTTTGACAAATTAAATCAATTTTTACTTGCCTGTCCAGTGCAGTGATGGCCCTGAATCACAGGGTGTGTCCTCCAGAGGCATGGTGTCCCACAGGGTCACCCTCCTCAGGGCACCCATCCCATTTCACTGGGCCACGTGTGGCTGGGTGGAATTCAGCTTTGTTTACACTACAGGAAAGAAAAATTCAGGGAAATGAATAATTGAGAAAATACATTATGCAAACACTGCAACTTCTTTGGGGTTCTGGATGTGTCACAAAATGTCTTAATGATAAATGTTTATGAAAATTATTTTCATGAGTGACCAGGTAGATTGCCTGAGCTTTCTGTAGCCTAGGTTGTGGGAAGAGATGTGTAAACCCAAACTAGACCTTCAAAAGTCCTTGCCCAATATATGGTATTCACACCCAGTCATGCTGCCTTTTTCACAGTGATTTGCCCAAGTTCAGGACATGTAAAATTAAGATTTACTTTACTGTAAGGTCTTGAATGTCATTGAAATGTTCTGATTGCTAAATGGTTTCTCTTTGTTTGAATTTTATTCAAAACAGTACATCAGGCTGAAGTATAAAGGTTTTCTTAGGCAACCTTAAAATTATTATGTCTAATCAGGATTTTTTTCTTGCCAAAATGCTGAGTTACTCAATTCCTGTGTCATGTCCCTTTAGAAAAATAAAAGTGTTAGTTAGGAAAATATTCAGGTCATTTCTATAAAAATAACCTCCATTTTTTCTTTTTGATGAAATGGGGTTTGTTGAAAGTGCTGGCATTTGGTGGGCTGAAAGAAAAAGTGGGACTGAAAAAATATTTAATCTAAGTTGTAAAGGAGCTTGGAACCACACCACAAGCATCATAATTAACTTTAATAATTATAAATGTAAATGCAGACAAGCCACAAGGTTTTAATGGTGTGCCACATGCTTCTGCTAATTATTTTAGAGTTTGGACACATTCAGTGCCAGCTAATTATAAACCCTGCTATGGAAATCATCTGTTTATATTAGACTTATTGATCTCTAGTGCTTAAGCAATATGAAAAGGGAAATCTACAATGCCGTACCATCTGCTTTGTATTCCTAATTGCTTTTAAAGAATCAAATATATAAATAGTCAGCTTTTTATATGTTGGGCTTCAAACCCATTCAAGAAACATGTTCTGCAAATCTGAGCGAGCAAGGAAAGGATGCAGCATTAATAATTTCTCTCTTCCCCTCCAACTTTTGCCATCCTTGGGTCTCTGCAGTTCGTTGATCTCAACACGGGAGAACAAAACCTGCGTCTCCCAGAAGTCCCACACATTGGTCAAGCCAGCTGAGAAGTTGTGCAGTTTATCATTTACATCTTTTAATTGCACATTTTCTTTTACTCCTTGCCATCAAACACACCTTATGGCCATGAACATTTCTTGTTATTCCACTTAATGGATACACAAGAAGAGGGGAAGGGAAATTAATGTTCAAACTAACGATCACCTCCTCTGGGAAGTATTTGGCTTTATGGCAGATTAAGCCTATTGGGCTGCATGATGGGCATTTGCTTGGGGGGAAGGATGCAGACTTTGATATAGTTTTCTCTCCCTCTTTTTTTTTTTTTTTAGAAGTAG
>VXBU01017581.1:456366-478433 GCA_013400315.1 Bombycilla garrulus | reverse complement strand
TGGGGGGAAGGATGCACACTTTTATATAGTTTTCTCTCCCTCTTTTTTTTTTTTTTAGAAGTAGCACTATTATGTATTTCACAGTCATTTCTTTGTAAAATTGCTGATTTTCATGCCGTATAAAATAACTGTTTTCAGTGCTGTAGCTGTTTGCAGTGTCACTTTTACTGGGATAAGTTCTTTTGTTAGATATTTACTGTTCTGCAGCCCTTTGTTGTGGTTTAACCCTGCAGGCAGCAAAACATCACAGCCACTCCCTCACTCTCTCCTTTCAGTGGGATGGGGGAGAGAATTTAAAAAAAAACCAAAAAAGAAAAAACCAGGAAAATTTGCAGGTTGAGGTAAAAATGGTTTAAATATACAAAGCAAGTGATGCAAAGACTTTAGCAGAGGCCCCTGACCAGCTTTCCCTCCAGTTTTCCCCCAGTTTCTCCAATTGCCCCTGTTATCCCAGGGTATGGAACAGCCCTCTGGGCAGCCCAGCTCCCTCACAGCTCCTTGTGCAGCTCCTCACTGCCAGAGCTTGGGGAACTCATCAGCCCTTGAGTGGAGGTGAGCACTGCTCAGCAACAGCTGAACCATCCCTGTGCTGTCAATGGCATTGCCATCTAAATCCAGACCACAGCACTGCAGCAGCTACTGGGAAGGAAATCAACTCTGTCCCAGACAAACCCTTACTTATTCTAAAGCAGGAATTTTTTCAAACTCTTCTTTTCCAAAGTTAGAAATTCTGGTGTAACCGAATTATTTTGTTCATTGGCTCATTGTGGGGTTCAGCTCTCACTTCTGGGATGAGGAGAGTGAAGACACAGAAGGGTGGCTGGCGTGGATTGTCACAACTCTGCAGCTTGATGACAATTTGCATAGGACAGGAGAGTGCCCTAGGAATGGCCAGCTCTGACAAATTGAGAAGCTGGGCCAGATCCCCAGCTCGTGTCAGTTGTAGTAGCTCTGCTGAAATCCATGGAGCTGTGCCAGGCTGCACCAGCTGGGAGTCTGGCAATCGCCGGGTAAAATTAAACAAGTTAATGCACTTGACTGCTGCAGTTAAGGGGTCCTGAACCTCTGCTGCTTTGCCTCTCGAGGAGCTCTCAGACAACTCCCTGTCCTCACACCCCACTCACACGGGGTGTGAATGTCTGGGGGGCACGGTGGGACACAGCCTGTCCTTAAAAACACACCTTAGAGTCGTGCTCGTGGGTGAGGATCCCTCTTCTTTGAAATTCCATTCTTCTGGTTCCTGTGTTTGTTAAGTGGCTCTGCTTAGCCTGGCACTTGGAAAGAAAAGTCTGCCACTTATGGCTTTATGCTTATCCTTTCCCAGTGCACATGCACACCCTCATTTGAATCTCTCTGAGTGCACATTAGTAATGTGGGATTCTATTATTATCAGAGTTTATTATAATTAGGGCTCCTAGTTTTCTGCAATTCAGCAGGGAAAGAAGCACAGCTTAAATTTTAGTTTTAAAATTCAGGCTTCTTCCCAAAACTGAGGCACCAAGCAAAGAAACAACACTGGAGTAGTCTTTCAAATGGCCTTTTTTGTAAACCTCACATTAATAGTGAACAATATCATTTGGGAGCTTTTAGAGAGCTCACCACGTTCCTGGTCTGATTTTCAGATAATGGTCACCTTTCCTTTTAATCCACTGGGCGTGTAACATCATCCCTGTGTTCTCCTGGTGCTGAGGGACAGTAACAGCGTGTGGAGGGATGGCTTTTCCTTGGTGACACTCAGTGCAGGGCCCACTGTGACAATAAGGGACTCGGTTTGGCAGCTCGCAGTGGCCACAGGCTCTGATGCTGCGTGGAGGGGAAAGGATTGCTGTCATCTCAGAGGCTTTCATCTTGTGATGCTATTCTGAGCACATCCTGCATCACTGCACCTTCCCTGAGGAAAAGCCAGGCCTCCAGTGGAGACACAGCAGGGCAGAACAAGCACACGTGTCTTCCTGTCTGAGGATGGACACAGGAAGGCTTTTTCTACTCACAGACACTAAGTATAATTATTATGACCTACTCTTGTTCAAGTTCCCTCTTGGAAATCATCACCTGAGCCAGTGATGATCTGTCTACACGTAGTGTTTAACTTCTCCAGAATGTAAATGTTATACCTCTTCTGCAGTACTTTCAGAGGGCTTTCCTGGTGCCATTAGCATTTTAACATTATTATTAACAACTGGATTACTCAGTCTGTACCTTAAGATGGCTAGGAAAATGAAAGTGAAATGTCAGATGCAATTAGGAGAGATGCCACCTCCTGTATTCCCCGGACTCCTTTGTTTGTCGCCTTCCCTTACGACCCCCACTGGGAGTAAAACCTGCAGCAGTCCTCAATGAAGCTGTCATGGATGAAGCTTATGCTGTAAGCACAGCTCTGGTGTGGTCTAGGTGACTTTAAAGATCGTGGAAAGCACCTAATATTTCATCCAAAATGTGAGCGGAAAAGAATTAACTCCATCGTTTTATTGGATAAGGAAAAAACAATTCTATGCTTTCAATAGCCTTCAGCTACAGCTCCAGGTATTGTGATGTTGAATAATTTAGTCTGAACTTGCCAGCAGTGGGGATTATTACTATTGCAGAGGCAACATTTGATGGACAACATTGGAGGTGGAAGTGGTTGCTTTTTGTAGCTGCTCTTGCCCGGGCAAAAGGAATTTGCTCTCCGGATTGAGGTGGCAGCTTCGCATTGTGCTTGGATGACACGAGTCCTCACCCCTCAGCCAAATGCCAGGCATCCAGTGTATAGCCCAAAATGTCAGATTAGTGCCTGGAAGCTCTGCCAGAACCCCACAAGTCGGGATAGCTTCAACCATGTTGTAACTACACGGCTTTGCCACCTCCCGGGGTGAGGATACGGAGCTTGGTGTGGAGATGGATCCGTCTCCTCGCACCTGAACGTCGTATTCTCCTCAGAGCAAATGGATAGGCTTTTGTGTGGAGACCGTCATAAACGCAGTAAAAGCTCAGATTTTTGGCAAGCCGAAGCTGTTTAAGAAGCAAACAAAAGTGCTGTAAAACAATCATTTGAAGGAGTAAACCAGCGCTAACCTGCACGGCGAGTTTCAGCCGATGCGCTGGGAAATGGCAAAGACATTAAACTCCCCTAAGATAAGGGTTAGAACAGGAACTTCAGTGACCCTGCAGTACAGTGGGGCTTCCGTGCTACTATAATTAGGGTTATTGCAATGAAGTCAGGCACATAAATGTTAACATTCTGCTCATTAAAACAGTTCTTTTCAGAGAATTAAGGATTCTGCATTTTACATTCATAAAGTGAATAATATAAACTTAACTTGCGGTCGCTTTGATTATGTCTTGGAAAGAGTTAAAATTCTCTATGTAGATCACTGTAGTTTTATTATGTAAGATGACCTTAGGAACTGTCATCCCCCTTGAATTTATACAAAGAATTCAAAGTAAAGGTTTTCTAGGTTACACTTCCTTTTTCAACCCTTTGTCCTGTCAGCTCAGTCCTAGATATCTTCATCTGCCGACATGCCCAGATGTGCAATGAATGTTGATTTGAGCTGGCCCCTCAACCCCTCCCTGCTGGTGTCATTAAAACCAGGGAGGTAGCTGCTCCCCTGGCATCTTTGGCAAGGCTTGGCTTTACACTGCGGACTAAATTATTGATGAAGAGCACTTCTGTCGCAGTGTGTTTTACCCACCTTTAAATGAAACAGTGCGGATAGAGCTGTCATTGCCTCCTCACTCCCTGCAACTTCTACATGACATTTATGATGTGGTTCAGATTGCACTGAAGCAATTAATTTCCAGTAGAGCCTGCACTCAGAATGAAGTTCCCTGACAATTACCAAGGGCTGGGTTTTCAGGGAGCACACCACACAGTCATTGATACGGTATACAAAAGAAAACATCACAATACTCTGCAAAGGTTTGTTGGTCTTTTTTTTCCCCCCTGAATCTGATGCTTAGTGCCTGAACACCCTTTTCACACCAGTAACTTTTCTTAACAACGTGGATGGAACCTGGTGTTCAGCCCCCTGTTTGGGCCTGATCCTGCTGTGTGCTGAGTGCCTCCAGACTCTGCAGCAATCGGTAGGACCCAAGTTTTGCCATCTGTTAAGAAAAGCCTTACCAAAATGCCTGTCATTTTTGGTGAGAGACAGCCAATATCTTCACATCAGACATCTGTCTGCACCTGGAAGCAAAGCCTGTTTTTAATTCTGCATTCAGCCATTCGAGTGGTGCTGGTGCTCCAGGAGCTGCTCTTTTACATCTCTTCTAGTTGCTGTCTGAGCACAAGGATGGTTTTTCTGGGAAGATGGTGTGCTCCTTGCCTAGGGTTTGTGTAGAATAAAAAACAGAACAGGTTTTGTTTATATAGGTTGTTTTCCTCATCTCTAAAAGTCTTCCTAAGACCTTGATAGTGAGTTTTCCACACGAACCGTCTCCCTATCTCCCCAGTGATGAGGATTTTGTTCAGCTTTGGGATTTATAACCCGTTTTATTGTAGAAGGGAATGGTGACCTGAGCATGGGACTAGACCTGCTCCTTCTCCTGTCATGGAGCCACCAACTTCCAGAGTAGCTCCCAGAGCTGGACAGGAGTAGCCACGGGTTTGTAGTTTAGTTGAAGCTTAGCCAGCTCTGATGACAGCGCTGTCAAACCAACACGGGGTGAGAATTTGCACTGGCACCTCTGCATCAGGGTGATGGGCACTTTAGGAATGCACAGACAGAAATGCAGACAGGATATTGATGGGTAAACTAATGTGTGGACTTGTACTTACAAGCTCAGGCTCAGAGGTGAATATTCTGACAACTGAAACGTTTTGACACAAGTTCTTATTAAGAAAAACGTGTGAACCAGTTTGGATGGAATCGAAAGCGTCTTTACCCAGACCAGGAAACAATCTGCTGGAGATTTGGAAAGAGCTGTAGCTGGCCTTTCCTGCAGTCCTGGTTCTCCTACAGCCCCCATAGGACTGCAATAGCAGAAGGTGACTCTGGGAAACGTGGCCCAACGTGTTTTGACCCAGGGGATGCTGTGGTGTGAACACTGAGCTCAGAAGTGCATGGATTTGGGAGCCTCTCTTTAACACAGCCTTTAAAATTCTAACTGTGCTGCTGTTGCCTGGGATTTTTTTCCTAATGCATGATATTTGAATTTCCTTCGAGGAAGAGACACTGTAAATAAGTCAAGTGAAGGGATTTTTTTTCCTCATGACATAATTCAAAAAACCATCTCAGAAAACACCCAATGCCTCTGCCACCCCAACCTTGATTTAGGGTTCAGAGTGACAGAGCACCTGGAATATTTTGAAGGAAAGGCTACTTCCTTCTCCCAACAGGGAAGCTCTTCCCCAGTAGTTTGGTCACAGTTTTGTGGTGAGCTAAATGTGTCAGTAAATAACACTCAGAGTTGTTGGTGTGTTCCTGCAAGCTGCCTTCAAAAGTCTCTTTAGTATCTACTAAAGAGAATAATCTACCTCAGGGGTCTGAGGAGCTACTGCTGAAATTGTTGGAGCCAGAATAAGATCCTATAAAAACTGAGTGAGGAATCTGGCATGTTCTTCATACTTGAGTGAAATCTCACTTTTAATGATCTCAGCGTTGTTTGGTAGTTGAGGTTAAGCACAAAGTCTTGTGGGATGCATTGCAGGATTATGTCAGAGAATGAGGGATACTCATTCAGGAATTTTAGGACAGCAAGCACCCTTAAAGGAGCATTTCAAAATTCCTGTAGATATTTATGATCTCTTTGAGAGAGCCCTGGTCTTGCTACTTGTCCTTTAAAACACTCTGGGGATGAAATGTTTCAAAGAAGCCTTGATTAGTTTAGTCCCTCTCCTTTCTTTCCCCCTCTCTGTTTTTTTTTAAATTTTTTTTTAATAAACCAGGAATTTATCATCATGCCTACTTCTGCAAAGTAGTATTGTAGTGCTGTAAGCCTGATATATATTTTCCATGTAAAAACTCAGCCTGTCAATCAACATTTTAAAAACTCCAGTGTCTCTACTTAGCAATGTAAATAAAATTGCTTTATTTACAGAGGCTTAGGAACGATGAAGGATAAGGTACAGAGGAAAGGAATCACCAAGTGTGTGAAGAAATAGCATAACGGCTCCAGATTTTTTTAATGGAACGGGTTAAATTTCTTTTTGAGTGAAAGTTAATATATTTAAATACACATGGGCAAATTCCCTTGTCTCCTGGAGAGTTAGGACACGACTCTGTGCTCTGTAGCAGCACTTTTCTGCTGGTGCTGCAAATGTGCTTTGTACCCATGTTAAAGGATGCTGCTCCAAAGCAGAGAATTAGACCTCAGCATGTAAAATAGGGAGATGATGCAAAGCAATTTGAGTAGGAAATCCTGGGACATTAGTGATGCTCCAAGTGCAAATTTTAATATGGATTTAACTGCAGAGCTGCTACTGAGGCCTCGGTAATGTTATTTTAAGGTTAATTTGGAAGCCTTGTTCGAGGTTTTGGCTGCCTAACAGCCACTGTCATTAGTGAGAGTCGCATGGTTGAGTTCCTGCCCTGGAAATCTCCCTTCTCCAGTTGTTTATGTACATAGAAATAAATGAGCAAACAGACCATTCTTTGAGGAGACAATTTGGTGTATAATAACACATTAATGTTTTAATCCAGTCATCTGTACTCCCACAAGGCAGGCAAAGGAGCCTCAGATCTGAGTTCTGAACCTTTTCTTAATGACAGATTTCTTTGGTCAGAAGCAAGTCAAGCTCTCCCTTTGTCATCCTGGCTTATTTTTCAGTCTTGCTGTCTTTCCACAAGACAGCAGTGAGAGATTGCTATGAAACTAATTAATGTCTGACAGACAGATCGAACCAAATATCCAAAGGATTCAGACTACAGTTCATTCCCCTTTACAAAGCAGAATACCACCAGGCAAGAAACATATAGATGACATTATTATACTAACAAATAGCTGAGGGAATTTTCTTGCTCATTTTATCCAAATTAGACAATTTAAGACAATTATGGTTAAACTCCCCTCCCAGACTGCACAGCTCAGTTACCTTGATGTGTTGGTGGCTGTAAAGAGATACATAAGAAATATTACCTGAGAGGGAAGCTGTGTGCTTTAGTGGACCTCTATTGTCTCTCAGACTGTGACCACAAGGGAGAAATAAGGGTCATGTGTCATATATGCATAGCCAAAGTATAGAAGATTTATGACTTAGTGAATATGTAGATACGCTGGTGTTCTTGACCAAGCTGTGGAAGCTGTCCTTGAGTGTGTCTGAGGTTTTGCTGTTGCAAAAAAAATACAAACTTCAAAGCAAGAAAGAGACAAACAATTACACACACTGAGTCTTGAACACTTGGGCAGTGTTCTCTGCAATCGCAAAAATAATGACTGCTCATCCTGGTCTCTTGGGGGGAAATTTCCATATTTTTGCTTTCGAGGCACTTTCAAAGCCATTTACTGCCATAATTCATACACCACTGGATTAAGAACCATATGCCTCTTAAAATCAGCAAGAGGCTGTGTAGAGGATTTGCTGATTTAAGGAAAAGGCAAAAATAAAAATAAAATAGGCATATTGAGACCTACTTTTACTTCAAAGGATATAATCACACCAGTTTGCCAGTCCACTCATTAAGAAATAGTTCCTGATGAATTGGAGAGAGTGACAACAAAAATTATCAAACTGCTGTTTGTTGACCACTGCATTGGATTTTATCCTTCCTGTGGTGTCTGTTGGTCACCAGTTACCTGTAACTGTTGGCAGTTCATTCAGCCCAAGCTGTACCAGGGGATTAAGCAGTGCTGGTGGAACAGGAACATTTCGTCTGCAAAACAGAAATCAGGGAAGGTCCTGTGGCATCAGCTCTGAGGGATCTCAGTTTGCTCCATTAGATCACAGCACGATGCAAACTCACTGCACTTCCCAGAAGAACATGCATGGATTTCCCTGCTCTGAAGCAAAATACCTCCAAATTCTACAACCCCTAATCTTTTCTGCAATGGGAGATGGAAAGAAAATCCATTTTCTCTTCATGATCTCAATGGCTTTTTCTATTTACAACCAACTTGCCCAATGATAACACCATTCCCTGTGAACAGTATGACATTAAAATAAAATCTGCATGAATGCTGAGAACTCGGGTACAAATACAGTATTTGTGTCTTCTTGGCTAAATTGTACTTAATAACTTTTCCTAAACTTGTTGCTGATTTTTCTGTTTATTTGCTACACCCCAGAACTCTCACAGACAGGTTTGCTCCTGCTTAACTGAAAGGCCTCTGGCATCAAAATAGAATCTAATGTTTGACACATTTTTTCCTGGACAAGATCAGGAGGGCTGCATACAGAGAAATGTGAAGGCACGTTCCTCTTCCCTTTGTGGTGATATTCCTGTCTGTGGTAGGAAAAAGGGAAATATGAGAACGTGACGGGATTCATGCTAATGCTGCTTGTGTCACTCCACTAAGGACCCTCTTCAGTCCACTGTTGGTTTCTGAGACAGCACAGTAACTTGTTTAACTGAATATTTTGTAGAGAGAACCTTGTTTATGTCCCTCTTTAGTTTTAGTGCCTGGATAGCAGCTCTTGGGGCACATCTGCGAGGAGCTGCATTGATTTCCCATTTCTCAGAAGGGCCCACCTGGAGCCTTTCATCCTGCTTGGACCAAGGCAGTTTGGGAAAGATTTGAATCAGTAGGACTCAGTTTAGAGGAGAACAGGGAGGATAAATCAGAAGCCCAGAAAATGTGGCCCACAAGGATTAAAGGAAATGGGTTACTGAGCCTGAGGCACTGATGTCTGGGAGCAAGACTGTTCTTTTCAGATAGATAAATCTCCCTGTCTCTGCTGGACAAAGCAATGGACTGAGAGTAGCAAGAGTCAGGCTGGGTTTTTAAAAAGCCTCCCTGGTCAGGGAGGTTATAGCAGCACTGGAGGAGGTGGCTGGAGTCTCTTTTACTGTGTCCTGCCTGGAAGCAGGTAGAGGAACAACTGGTAGAGAGAATGTAGTTTGCTTTCAAAGGAAAAATTACCTTTAAATCTCAGGGTCTTTTCCCAAAAAAAATACAAAAATCTCTCCATGCAGGTCCTGAAACTGCTGTTGTTACAGTATATTATAGCATTCCTGCTAGGAGATCATATAAATGAAGAATTTCCTACTTCCCTTCCTTTTCCTGGAAAGATGCTATCCATTGGTGGAAAGCCTCACAACAAAATTGGTTTGAGTAAAGGCTATTTGCTTTCTGAAATTTTTGTAGGAGCAAAACCATCTAGAAAAGAGATTTTTGATCATTTTTCCTCATTCATTTATTTTTTGAGGTCTTAAAAGCTTAAAAGAAGCCTGGTCTAAAACTCCATGCTTCCCATCCCCTTGGCAGAAGTACAGGACATGTGAGGATATTGACTGAACAAGCCCCCCAAACACGAGCCTCGGAATTCACTTTTTGCTCCTTTTTGAACGAGCAAACAATCACGTCTGCAATAACGTAAATTTTGCTTTCATTATGACTGTACTCCCGCGAGCTAATTACATTTCAGACACAAAGCCTGTCAACTTTCCTGCTCTGTGGTGATAAAGGAACCTGCTGGGTAAAATAGCCACCACTCATGTGTTATTTCAGGAAATATCTAGGCAACTGTGAGAGAGAGGCCCTGTTTTTGTGTTGAAGTAAAGAAACAAAACAGGAAAACTCCAGTAGTTATAGTAAATGTAAGTGGTCATAATGATCAATATGATTGGACAACATAGTTTAAAATTAATCACAGTCTTTGTTTAAGGAACCTGTCTGGTTTTGCCTAGCATGTTCTTTTTCATATTTATTGAGAAAACCAACTGAAATTGAGACCCTTTCCTCTGGGATTGAAGGCTGCGTGTTTTCCTTTGCAGCCAGGGTAGGCTGGAGCTGTTCCAGAGCTGTGCAAGAGTGGCTTCATTTCCTCCCAGCTGATGTCCTAGAGGTTATCACCCTGACCAGCTCAAACAGCTGTCTGAGGAGAATAAGAACATTCCATCAGTCCTTCTGCAATTCAGTGCTCATGCAGCCACTCAGTTTTGTGACCTTTTTTTAACTAAACCATCTGATAATTNTTTTTTTTTTTTTTTCCAGCTAAGCAAATAAGAGCACTCCCAGATTTGCATTTGCCAGCTGAAATGTGAAGGTGACATGGAGCAGAGGGGTGATGAACAGCCCAACAAACCAGGGGTGAAGGCAGCATCTTTCCCTGCACGGCCTTTCCCATAATGGGCTTCTGGGAGGAACATAAAGGCGCTTCCTGAGGTAGCTTTAGAGGCCCAGCTGACAGGTGCTGACTTGTTTAGCTGCTGTGACTTGATTGCATTTGATTGTGTGCCCATAACCTGAGCACATTCCAGAAAGGAGGCACATTCTGCTTATGGCAAGTTCCTCGTGTGATGCATCAGGGCTTTGGGGTGGGGCTTGGCCTCGCTGCAGCTTTTGGGGCCAGGAGGGAACTCCGGGGAGTGTGAAGAAGGTTTTTAAGAGGAGCTGGCACTTTCCAGGGCTGTGTGACAGGACAGGACATTCTGTTCTTTTGGTTGCTGATGGTGTTGAGCTGTAATTTGGAGGAGTTGGCCACCCCCAAGGCATTGCAGCTCCTGTCTGACTCCACACGTGGCCAGGGGCTGGCTGAGGTGGAGGGGCAGGCTGGGAGGTGGGAACAGATGGGAGGAGAGGGGGATGAATTCTTATTTAGCTGCCCCAGTAGGTGAACAGCAGATGCTCAGGATGATGGTCTTTCCATCAAGAAGCTGATGTGTCACCCTTTCTGAACAGCTGTGACCCTACCAGTTACTAAACATCACATCACTCTCCTTCAGTTTAGCAGCACTAAGGGTGATACAAGATCAGGGAGGTCCCTCTCCTCTCTGGTTATTTAACTTAAACCCTTGTTGGTAGTTTCAAACCTTCTCCAGATTTTATCACAACTTAACAACTTCCTGTCCATTCACTTCAGCTTCATGAAATCCTCAAAGCCTGTGCACAACCAGTGTCCCCCATAAGATCTCAGAGTCACATGGAAATCCTGGTTTCCTGCAAGGCTTTTTCCATGGGGAATGGTCACCCTCAAAGGTCTGCACTGCATTGACAGGAGCATCCTCACAGGGACTTGTCAGAAATATGCCCTGGAAGGTCATAGTTCATGGTTTTAGGACATCTCTGCTTTGCTGATTAACTTGCCAGTGCCTTCTTCAGTGGAACAGCCCTCCTTTATCCTGGGGAGGATCTGTCCCAAAGGATCAAGGAGGTAGGACTGTAAAATCAAGATTTATTCTGCTTCTGAATGGCACAAATGCTCCCTTTATTTATGAAATTAGTCTAAAAGCTTAGGTCAATATGCAAGTATCCTGTTAAGTAGAGCTGGGTTTAACACTTTTTTCATTAAATAGTTGTTGTGAACTACTTGGTATTTTGAGAGACAATGGGGAAGACACGGTGGCCTAAAAATGCCCTAATAGTGCAAAGTAATTCTTTCCATACATTTTCATGAGTATTTTTGATTATGCATTGCACACATTCTAAATACATAATTACATGCTGTCTTGACCAATTGAGTAAATAATATATTAAAAAAAAAGTCTGAATATTTAACAAATGGAGTGCAATGGCTTCAATGTGGGGAACATAACATAGGTTTAAAAAACCTGCCTAATTATGCACTTAACCAAGACATAAGGACAGTTCCTCTAGAGCCACTCTGGCCTGTCAAGTAAATAATATGCATTTTACAAAACCAACTAATTATGGATTTACCCACGGGACTGTAAAAGATCTGAAGATGCAGGTAAGTAACATGCACTTTATAGCTAACCAGGCATGGGGAATTTAATTGAATTAAAAATCTGGTAGGTAAAAAAAAAAAAGAAGGTAAATAATGCCAATAATCTCTCCAAAGCCAGGACATTCAAACGTAAGTTACCTTCTGTAGCATCTTGATAAAGTCAGTTCACCAGTGCAAAATATCCAAGAGTGGGATTCATGTGGGTGCAAGCATTTTTGTTGAAGAAGATCTTATTGCTTTCCTAAAGTTCTCCATTATTCAGATTGTCTCTTCTGGACTCAGGAATGCCAGCTCAGTGCTCCTCCTTGGGATTACATTGTGGGGTCAGGGGTACAGCAACATCTACATTTGCTCACACTTTCCCATTTTTCCCAGAGATTTTTATGAGAGATTGACTACAGGCCTCACTAGGGAAAAAAAAAAAAAAAAAAGATGGAAAAGTGGGTTCATATTTGTTTTTATTAATATTCATTTCTCAGGGTGCTGCAGGAATATTTATCAGTTTAGGGGGATACAAAGATGACTTGTTTTAAGCTGAACCACTAGAAAAGAAACACTAAGGCTTGAACACTGCATCATGTGTCTCACTTGGAAATAGGTTACAGAGAAAAGAGGGCAAAAGGTGCCATCGAGACTTTTAAAGAGTTTTGAAGGAGAAAAACATTCTGAGCTTAATCCTGCCAAGTCCCAAGAACATTGTGTGCACCTGAGTGTGTCACTAATCCTCTGTACATGACTGCACAAAAACTGGTGCCCAAGGAAGACCGACGCTGGAGCAGGCTCCCTCACAAGTTATCAAAGCAGGTGAAATTGCAGTTAGGAGTGTTAATTAGGGTAAATGAGCAGTGCAAGTGTTTGTATGTGCATGCACTCACATTTAGAGGTACTAAGCCAGGGATTTCTTCACTGGAAGCTTTACCAGGCGAGGCTGAAAGGCTGCAGCCAGCACATTTCCTTAGGAAACAGTCCCTCAGCAAAAAAAGCACTGAACAGTTCATGGTGACCCATCCTTACTACTTCTCAAACAGTATACAAAGCAATTTTTGCTTCTTTGTTTAGCATTCCTCTTTTTTTCCTACCATCTGAAAAACAATGTTGGGACAGCTAAAATACCTCAGTCCCCCCTCAGACTGCTGGGTGGAACACGAATACCTTGTCTGAGATTCCCCTCCCAGTTTTATACAGCAAAGTTGTGTTCTGAATATAAATTCCCGCCAGCAATTGAGATCACAAGTATGAAATCTGAAACTGCTGCTTCTATGATGATAAAGGGACATGCTCTTTAAAGGAACCCAGTTTTGCTGCGAGCAATGAACATGGGATGTGGAAAGAGACCTAGATTTGAAGTAGAGTTTGAAATGCTGCAGGGATTCCATTACATCCTTCTAACACTCCTCTCCCTTGGTCAGATCGAGGCTTTTTTTTGTTGTTTATGTGTTTATTTTGAGAATGATAGATTGGAAAACTTCTATTAACCCTTTTCTCCTTGGTTCCATTTCTTTCACCCACCTTTCCCCACTCCCCAGCACTTACGGAATACAGCTGTTCTGTTTGGCACCTGAAGAACTCTATTGTTTAGCCACAAACCCATCTTCTCCAGCTCTTTCTCTTTCATATAAAATACACCAGTCTTTTTAAAATGCAAAGTGGATTTGTGGTATTTGATTACCTACTGAAACCAGATAAGAAATTTATTATTAGGAAATCAAGTTTCATGCTAGCACATGGAGCACAGTCAAATTAACATGGTTTGTATTTTAAAGGTGTTATGGTCTCACCATTCTGCTTGTGTTTCTTACAAAAAACACTCAAAAAAGAAAAAAAAGCTCAACCCCACAATTGCTGTTTATTGCTTAGAAATACCTGCTTTTGCTTCAGATACTTGAGAAAGCAGAGGAATGAAATCAGCTCGTGGCAAGCTTGAGGGCTTCAGGACCAAACGCTGCAAACAAAACTCACCTGGAGCTTTTGAGGAGTGAAAGATCAAGACTGCAGAGAACAATTTCTTGCCAGCAATTGCCTGGACCGTTGGGTCAGCATTGGAAAAATAACATTATAATCTTTACATTAACTTCAGTCGTTTCCTTTGTGGCAATTGTTCCTGTTGTGGCTGTGCTCAGCTGGGCTGGCATGATGGGAGCTCTGCTACTGGGCTGCTGCAGAGGAGACTTGCTTGAGTTCTCAAGCAGGGTGAATAGGACTTGGGGAATCTGACAAAAAATGTTTTATCTGAGCTGTTCTCTTAATTAAATTAGTCCCATTCCAATAGCCAGCTGAATAGTGATGTCAAGGAGGAGACAGCCACCTTATGAAACCTCTCCTGTAAAACTTACTGTATTTTTAGATTTCTTGGATTCTTTCAGTGCCATCTGTAGCTCACACATCACATTCTTCACCATGCCATTACCTTCCAGAAGTAGATGAAAAATCAGAAATTATTTTATCTAGGACAGAAAGGGAATATGCTGAGAAAACTCCTTTGTGAAGGCAGAAATCAAGCCGTGGCACAACATGAGGGAACACAGGACTCATTAATTTAGATATTCTTTTAATATTCACGGTTTAGTAGCAGCATGTCAGGATCACAGAGCAGCCAGTGCTGATGTTATTACTGCCTTAAAAAATTTCTTGCCTCAGCTGCAGGCAGTTTAAGAAACATTTTTGGTTCTTTGCTTCTCTGATGACCAAATCCTGCTCTCTGCCTGTTGGGAAGCTCTTCAAGCATTGGTACCTTGTGCTCCTTGATTAAGACCCACAGGACTGTCCCTGAGACCCTTAGGAAGTGCATGAGGAGCTTTCACAGGTCTGAGCAAAGAAATCGTGGGGTGTTGTTTTTTTTGGTTTTTTTTTTATTTTTCTTTTTCCTTAGCTTTCTGCAATAATTCCGAGGGAGTTGGAATAAAACGCGTGTGGAAGTGTGGTGTGGCAGAGGGGAGAGCAGTGCGTGCCCGGGCTGGCCAGCGGCGCGGAGCGGCTGTTCCATAGAGTGTGAGTGCCCTCTGCTGCACAGCCTGCGAGCTCCGCGCCTCTCAGCACGGCTCCAGCTGCTCCCAAAGCTGCTTCCCTTCCCCGCTCACTGATGGATGCTCCACAACTTCTTAGGGAACGGGCCACACTCCAAACTCTGAGTCAGCGGTGCCGTCAGTCAGTGGAATTTACTGCATCGACACCAACTGTAAATATCAGAATATGTAATGAACACTGACAGGGGTAATTTCCAGAGCTGTTGTAACAAGCTGGGTGAATAAATCCAGTATCTATATGGGAATAAATGCTTTGAAGTACTTAAAAGTAAATTCTAATATATTCCCTTAGTGCTCAGGTCATTTATGGTCATAGTTCCTAACTCATTTATTCAGAACAGAATTTAAAGAAAAAAAAATCTAAATTCTTCAGGTGGAGCTTCTATAAAATCTAGCAAATCAATTTTAAATAAAGTATTTTAGCTATTAAGTATTCATGTTATTTTGTGCTTCTCCATATAACTTATACTGACAGCAGCTTTTATGGAATACTAATATTCTCTCACACACATTGCATATCTAAAGCTACTAATTACAAATCGCATTTTATACAGGCTTTGAAAAGGAAGCTCCAATACTTTGTAGAATATTCTTTTAAATAGCCTAGTACAATATTAAATAATCATTAGACAAAGATTATTATAAAATCAGGCTGCCAAATTACTGACTTTGTGTTTTCTGCAGCTCTAATCTTTTATTTCTTCCTCAAGCAAACCTCCCACTGATTTGAAAAATGCAAGATTTAGGTCTGTGGCAGAAAAGTGGAACATCCCTAAGATGTAGCTGGGGATATTTCAGTATTATCCAAAAATTCGGTACAAACTGTATTTTTTAACAAACCTGCAACTGGGAGACTTTGCTATGTGGTCCAAGGGCATCAATAGGATGTAAGTGCCTTCAGCTACACTTGGAATGTCAGCTGGAAACAGCTTTGAAGTGCATTCCAGCTTTACAATAAACAGCATTTTGGAGTAAATCCTGCTGTAATGGACAGTTCTTCACCTCTGGGGCTGCAGCTTCCATGGGATCCGTGGAGAAGTGCAGCCTGTGTCCCACTGCACTGAACAGAAGTGCTCACACAGTGTCTCATGGTGACATCCTTGGAGTCATTCAAAATGCCTCCACTTTTTATTGTCCCGAGTTCAGCATTACTATGGACAGAGCCTTAAGCAATCTGAAACATCCCTGTGAAATTAATGCCGTGGGAAATGAATGTAATTGTAATGTAAACCCCCAGAAGTTAGCCTGAGCGTGCTGTAAGAAAGAGTAGTGCAGGTGGCACAATCCATCTGTGCCTCCTGACACCTCAGTCCAAACACGTGGTTGTTTTGCTGGCTCAGATCCGTATTTTCTCGTGCTGCCCACAGTGATGTAAATCTGAACTAATTTAGGAGTGGCCACACAAGAAATGTGTGTTGCAAAGCTCTGCAAATCAGCACTGCAGGGCCTTGACAAAGCTGTGGGTGGTAAATTCCCACACAGATATATCTTTTTTCGATCTTCTCCTGCTCCGTGCCATTGTTCTGTTGCTTCCACAAGGATTGAAACTCACCTCAAATCTTGCAGATAAATCAAATTCATAACTTTAAGTGGGTATGCAATTCCATGGAGAACAAGCCTGACAAAGGCAGCGAGGCTATTGTAAATACAATTGTGAGGCAGCCGCTAGCCCTGGGCTTTCCTTTAATGTTCCTGCTGCTGAGTCTGGCACAAATTCAGCCCTGGTGCAGACAGCAGCTCGAGAGCCACAGGAGATCCCAGGCTGAGGAGACTCTCTTAGCACTGTTCACTGACTTCCTGGGGAATGTCAGCCATTCCTGCCCTCAGAGCCTGCAAACAAAGGTGCCAATCTGTGCCCGGGCTGAAGGCTGGGAAAAGACTTGAATGAATGGTGTTCAGTCCAGTCTGTGCTGAGAGCTGGCTGAAAACAGGAAAGGCTGGCATCTTGGGTGTTGGTGTTTCCGAGAGCTGGTAGGAAACACAGGCATGGCAGAGGAGGTTTGGACTTTCAGTTCCATCCCTGGTGATTTCATAAAGCAAGGGCATCCCGTGTTTGGATAGCAGATCCTTAGAACAGACCTCTTAATCTCATATCTTACACAGTGAGAACTGGAAGAGCAGAACTCCAAACCAAAAAAATTTCCTGAGTGTTGGGGTTTAGCCCTTTGTCTGCATCCAGGCTCTATTTAATAACCCTGGCTTTCTTATAAACACTGTTTGTCTTTCCTGTTTAAAAGCATGGGTGATCAGGGCTCCCAAGAGCCATCATCATCCTGTGTCATGAGTCACAGAGTGACCTGGCTGTTGTTTAAACCCTTTCCCCTGCACATCTGCCATCCCTCCTCACAACTCATTTTTGCCTGGGGAGTGTCTCTCAGGAGAGCTCCTGGCAATATGAAATGCCAGGGGTATTTTCTAAGTGCACCTCACTGGGTATCACACAGTTCTGTAAACATTTCATGGAGGATCTCTCACATGATGTGTCTGACATTGATTTACGAGCTGCTCTGGAACTGAGAGTAAAGCAAAAAAAGCAGCTTAAGCTGAGCCTCAAAATGAGAAATAGTTACCAACTTCATTGCCTTCTTGATGCCTCACTCATACAACTAAGGAGGTGGCAGACTACTGCTGGTGTTTTCCTTAAAGCCAGACTTTTCTTTTTATTCCTCTTTAGAAAAAAAAGGAGCAGTCAGAATATATGATCTTGTAACTGCAAAATTGTGGCTTTATTAACTTTGTGCAAGTTGTTACAAGAAGAATTGAGGTGACTCGGAGTTCGGTGCAGATACTGGAATGAAATCTGTAGTTCTGCAGGAGCAGCTATGCTGCTCTGAGGAAGTTCATGTGGCACTGGGCAAGTGTTTGCTAGAATGCTTCCAAAAAGTAGCATCAAGCCAGAAATGAGGTAGAAACTCTGCTTCATGTGCTCTGGATCTTTGCTGTTTTCTGCACAAGCTGTAGCTTCAGTAAGTCCATCCACACTGCCCCTCTCTGCATTTCTTCCTGGCCCAGCCCCTGGCAAAGGGAAAATCCAGAAAATTCATCTGCCAGGCTCTTTAGCAGCTGTTTCCCTCCATCAAATATTTCCAGGCTAAATCCAAGTGGAATGTCCCCACCTCAACCCAGCCATTATGCCTGCTCCCTTTTCCTGGATGGAATGTTTTTTAATCTTTTTTAGTTTCTCAGCACAGGGAGATTGTTTGATGTGTTGTTCTCCATCTTGAGGTTCCTTCTGAAAATCTCAGCCTGGCTTGCTCAGCAGCTCTTGCCCTTTTCTGTGGGTATTGTTAACTTGTAAGATGGAGAGGATACTTGTGCAGAATTAGAAGCAATCCTGGCCACTGTGAACCCCACAAGTCACTGAGGTTTATTTGCTCCAGTAGTCACACTGAGTATTTTTGGTTGTTTTAAGCCCCCCCAGTTCTAGGCTAACAATGTAAATTTGTGAGGATAACTGTATATTAATTTCATATGCAG
The DNA here is from genome assembly GCA_013400315.1 of Bombycilla garrulus. Lineage (NCBI taxonomy): Eukaryota > Metazoa > Chordata > Aves > Passeriformes > Bombycillidae > Bombycilla > Bombycilla garrulus. Next base: position 460,166 of record VXBU01017581.1, on the reverse strand, counting down.
GTCTCTTTATTGAGAGGAAATATCAGAAATTAAACCTTACAAGTATCCAGAAGCAATTATAAAATGAGTAGATTATAGTGGTAATACTGTAAATGGAAATTCACTGAAATGTCAAAGTACTTGCCATAAAATGTAGCAATAATATGATACTAAACACAATACAGAGAGGTTTCAAATATTAATACCTTTATTATTTTCTCTATTAATACTGATAAAGTTCAAACAATCATCACCAAGCTGATCAGGGGAATAATAATATCATTACCATCATCTGCTGGAGGGAGCTGTAATGGTGCTGTCATTCTGTCCCACTGGAAGATCACTTAGGAACCGAGGTGGATCCTGACATAAATCCCTGGAGGTGAGTGACAGGACATTACCAGGCTCAGAGGATAATTGTAAACTCGCAGCTAATGGCTCAGACTTGTGAAGATACCAATCGTTACAAAACTGGGAACAAATAGTAAATTAATTTTTCAGCTTGCTTGGCACTGTCTGCTCAGGAAAAAAGTTCTTTGTATTCCAAGGCTTAGTGAGCTTCATTTGCTATTTATTCCATTATTTCTTTTATAGTGATCTGTATATAATTCAGCTCTCATGGCTGGTTTATTTAATGACCTAATCATCAGGCAACTCCTGGAGTTTTAGCAGGATGGATATCCCTTTTCCTGCAGAGATTCCTGCTTTGCAGAGGAGACCTCTGAGCTGCTCAGAACAAGAGACCTCTGGCAAGGCAGATCGGTGCCTATGTTGAGTATCTCCCAACTTCTTCAGCCTCTTCTCCATCCCAGTGGGGGAGAAATCAAAATCTGGGTATGTCCACACTGATTTTTGCCTTCACAGTCACATTTTTTACAAGTGATGGAGTACATTTCATTGCATGGTGTTGCTGGTCATGGACTTCACAGGTACGTTTTAAAAGTTATTTTTGTGGTAGAAATAACAACAAGAAGAAAAAAAGAAATTGCAGAAGAGCAGCCTGTGCATTTAATTATAATGCTGAATATTAATTAATAAAAAACATCAAAAATAAGTTGCTGGCTGCTGTATAATTAGGTATCTACACCCATCAGATCAAAGTATGTAAATGAACTACATTCTAATAAGCCCCACTGTTTAGCTGAAGAATGATAATGAATCTTATTTGCCTGCCTTAACTTAGCCAAAGCCACTAACTATGTGATTTTCTTCTCTTTGTACATTTTTTTTGAGTTGGTACAAAAAACGAGATAATCAATAACGGTGGATAGTCTCCTGAGTGATTCTCACTAATGCTAATGGGAGTTAATTGCTTATATTTAGAGGAGAGTGTGCAGTTCTGGCACCCCAGTGAATATAAATTACACACTGGTGGAGACTGCACAATGGGCTAAATCATTCCCACCCACAGGAGGAGGAAAGTTCCTTGGGGAAAACTGCTTTATTCCCTCCACAGCATCTCATCTTGCTGCTCACGGGAGGGCTGTGCTGGCCAGGTGACGGTGGCCTCACAGGACGTGTCACCAGGCTCCTCATGGACCTGGGGCCTCTGGGATGTGACCTTGGTGTCCTCAGCCCCTGGGAGGAGGAACCAGCACAGCAAAGGGAGCAGCATCTGTGCTCCCACACTCCCTGTGCCCATGTTCCACTTGCATTTTATCCTCCTCTTCCCTTCGTTGCTCCAGCCCCAGCACAGATGAAAGCTCTGCCCCAGACCTGGCAGGAAGTCCCCAAATCGCTGGCACAGGACACAGAGCCGGGGGCTTTCATTCACCCTCTTGTGCTGGCACAGCACTGAGAGCCTTGCAAGTACAGCTGGAAACAAATCAGCAGCTCAGGGTACCCACAGCTGCTGAGGCTTCATGAGGTGGGGTCGGGAAGCCACACGGTCAGGAAGGGCCCTGGAGAAAGTTCCAGAATCACTCTGGAACCTCAGAGGTGTCCCATGGTGACTCTGCCTGCTGATGTCCAAGGAGCCAGCTCTGCTGATCCCCTCCCTGCTGGCCCAGGCCTGGCACTAATGAGGGGAAATGGGGTTTTTAATGTGATTAGGAGTTTGTCAGAGCCTCTTCGGAAGGGCCATGTAGTGATGCTGGATTGTTAATTCTCCTTATTAACATTATGTAGCACCGAAATTCTGCCACTTCGCTTCCCAGTCGCTGAACATCCCATTTAAATTAAATTGGCCCGACATGCCTTTATCCATTTTTAAACAAGAAACAAGACAAAACAAACAAAAGCTATCGCAGTTTAGCTGAGTCTGTGAAAAGCGCTGTGTTATCTGAGCTACAAAAAAAAAAAAAAGCCAGAGACTTATTTGAAGATGAAATTTTGCATATTGTTAGTCTATAATTTAGGCACTTCAGGATTTAAAAAATGATCTGGCTGAGTTATTTACAGCAGGAGAGAGGGAGTTGTGCGTGCAGATGAGCTTCTTGTCATCATGTTTTTAAATCTGTAATGGGCATAATGGATTCGGCTCTACAATGGTAATTTGCAAAGCCCCATTGATTTCAATGAAAGTGCAGTGAGGGTGGTTAAAGGTATTGGGAGGGTTGGTGCTTCCAAATGAAGGGAGATTAAAAAGGCCAATATTAGCAAAAGGAACAAATAGGAATGAATGGGATGAGACAGAAGGTTTAGGATCCAGAAGTCCAGGCACAGGGTAACTGGTCACCGCAGCAAAATCTCAGAGTTTTTAAACAGAACACAAAAGCTTTTGTGCTTCTCTTTCAGGTCTTTGAGTCATAAACAATATTTTCATTTCTTACACACTTTTAACTGCTGTTCACACCTGCCCACTGCTTTGGAGGTCATTCACTGCTCCTGTTTTTAGTGAGGAGGGAAGGATGAGCGCTGTGAGCCCCAGGCACGTGTGGATGACAGCTGAGGGGCTGGGGACAGCAGCAGTGCCAGGGCAGCGAGGGTGGCACTGACCCATCCTCAGTCACTCACAGCTTTGCAAACCTCAACTGCCTGAGCACGAGGTGTCTGCTCCAGCAGCTCCTGAGGCTCCTGCATTGGAAAGCTTTGGCAGGAGTGATCCAGCTGATTCTGAAGATGTGCTTAGGATGAAAGGCAGGGTAAACTCTTGGATATCTCGGGAATGGAGTGGTGCAGAGGCAGGTTACACATCGGGGATGGTGCCATTGAGTTCTAGATTTGTCTGCCTTGAGAACCAACTCTGGCTAAAGGAAATCCTTCGAGCTCAGTGTGAGGTGAAGTTAAAAGTGTTCTCCAGGACTGTGTTGGTTACTGGGCACAGGGGGTGGTGGCTCAGCAGCACATGAGGTGAATTCGTGTCCTGCCCTTTGCTCGCTCCCTCAGGCCCGATGCTTCCCAGCTCTGCTGTTCCCCTGCTGGCACACAGAAATGAATCTGCTTTTGAGTGCCCAGTGGTTGTGTTTAATATCAAATGTGGCAGACATGTCCCTCCTTCCCTGATCCCATCAGCTGTAAAAGCTTTTCCTGGGCTTTCTCTGCCTTCCTAACAGGTGTGTTTGGGTTCTACTGTGAACACTTCCTTTTGCTCAGCACGAGCTGGACCAAGAGACTCACCAGCTCCTTTTTCTTTTCCTTTTTCTTTTTCTTTTTCTTTTCCTTTTTCTTTTTCTTTCTAAAAAACACAGTCCCATGAAGTTGCTTCAAAAGTCCTCTCAGTCTTTCTTTGTAAATCCTCCCTCAGAGGGATGTCCTGTTCCCAGGAAGGGAAGAGGGATGTTTTCCTGTGCCATCTTTGTGTCGGGATCTCTGATGCCTTAAGTTTTAGCTTTTATATTTCTCACATTCTGTGCTGGTTTAGTGTGCAGTTCTGGGCTTCA
>VXBU01017581.1:341019-447216 GCA_013400315.1 Bombycilla garrulus | reverse complement strand
CCCAGGATCCATTTTGTGCCCATTTGTGGGTGTATAATATTTATTATTTATATATTTATATGTATAATATATACGTATAAAAGTGTGAGGCCTCCCCCTCATGACCGGCGGCCATTTTGTGCCCATTTGTGGGTTTGACTTGGGTGCAGCCCCAAGGGGTTCCTGCACTGCCCAAGCTGGATCCTTCCAATAAATCCCTTTTATCCTTTTATCTGTTTCCAGGTCAGCCTTCCTAGGCATCAAAACCAAGTCCCAGAGCTCAGATCTCCCCCGTTCTGCCCCTGCCCTTGGCCTCAGGGGTCCAGTGCATCTTTCTGCATCTCAGCTTTCCAGGCTGTGGGAGGGGTTCCAGCTCCCCAGGGACAGTGGGGACTGGCTGATATGGAAATGTGCTGAGAGCCACCACTGCCTGGAAACATATGGTTATTATTCACTAATAAAAGGGAATTAAAATTTCCCTGGTGATAAAAGTTGTAGAATGCAGTTATATTATTATGAGCAAGTAAGAATACAATTGAGGTCTGGTATAAACAGAGGTGCTGCTATATGAGCTGCTCCTGATATTGATCAATAACCATCTCTCACTGTAATTGTTCCAGTTTGTTTATTGCTCTGCATGGGAGTTATTGATCTTCTCTTTCAAGCTTCTTTGTGTTCTTCCAGTTTCTAATTCATTCTTGCTTTTTTCTCTTAGAGACTTTAAATAAAAGCTTGAAAAGGATTATCAAACTGAGCCTTGAGAAGAGATTGCTTAAAGCCAGCATTCACACACCCCCCTCCAAAAAGTAAATCAATAGTCCTGCTGGCCATTGCAGCTTATCAGTGAGCTGTGCAGTGAGGAGAGCAAACTGCAATATTGCCTTGGCTCCTGCTGGGCTCTGACACCTCCTCTCATGGCTCTGTGCAGATGGGAAAGCCACCTCCATCCTTGTGTCACTTTAGGTTTTATCAAATAACATCCACACCTGAAATTCCACCCAGAATTTGCCCCAGTGGCTGCTGAAACATCGCAGTAACTTCATGTGCTGCTCGATGGGTGGGAAGAAACTCTCTTCTATGGCTTCAGTTTGCAAATGATCTGGAGGGGTCTCCAGGGAGGCTCCAGGCCTTTAGCCCAGTGTCACAGCTCTGGTGGCATGGCTAACGCTGCACATTCACACTGAAAAGCAGCAGACACGGTTGGATTAGCCAGCTGCAGTGCTGCCAGCAGAATATCCAGAAATAACTTGGAATCAGGTGATTGACTCAGTCTGTGAAAGTCCCTGGGTGTATTTCTTGTTTGTGACAATAGACACACACCCACAGCTGTGCTGCAAGGGAGCCATTCTGCTCTGTGGTCTCACATCACGATGCACTTTAATGTCTCTGCAGGAAATGAGTTTCCTCCCGTCCCAGGAGCTCGGTTTCCACACTCCTGTTCACTCAGACCTCATCTCAGAGGAGCACATTCCTCTCACTGAGCTCCCCACTCGCAGCTTCCGCTCTGGCTTCACAGGATTTGACATTTTTCACTTGTTGCTCTCTACAAATGCTGATGAACTTTCTCATAGCTGAACTTAGAAATATCTGCCATAATGACTCTTTTTGATGTGGTCTCTGAGTGTCCTTTTAACTCCTTTTTGAGGAAGGAGGGCAGGCCCAGAGTCCATGTGAGGCTGTGTAAGAGCAGATGGAAACTCTGAGATCCCGTGCACGTGCTGGCTGTTTGTGTGTGCCAGCTCAGGATGGAGCAGAGAGAGGAGAGGTGTGGGGCTGCTGATCCCAACTTTGTGGTTTCAGGGCAGCTGCTGAACCCAGTTTGGAAACCTTTGTGTGTGCCAGCTCAGGATGGAGCAGAGAGAGGAGAGGTGTGGGGCTGCTGATCCCAACTTTGTGGTTTCAGGGCAGCTGCTGAACCCAGTTTGGAAACCTTTGTGTGTGCCAGCTCAGGATGGAGCAGAGAGAGGAGAGGTGTGGGGCTGCTGATCCCAACTTTGTGGTTTCAGGGCAGCTGCTGAACCCAGTTTGGAAACCCTTTCCTTAGCGTGTGTGGGTGACAGCACCCTGAGCAGCAGAACACACCCTGAAATATCTAAAAGGGAATTTAAAGTTGTTACCGAGCTTGCTGATGAAATGATGAATACCCCAACCATGAACTTTTTGCATTTATCTTCATAATTTTTTCAAGACCTGATAACAATAACTTCAAGAGTGCCCCCTTCTCCTTTCCCAATTTTCATCTCTATCACCAGCTATTAAAATGGCTTGTTTCCAGATAAGAAAAATATATGTCATATAAAATATCTGTGCTTTTCTAAATGGCTTGCACATCTCATTAACTTAATATTTTTTCCATTGGTCACTTTGGATTTATTACTTTCCAACCATAATTTTTTTTAAATTTAATTTTGACCTGGCATTAGCCTAAAATTAAATTCTGATCTACCCTCCACCTAAAATGGTCTGGGGAGGAAGCCATTTTGCATTACATTATCATCCTATCAAATTTAACTAATTTAAAGGTGACATGAATAAAATATTCATTAAAAGTACAGTGCCCATTTGTCTGTGATCTTTAGTGATGTCCCCATTAACTTTCAGTTGACTCTCAGTTGGAAATAGCAACCTCTCTTTCACAGCTTTTCTGGAACAACTTTGATTTAAATGAAGAACGTAGCCTGCCTTCTTGCTCTCTTACTCATTATTTGTTCACGTTCCTTTTTATTGCCTGTCTCTGGGCTAAAATACTTCCCCTCATAATCATCTGAAGTACTGATGCACTGATTATTATAGCAAAAAAATATCATGACATGATCGAGCTTCCTTTAACAACGTCAAGAAAAATATTCCAGGGGGAATTCAGCAGCTGTGGGGAGGAATAAATGGTTTCTATTTAGTTCAGCAACTTCTCCCTGGTTGCCTTGCATCATTCTTGCACAATTCCTGCCTCTTGGCATCCACTGAGCCTCCTTAGGAGAACGCTTCTGAAAGCCATGAATTCATCCAGCAGAGAAGTTGTGCTTGGTCCTTAGAACGGAGAGATGCAAAAACGGGTTTGCATAAGAAAGTACCAGAAATAATCTTTCAGAAATAATTTCAGAAGTAATCAAGGATATTTTCTTGTGCTTAAACAGGAGTCACTGTTGTTGTAAAATTATCTACAAGCTTTGAAATACAATTTCTTTATTCTTCAATGAGAGAAAAGTCCATATTCTGACCAAGTCTCTTATACGTAAGTATACCTCCTTGTTCCATTCTCATATCTGGTCCTGAACTAAGGAGTTCAGCCAAGTTGGGATATTTTGCCCCAAAAATCAGAAATTGGTGCATCCTGGGCTGGATTCTGAAAAGCTGTAAGTTGTGATAGCTCAGCGTTTGATGGAGCTGTGCTGATTTATCCTGGGTCAAAAGCCAGCACAAACTTTATAGCAGAACACAGAAAGAGAATATTCTTGTTCAGGTTTTTGTTTGTTTGTTGTTTAATTGTAGCTGGCAATATCTCAGCCCTAAGTTTCTATTCAATATAAACAGAAATAAAAATTCTGTTGGGCATTCGAAACTTGGTTTGTGGCTGCTGTGAAGCACTGGCCACTGAGAAGTGCACCGAGTTCCAGGTGCATGGATATAACAGAGGATGGAATCTTCATTCTTTGCACGCTCCACTTTTGCCTTATTGATTGGGAAATGATGGGCTAATTCCAGGGCCTTTTTTCCTTAGAGATTCTCAGAAAAAGGATTTTGCCTCTTTCCAAAGTTAATAACCAAACTCAGTTGGTGCCACTGGGGTGGGGATGTGGTCTTTATTACAAACACTTGTCATTCTTCTTCCCCTTTAAAGTGGGAATACTCTGGATTACTTTAACTGAAATTCAACGTTTATTTCTTTTTCAGACCTTATCACCTGCAGCTTTTATGATTTATAAACCCTTGAATTATTTTAAAAAGTAATTTTAAAAAAATCTGTTTATCTGTATAGGTAATTCAGACAAAAATAGCCATAAGTTAATAAGAGCCAAAATGAATCTTCACAGTCCAGTGGCCAAGCCTGAATTCTTCCACTTCCTTGCTGAAATCAGTGAAACCTCTGCTCCCTTAGGAGAGATTGGGGTAGTCCCAAAGAAGTCATAATGTTTTCCCTCAGCAGGGCTGAGTTCTGAACGAGGCCCAGCCACCTCCTTAAGAGCTTGAGCAACAAGGATTGGGGAATATTGAGTGGGAAAAGAAATGGCATCCTGGGTGATCTGTGTTATTGGGTGATGGATTTTAATTGCATGCTGTAGGAACACAATGATCACTCTTCTCACATTACTAAGGAGCTGGGGCCCCATTAGGTTTTCTCATATTTTCATAGATAAATTGTAGATTTGTTTGCCACTTCTCCTGTTTTTGCAATAATCAATACTAAAACAGGCACGCAAAAGTGAAAGCTGAGTTACACAAGCTCATCCAGAAATCTCACTTGTTAAAAAAAGCAAACAACAAACCCCACATCCTAAAGAACTCCCAACATCCTGACGGAATTTAATACCTTTGCAGGTTTGGGTCAATTTTTAAGGAATTCAGTGAGTAGACAGAAATCAAAATTAAAGTAAAATCACATTCACTCAAGTCAATACAATGTTAATGAATTTAGGAGATTCATACCTTGAAATGTTCCTCAGGGTCAGCCAGGGAAGCCTTGCCAATAAATGCCAAAGGGTTAACACAAGGTACAGCAGCAATTAGAGCAGGGCTCTGAGTGCATTGAAATGGTTTTGGATGAAATTTTGCCTTCTGTATCTTTTCTGAACAAAAATATAAACCCCAGGAAATGAATATTTTTCGTGCTGCAGCAGCGAGAATTTATGAATCCAATAATTTCTCAGATGCTACTTGAAAAATGTTTCTTTATCCAAAGGTTAACTCCTTTAGGAGTACAAACCTCTAAATTTTCTCACTGGCTCTATTAGTTGGTACAACTGGATTCACCAGCGTTATAAATCTATCGGTTTTCCAGTCTATAACAGAATAATCCCTGAAATCTCATAGATATAAATGGAATTGCTAATTTTCAATAAATCTGCAGTAACAGGTAATAGTGTCATGGTCCCCAGCTCCAATCATTTTTGCAATAATAAATGGGACTATAGAAGACTCACTCTCGGCCATAAAATTTACTGTGCAGGGCACAGATTTTAACCCCCGAAGTACTTAACCAATTCCCCTCTCTTTGTTGTTGTCACTGCTGCAGCACAGCAGCTGTTGTTGAGGTGGGATCAGGGCCACTTTGGGCTGCACAGGTTATTTATAGGCTGATGTGGGCAGGAAATGGAGAGTGTTTTTCTAGCGTATATTTTCAGCCTGACAGTATTCAGTCCAGAGGGGCAAATCCAGGCTATTTGTAAGAGCCCGGGGACAGATGCAATTCACCCGAAACCTCCTCCCTGCTCAACCCCAGGCCTGAAATCTGACTTTAAGGCCAGACAAGAGCGCCAGAAATGGCTTTTTTTGGGGTGCTACGGGTAGATTGTCTTTGAAAGGTTCACATTTTATTTTCCCAATTCAGCACAATCTGAGAGTGCACAATTCAAAGCCGTGTGTTACAAAGATTCAGGTGCTGGATTTAACAGTAACTTGAAGTCACTGGGCTGCTCCCAGTCACTAAATACCTTCCCAGTTTACACAATCAAATATGTGCACATATCTTTACAGGAACCAGGCCCAGAAGGGAAGGGCTGGGAATGGATAGAAGGGCCTGGAGAGCTGTACTTACTTGTCCAAGATGTTAAAAACGGCTCCAAGAGTGGAATACACATCCCTGGAGTCCCAGTTCGGGGAGCTGGAGACATGGTTGGGCTTTCAGTGCCAGCAAAATAACACTGAAAAAATATTAAACATGTTAGGAACATGCTGAAAGGAAAAGTTACATTAAGAAGAGATGTGTCTCTGAGCTGTATCGATTTTCAGCTCTGGGTGGAAGAAACTCTCCAGACAGACATTGAAACATATTATTGTCTCCTATTTACTCAGCAGATATACCTAACACGCTTTATGAGATGAGTTCAGGAGGGAAGAAGTCAATTAAAATCTGAATCTCACGCAGTTACAGAAGATTAAAATAACCCCCTATTTGTTATGTGGAGCTCTAATGCTCACCCCCAAACCACAGGAGCACCTGAACCTCGCTTTAAATCCAGCACGTGCTTTGCCTGGGTGTGTTCTGCAGGCTGGTCCTAGCTCTGCAAAGTGCTCGTGCAGAATTCTTTCAGCTTGCAGTTGTTCAGCTGGGGATAAATGATCAATCAGGAGCAGCTGCTGAGCTGGTTCCAGCTCCACTCTCTGGACAGGCCAGGGGCTTGCACTATTTCTCTTTAGGGCTTTTCTCTCTGTCAGGGCTGGGATGGGATGAGGGAATTCAGGATTAAATTCTGCATTGAAGATAAAGCGTTTGCATGACAAATTTGTGGGACTTTTCAGAGCTGTGTGACTTTGTGCGAATCACTTTGTGCCTCCATTTCCCTGTTTGTCACTGCTATTCTCTCTCACTGACTTCTCTCTGAAGTCCTTTGGGGTCTTCAGGCAGATGCTCCATGAAAGGTGACAGAAATAATGGCAGTGGCCATCCTGAAGAGACCCACAGGCAGCTCTTTCTCACCAGCACGTGTGGGAATTGGGGTGGAGCACATGCAAGTGTGGGAACTGGAGGGAAATGTTCCAGAAATGCCTTCAGACCAAAATCTGCTCCCTTTGATGTCAGTGAAACCCCTCAGTGAAGCCCCTGGATGTGATCTCTGCGGAAAGAGGGAAATAAGTGAGGAGGTGGTGGTAATTCTTCCACTGAAATCCTTACAGATGATATAGGGCTTTTACACAAGAATTAGAAGAGAAGCAGGAGTTCAAGGGAAAAGAAACACTGTTTTCTTCTTATCACAAAATGCAGGAAATTATCCATTCCAGAAAATGAAAAGCCAATGAAATGAAAGCCCAAATGATGCTGGCAGCAAGGGGAGCTGTACACACAGACAGGTTCAGGGGGAATTTGAAGCTAAAATGCTCAGAGGTAAGTAAAAAGTACAATGGATATTCTGTTAAGGGTATTAGGAAGTAAATGAGAAAACAGGTGAGTTAAAAAGAGAAAGGATAAATGATCAATAGAAAATTACATTGATGACAGCAAATTCCTTGGTTCCAGCCGTGGCTGCAGAGCCTGGTGTGCAGCACCTCAGGGCTGCTGTGCTGCCAGGAGGGATGTGCTGCCCCTGGAGCTGAAGGGAAAGTGCTGAGGGAAAGATGAGAGGAAGCAGCAGGATAGCACCAGCCAGAGAGGAGACTGAGCCGAGAGTCTGGAAGGAATTTGGGAATGCAGTAGCTGAGTCAAGGTTGAATTTTACAGACTCATTACAAGTAGTAAATATTTCAGGAAGCAGAGGAAAACATCTGTCTCTTATTGCAGGCACTTTGCAGTCCTTCCTGCTTTGTTTGAAATGGAAATCCGGGCTGGAATGTGGGTAATGCTTTCCAGGAGGAAGGAGTCACCACCTCTGGAAACACAGGCTGGTGTCAGTACTTCCACTGAGGGGCTTTAACAAACTGCATCTGAACTGGCTCCTCTAAAACTCCTTTTACACTGCTGAATTAAGCACAAGAACTATCTCCTCCATCACACTCCATGGCATATCTGTGGTCTCTGCATATGAAATAGAAAGAGATTTAGGTTATTATGCTCTTGAGGTAATAGATTGTGGCTTATAAAATTCTGGGAGTTGTGTACTTCGTTGTTGATTTCTGGTTGTTTCTGAAAGGAGGCGCAAGTCTTTGTGGAAGTAGTTGGATTCCCATTGCTTTTCTCATAATAACATTGCTTTGATTAATAGGCTAAAAATTTTAATAGAGGGAAAATTTTAATTTTCTGTCTAGCGGGCTCCCAAATAATTCAGAACATCTTCTAGAAGCTGCTCCTCAAGATAATTTCATCATTAAAAAAAAAGACAGAAAAAAAAGAACAGATACAGATATCTTTTCACCTTCTATCCACCTGTTAAATAAATTTGTCATTTCTACAGCCAATTCAGGAAAGGAGTTATCAGATCCTTTCCTTGGAGACCCAAGTGTAACCCTGCAGGTCTCGGGGGTCAAGCCCACACCTTCTCAGGAAGGCTCCGTGCACAATTTGATAGTCAGGGCAGTCATTATCAACCAGCCTGGCACAGGCCTCCAGGGCTTTCCCATGGCACAGGGGCTGAACTGTGCTGCCCATGCCTCCTCTCACCAATTATAAGTTCTGTACAGTTTTTTAAAAGACTGCAAAAACATATCAACATCATTCCCTTCTTTGTAATGAGGAAGCAATTTTAGCTTATTATAACTGACTAAATATGCATGGGCTGACCCAGTAGGACCCTCATTCACCCTGATTCTTTCCCTCTGGAAATCATATTCCATTTTCATCGTTTCCATTTCAAATTTTTCTTCCTCCCCATCCTTTCTGTGCGCTCTCTCTTGATCCCATTCTTGTTCCATCTTTATCTTTTCCACACTGAATTGTCACTCTTCACGCTCCTGCTCTCATTACAACTTCCTTTGTGTTTGATGCTCCCGTTTGCAATCCCCTCCTTTTTACCTCGTGCCTTTCTAACACCTGCAGCGCTTTAGCAGTTCTGCAGCGTGTTTGCTGTGCAGGCTCCTGTGCGTGCCTTCAGTGAGCTGATAGGTGTCCCTAATGCTGTTTGCTGCTTGCTCCCTGATGCTTGGAGATGTTAAAGATCCAGCCGGGAAGCAGAGGGACGTGGGTGGAGCACGGTCTGGCTGTGCCCTCCCAGAACAGCCCTTGTACCCGGCTCAGCCCTCACTCAGCTCTTCCACCGCGCCCAACCCCGTTCCTGGGGTGCCTGCTCTGGGTACCCCCCTCCTCCCCAAATGGAATTCCCCCTCAGGAGCTCCTCTGAGAACTCCCAGTGTGGACACAAAGCCTTTCCAAGGGTTTGGGAACAGCCCTGGCCTAGTCTGGAGACCGCAGGCTGAGCTGCGAGGAGATTTCCAGCCTTGTGAAAATCACCTTTCTGTGGTCGCACACAGCCTGAGAAACCTGCAGCTCCTCCCAGGCCCAGCCTGGGAAGTTGCAGAGGACTCAGGGGAAGAAATCAGCTCTCGTGCTATCCTGGGAGAGCAGAATGTCAGGAATGAAAAAACAAAGCTAGGCACCTGTGGTTCCTGTTCAGCTCTATGTGAGCTACGTGATGTTTCCCTTTCAAAGGATTCTTTCACCACTCAGCCTTTGTTTGTCTTTAATTGACCAATACAGTTTATCTAATGATGTGTTCTCTAGAAAGAGCACAGCTCTTGCTTGCTGTAGAATATAGCAGAAGAATATAGTAGATGTTGTATAATAAACTCACTTCCTTGATGCACAAGCCTGAATTATTGGAGTCTTAATTGTGTTGCTTGGAATCTGGGAGCAACACCTTTCAGCCTTCATAGCTGAATTGTTCAGCAGAGTGTGTGAAATCTCCTTCCTCAGTGACAAAATGCTGCACATCCCTCATGCCCACCATGCCCCAGGCCTTGGCAGGACAGTGGGACAGGAGATACAGTCAGACAAGGACACTGTTAAAATCCATGCCCTGCAAAACTCCCTGGGCCTTAATGGCAAAGATAAGAGAATGCCAGGGGCACATCAAAGCTGGGAACCCCGGAAACCTCTGGAGATAAGTTCTTCTGGATGGGCTTGGATACATTTACAGAAATGAAAACAGCATTGAGAGCTTTATCTGGGCTAAACCAAAACACATGATACCAGAGAGCAGGGAAAGGAAAGGGACAGACAGCTCCCAAAGCTGGCAGAGGCTGTAGAGCAGCAAGCATTCCCAGCAGCACGCAGGGTGTGGTGAAACTCAGCAGGTACAGGGGATGACGGGGAAAAAAGGATTGACAGATGTGAGTGTGAGCAGACAGGTTAGGAAGCCTTAAACTGAGGCACCCCTCCTGTCCTAGGGTATGGGGATTATGAATTAGAGACAGGACCTCTGAGTGGTGCTAGAAAGTGTGATTTATTAATTCTTATCCTCTTAAAGTCTCAGGAAGGTGGAGTTCATCTTCAGAGTCTTCACCACATGGTCAGAGGTCACAGGACCTCAAGCTACAAAGCCTTTTAAAGATTTATTAACCAATAAAACATTGCCACCAAGAATATTTATGTTTTTAACCCAGTCACTAATTAAATTGTCTTACATGTTTTGCCATAATGTTTTTTCAGCCTATCATATTTGTGATAGATAACCTGTCATACATGCTAACCTGTAGTGCTGCAGCTTAGAGCTTATGACCTGGATAGCTACTTCTGTATTTTCTGTATCTTAGACTTTAAATTTTCCTCTTCTTATCTTAATATAACTCTACTTAAACTACAAATCCGCATTTTTGTTTCTAGTTTCTGTTTGGAAGCCTTTTCCAAGGTCTCAGACCAAAGCCTGTATTCTCTTCTGAGTTTTGGCCTGTAGGCCCATGGCTTTGGGAACTTTCTGTATTTTGGTTTCCAACACTAGGGCAGGCTGATTGCACTGGAACCATTCCTGCCAGTCTGGATTCCTTTCTTATGGACAGGAGATGCTTTGTTTTGGTTGAGCAAACTGTATTTTTGCACCCTGTACGTGTTTCCAAGGGCACCCAGGTATTGCTCTCTTCTTGACATTTGAAATATATTGCTCACCTTTTGATGTTTAAAAAACATGTCAAGCAGTCATATTTTTAAGGCAAGTGAGATCTCCTACAATCTCTGACAAGGTGAGGAGCCAAGCAGACCTTGGCTGGAGGTGTGGGAGACAGGAAAATGAGAGTTAAAGCTTCCAGACACCTTTGTGACCCCAGCCAAGGGTGGAACGAGTGCTCCCAGCTGGTGCTGGAGATGCTCTGTGCACGATTTCTGTGGTTGGACTGTGTGTGCATCTTGTGTGGAGGAGTTCAGGCTGAGAAAGAATCAGCCTGGATATTTCCCTTTATCGATCTGTGCTCGTGTTCACACGTGCAGGGAAATTCTTTCTGTGCAAGCAAGCTGAGCTAATCGAGCCAGCAGAGTGAGCAGCTCTTAACAGCTTCTTATTATCATCTGTCTCTTCTTCAGATGCATTCTGGTGTGCCACACATTTAGCTCTGTCTGCTGGAGAAGTAAAAAAGGTCAAATGAAGGTGAGAACACTTCATTCATAATTTTTATGAGTTATTCAGACCCACTGTATCATTACCCCTTGGAAACATATGTTTTGTGATAGCAGTTTAGAAAATATTCAGCACATCTCGACAATCTCTCCTGAGCAATACAGATCAGTTGTCACACTTTGTCATGTGCCATCAGGTTGTGTGGTGCAGTGAATTTGCTGGGGTGTGATAAACTGCAGCCATTTGAGATCCCATCCTGATAATTCCTGCGTTTCTAAATGTAATGCTGCAGGATGTGTCTTCCGAGGAGTCAGAGGTGTTTTAGTCCATCCTCATTTCAGCTACAATTTAGAGTTTTCTGGGGGAAATGCTTGGTCACCCCCTCCTACTCCCACAAGGATATGAGCGTTTAAACATAACTTTTGGTCAGAGTTTCCTCAGAAGGTGTAGGATTTTACTGGCCCTTGACTTGGGCTGATCAAGGGGAATATTCTCAGAACCACTTTTTGTCCAGGGTAGCTGCACCCACCACATTCAGGTGTCTAAACTTGGGAATCCCGGGGACTCTGCTACCAAAAAGGAGACATCTGAGTGTTCCTCTTCACTGCTTCTCTGGGAGCCACCTGAGGAGAGGTAAGATCTCACCTGCAGAAGCATAAACAAGAGCCTGTGTTTCCCAGTAGGATTTTACCAGCTTTTTTGCAGGAGAGTGGGAGTTTCCTCCTGTGTTTCCCCCCCATCCTCAGAGCTGGGAGGTGCCTGGTTCTCAGCAGTCTTTTGTGCTGATTTGGGGGCATTTCTACTTCACTGGAGCCTTTTCCTCAGAGGAGACAGCCCTTCCTCTGGGAACACAGCCTTGCCTGCCCCACTGAAGTGCTCAATGCCACTGCCATCCCTGCAAGAGTGAGGACACGCCTCGGGTGTGTGGGGACAAAAGGGACTCCGATCCACAGCCAGCTCACTTGAACTGTGCGTTAATTTCAGACATCAGTCAGGGTAATTATGTTAATTATAACCTTTTAAAGTAATCCTAAGGCCAGAAGGCAGCAGAAAACCAGGCTGGTTCAGGATGCCTCCACCTTTGGAGAGAAGTTGCCACCCGTGTTTTTGGTGCTGCAATGAGAGCAATGAGGATGATGATTTTGTTAAAGAATCCTTTCTGTTCACTGTTCTTTTACCCAAAAAACAATGCCCATAACTAGGTTTTAATTTATTCACTTTACAGAGAAGTATTTTGCAGCAGCTGGACAGGGACCTTAACTAACATTCTTTGAATTTCAGCAGGTAATTAGTGGGGTGTCTGATTGAAGCAGAGCTCATTGGAATTGTGTTAATTTGTGATAGTTGTCTGTTTGGATCAGAGCTGAGGCCTGGAAAGAGAAATCTCTTTAAAATTATGTGTAACCCAGACTGCTGTGCAAGGTTATCAACATCTCAGCTGCCAGGAAAGTTCGACTGGCAAGTTTCTGGATGGAAAGTTAGACACTCACAGCCTCTGTCTCCATGGGCACATCATCACTCTGTTTGGTGGGAGCAAACCCAAGCCTTCCTAATTCCAGGATCTCACGTTGTAAGGCTGGCTTTGAAAACAAATCTGCAGGTTGAATATGGCCCAAATAGCTCATGGGTGGTGTCTGAGAGGTCACAGAGAGCCCCCAGATCCTCCCCCACTGCAGGCTGGAGTGTGGGGGAGCTGAAGGAACCATTTGTTAGGGGTTTGCCCTCATGGGGTGAATATTGGAGAGCTGTGGCTACACGTGAAGATCTTCAGACTTCCAAAAAAATCCACCTTTAGTTCCAGAACTCACCATGGTTCAGGAAAAAAAAAGAAATTGCGAGGGTTTACAGCCTCATTTGCAAACATCTGTTTGGCAAGAAGGGTTTTATTGTGGTTGTGTGAGCTGACAGAGGTTTAGAGGACAGGGCTGTGCAGCTTCCTCGTGCTGAGCTCCACACGGAGGCCTCCACTCACTGCTCCCCTGCGAATGAACAGGCAGGAGAGTGACAAGAACACATTTTTTTTGAATGGCCCAAAGGCTTTTCTTACATTTCTTGCTAATTGCACCCTCTCAAATGGTAAAAAACTAGAGGCTCTTCTCTCTGTTGCCCCATAATGCCGGCCTTAAACATAATTTTTTTTCTCATCTCTGTGCCGTGCTGTGCCAGCTCTGTGGGCCCCACACATGCAAAGGTGTTTTGCTTTATGATCAACAGATTTCTGAACCTCAGCAGCTTCTTGGTTTCTCAGTCTCCTGCTGAATGTTTGGAGATTTGCAGAGCACTGAGCCAACTTCTAAGGTGCCATTATGGATCCTGAAGTGAGAGGAAAACCTTTCTGAGCCATCCTTTGACGTGCTTAACTGCATCTGCTTTTCCACCGCCACCTCATCAGCGACAATTTGGAAACTGTAACCACAAAACAACGAGCAGGCCAAGTGTGTAACCAGCACATCCCAAAGATCTCAAACCCCAGCTTTCTATAGCTTCTAATAGCCTAATAAATGGATTTTTGGTACTGAGCTAAGTACAGTCATATGTGATTGCTGTTATTCTCACATTAAGCTGCAGGGAAGTGGCAAACCCAATTAGATTAAATCCTACCACGTCTCCTTGGGATTTGTGGTAGACATTTAAGCAGAGAGACATGTCACTTCCACAGACCAATTTGCTTGTACCTGTCTGCTTAGATTTATTGTGATTTGTCCTTGCTTTTGTGTATGTTTATTTGCAGAAGCCAGCTCCAGATGCAAAACACATCAATGGAGCTTTGGAACATTATTTTTAATTAGCTGGGTTTGGTTTCTAGTAACATGCTTGAATTGCTTCTGGGCTACTAATGGAGTGTGGAAAATAAATATTGTTGCTCTTGGATATTTTTTTCTGGTTATAGCAAACTTCCCATGCTGTGGCAGGGAGGCAGGAAGGGCCAGACAGAAAGTTGCAATTGAGTTTCCTCAATTTTTTGTTTTCCTGTCTAAAACCCTGATAGAGATCATAATTACGCTGGAAAATATCACAGAAACTGCAGGGGAAACTTGAATTTTTTTTGGTTCTTTCTGAATTTGAACTGAGTTGGACAAAGTTTACCTCAGTCAGCACCTGGCAGAAGCGGGGCACAAAGCAGATAATGAAATGCGAGTCCTAATCCCAAGGAAGGAACCTCTTTTCTCTGTCAGGTAAAGTCCTGAATTCTCCTGTACATTTGTATGAAGAGACAGCAAACCCTTTTATTCCCTCTTTTATTCTGTGCTGGTGTAAAGGACTGCACAAGGAGAAGCTCATGAAGAGCTGAGGATGGGCTATTCAGAAAATTGCTTGTTTTCTTTGCAGGGGAACATCACTCAAAAATTATTACCAGGCTAAGACAGGACACATTTCTTCTTTCAAAGGAAGAAAACAACGCAGATTGACACCAAAGAGCAGAGTTCAAAGTTCCTACCAAGCAAGGCTGACAAATCATCCTGTTAAATATCAAGTGAGTGAGCCCAAAGCCCTGCAGTACTGAAATCACTGGGCTTGGGATAATTCTTGTTGCAAACAGAATGATGTGGCTTATTACTGGGCTGTGAAGCTGTTCCTCTGCCTCTACTTTGTTCAGCACTCTTTGTCCATCCACAGGAATTTTACAGGCAGACTTTCACCGTGGGTTGAGATTTCACCAAACTCAGGCAGTCACTGGATTTACGCTGAGAAAGAGGCTGAAAATCCCTCGGCCCACAGCAGAGTCACCAGCAGGCTGAGCTTCCCTGGCGGTTCCCTGCAGTGCTGGGGAGCTCCAAAAACCCAGGAGAGGAGGGAAAGGGCAGGATTTGTGCAGGCTTTGGGGCTGGACGGGAGCAGGAGCTGCCGGGCAGGGTGGGCTGTGTAGCAGGACCCGGGAGTAGCAATAGAGATGCCATCTGCTGCTCGCAGGGTGAATAGCTGGCAAGGAGCTCCGGGAGGATTTCCTCCAGGGATTTGGCTTTGTGTGGCCGTTGTGTGTGTTGTGAATATCCACAGACACTTGTGTGGGGGGTATTTGGGGCAGCCCGGCTCACAAAGGAGGCACAATGTGGGTCAAGGCACAAAGGAAGTTGTGGGGGCAGAGAGCAGCAGGTGGAAATTCTGTGTTTTGTGCCATGTCTCCTCATCCCAAATGAACTGAAAATGTTCCAGGCCAAGGAAAAGGATCATTTGGCTCCTTGTCACATTTCTAAAGGGCTCAGAATTAAGTCCATAGTGATGCCTTAAGTTTTAGCTTTTAAATTTCTCACATTCTGTGCTGGTTCAGTGTGTGGTTCTGGGTTTCACATTAAGGGTTGCTGAGCTCTCTGCACAGAGCAGGGACACAAAACAATTCCTTTCCAGCTGGGACCAAGGACAAATTTGAGGCCCAAGAGTGGAAACAACAGTGAAGGAAGAGAGGGAACAAGGAGGATGGAGCTTCATCAGCTGGAGCTGGAATTGGACAATGAACTCCAATGTGCAGATGGACCCAAACCTATCAAAGTGTGAGGTCTGGTGCCCAGGATCCATTTTGTGCCCATTTGTGGGTGTATAATATTTATTATTTCTATATTTATATGTATATAATATATACACATAAAAGTGTGAGGCCTCCCCCTCATGACCGGCGGCCATTTTGTGCCCATTTGTGGGTTTGACTTGGGTGCAGCCCCAAGGGGTTCCTGCACTGCCCACGCTGGATCCTTTCAATAAATCCCTTTTATCCTTTTATTCCACCCAGTCTCTGTTTCCAGCTCAGCCTTTCCAGGCATCAATAGGAAGGAAATTCTGGTTCTAGTGCAGGTGAATGTGGATGGTTTGACCTCAGGGGAGGAATAACCAAAGCCAGTAATCTGACTGAGACCTGTAGGAGATTTGCAATGCCCTGTCTATAATATGTGCTTTGGATTCCTAGCCTGTCGTCTCTGGTAATAATTTGTAAATGCATGATGGAATTTTTCCATATCTTTTATCCTTCTCCTTTTCCATATCTTGGTCTCAAGAAGCATTTGGACAACCCCCTCAGGCAGAGGGTGGCATTCTTGGGGCCGTTCTGAGCGGGGCCAGAACTTTGCTGATCCTTGTGGGTCTCTCCCAACTCAGGCTATTCCATGACTCCATATTTTAGACATTTTCACTCCCTGGCCCTGTGCAGCAGTGCAGTCTTTGTGGGACACATCCATCTGCACCGTGGCCATGTATTTCTCCAAACCTCAGAGCAGAAGGCCGTGCTGTGAGATTTGACAGACTGCCTGCCTCCTCTTCTTGTCTGCTCATATCAGGGGTTATTTAGATACCAAGACTGGAAACACAATTGCATCATCATTTATATCTGTCGGGCAAACTACTGGGACCAATATGATGGTTTGGAAAACAAGTCAGAAAGTATTTATTCAATGGTCTCTTCTATTGATTGTTATCAAACAGCAACTCATAATTTTGCACAGTGAGAATTTCATGACTGCGGTGATCTGAAGTATGTCTGTACTCATAAGCCAAGCTGTTTATTTAATTAAGTACTTCTGGCTCTTTGGATTTAATAATTCTAATTAAATTGTTATGGTTATGACTTGCATTTGGATTATGCCCACAGTCTCAATTAAGACTGTGAGAAGACCTCATAAGAACGTGGAGGAACTCATTGCTTTCCTCATGCTCAGCAGGATGTGGGATGGGGAAGAAGCCATGGGGCCATCGGTGCACTTCCAGGGACTTCAGCAGCTCCCAGGGGCTGAGAGAGATGTCAGCACTTCTGCCTCCCTGAGAGCAGGCAGAGCTGTGGGACACAGGGACTGCAGGTGCACAGGTAACCGGGCAGACAAAGGTTATTCTGTGAACTGCAGGGAGAACAACGGGGCTTCTCTGCACTTGCAGCATTAGCCAGGTGATCACACAACCAGGAGCGGGAGTTGTAGAAGCTTTGGCTGGAAAATGACCATGTTTGGGTAATTCAAGGAGCAATTGGATTTCAGGGAGCGCTGAGTGTATCTTTTTAGACATCAGTAGAAGGCACTTGACATTTCCAATTGTTTCACTTCAGTCTCACAACTAGAAACACATTGTTTTTCTTACTCTGAGAGGGCTGTGTGCTGTAAGATGCTCTTGTCCTTCCTGCTTCCCCTTGGAAGATGGGAATGTGTGCTAATGACAGCCTCAGTCATTCTGTGATTCTGTGATCTCCATCATTTCCACTGGACTCAGAGACCATAAAAGGGTCTCTTGCTCTTTGAATGCAGCCCTGGCAGACCAGTAAATGAAGATTTTGTGCTCTGCCCCCTGCCCTGCCAGCGCTGCCTCACGAGCAGGAGTTCACCTCTGCAACGCTGCACCAAAGGCTGTCATTGCACATAATCGTTCTCTTCCTGAGTCTGAGGGAATAATCACAATTTACTGTGTCCCTCAGGGAGCTTCTGGGGGTGATGGTGGTGGCACCACAACAACATTCAGGATTTTGTACTTCCAAACACAAACTCCTCTCGCATTTAGAGGAAAAGGAGCCTACGTTTGGCACTGGGGTGGTCACACCCACTGCACAAACAGCCCTTATGGGAATTCTTTTGCATTCCTGCATTTGTTAGCTGGTGGGTTGATATTTTTTGTCCCAGGTTATTGCACATCTTTGCGTGTTTGACACTGAAATTCCCTCCCAAGTTGTATCTCCACAGGCTCGTTGGGTTTGCAGCTCTGCATTGGTTCAGGCACAGCAACTTTTTCTGCTTTGGAAACACGAGTCAAAACACAAAACAAAACACTGGTTTGAGCATTCTGCACCAATCCCTTACCCTGTCTGAGGCTGACAGCCTGTTCAAAGGGAATCATTTCCCCTGCTGGATGAAACATGGGATCTTTTCAAGCTTGTTTTTCTGTCTGTGAGTAAGTTAGGCAACACTTTTGTGATAAGAATGTGAACTACAAGTAGTAAAGCTGATAAAAGCCAGGCCAGCACCGAGAGGAAAAATCAGGTGTAGGGGTAGAGGTTTGAAGATGTATCTGCAAATGGAGGCAGGAGAGGTTTGACTCTGGAATTTCTGCATGTGGAACTTAACTTTTCATGCTCTGCCTCTGCAGAGGTGGAGCTGCTGGCGTGGGGGATGCTGATATCCTGACAGATGACCCCACAGCTCTGACTGATGAGGTTCTTCTTTAAAGGGAGAACAGATTTTGCCAAGTGCTTCCCCGAGATAAGGTTTTAAAGGCAGTGCTGGGAAGTGTCTGGTACAAGGACCACCCAGCCCTTCCTCACAAACTGCTGCTGGCCAGCTTTTTAGGGCTGGTTTTGTGCCAAGGGATTGCTTCAGATCCGGGGGTGCACGGAGCAGATGTCAGGGTTTTCATGGTGTCATTTAGGAATGCTGTCTTGCCATTTGATTGTTATTGATACCACTATTTTAATATCTTCAGAGAAAGAGATGATTATTTTACAAAACTTCATTCTAATAATTTGTTGCAGTCATGAGCTATTATTCAAGATTCCTACAAAATGAATGCATGAACATTCATTTATTTTTTTTTTTACAGAAAGCTGAATTCTTGGTTTGAATAAAACCAACTAAAAACTGGCACCAACACGTGCATGGCTATTTCACCTGCCTACCGTGCCAAATTATTTACATTATTTTTGTGTGAAGAGCTGTAATCTTGTGAGTTTAATGTGGGCAGCAAGCCTCCCTGCCAGCACCCCTGTGCACTGTGCCGTGTTTACTTTCCCCAGAATCCCATTTTCCCCCTCACTCTCTTGCCCTGTTTTCTTTAGCTCCTTTAATAGGTGTTTTGGCAAAGCTTCCTCATCCTGGATCCTCATGCCCCCTTGTTTTCTTGGGAAGTTTACATAAATTATTTTTCACTTGTTTCTATGTCTGTGATGCTGTGATCTTTTCCAAAGTCTGATATATTTTATGGACTTCCATGGGGGAAGTTTTCTCTGATTAGTATTAATTTTGGACTAAGATTTATTTCTTGAGAGGTCACGTTTCAGACCGTGAACTTTCTCCCCGAAATTGTTGCCTGCTTTTACTGCTACAGCAAGCGCAGGCCACTAGAGGACTCTGCTTTCCACCTTTTGAGCGGTGCTCTGGAATCCGGTTTTGTAGTTCTGTATTTGAAGTAGACATTTTTACAGAGCACACAGATCCACTCGTTTGCACAAATATATCATTTACAGAATAACCAGGGAGCGGTGGCCACCCGTTTATCAGAATTGCATGCAAATAATGAGGAATTCCCTACAGAAAATGCTGTTTGTGCTCTGCAGCCTTCAAAACAAAAGCAATGTCTGTGCAGCTCTGTCCATCTCTCTGTGTGAATATTTGAGGCAATTTTAGGATTCTGTCTTCACTTCTGGGCAGAACAACTCCTTCTTTGGTTCTGGGTTTTCAAGATACCAGTTGATATAAAAAAAAGAAGTTTCAGAAACTTTCAGGGTTTCATGATTTTTAAAACCTTTCCCCCAGCTTTTCCCGTTGGACTCTTACAACTTTCCCATCCTGAAAGGTGCACTGGATTTGGATTCTTTCCAGAGACTTTCAAATCACTTTTCAGCAGAAGGGTTTCCCTGTGGCAATTTTGAAGGAAAGGAGCAAAAATAAAGCAGATCATCTCTCTTGAGGGCAGACAAGAGCAGGTACTGTGATTCAGAGCCATTATTTGGGGTTTTTTTTCCAATATGTGTTTTCCAAGACTAACTGAGGTTCTGCTGTCAGTCCCCAAGGCTGTTCACCCAGCAATGAAAATTGTGTGATTGCAGTCAAGTGAAAAGTGCCAGGGGAGATGTGGCCTCTTTTTGGTGGTTTTTCAGTGGCAGCACAGCCCAGCAGAGGCACTGAAGGGACTCAGGCTCTCCTGTGGGGCTGGAGTCCAGCAGTGTAAAAGGATGGAGGCAGCTCCATGGAAAAGGACCAAACCGCCCCTGGGCTCGTGGCTCTGACAGGGAGTGCTCAGAGTTTGCTCAAGTGAGCACAAACAGCAAAGAAAAAACCTCAGAAAACCTCCTGCTAATGGCTGGCTTTACTTTATAATCAACTGACACACTGGAATGCTCCACTCTCATCAATTTACTCTTGTTTGTTTATTTGTTTGTTTTATAAAAAAGCAGATACCTGGTATTTTGAGAACATTTTGGTATTTTCTACTTCATGCAAGGTTCAAACAAGAAAACAGCCAGGGTGGCAAAAGCCCCTGCTCTTGAGAGGGCCAGATGAGGCGAGGGGAGAAAGGGTTCTTGAGTGGCTGGGGTTGTAGGAGATGCTCTGCTGGTTGCCTGCTCGTTTGCTTGGGCTCTGCTTAGGCTTCACCTATGATTTTGGAAGGCAATTTAGAAATTATTTCGGTAGGAATGATTTGATAGCTATTGATGCAATGTTTTCATGCTTTTCAGAAAATCCATCTGTCCTGCAGTCTGTGAAAAAAAAAAATGAAAAGAAAATATCATGAACTTGTGAAATATTTGTCTTAGATTTTTATGATCAGTAATTTTTACAAGATTTTCCTGGACTTTCTGGAAATCCCTGATTACCTGTGGGGTTTTACAGAAGAATAGCAGAGGAACCACAAACAACCCCCTCCCTGAGAATCAATTTTGAGTATTGAAAGCACTGAATGTGATGCTTTCTTTAAAAACGGGTGCTACAGCTCAGGCTACATCATTTTCTATCGACATTTCTTGACGACAACTTCTGTTTATCCAATTTCTTCCATTTGAGAGTGCATTTGTACATTTTGCTAGACACAACACATTCATTGCCTTTGAAGTCCGTCATGAAATAAAAAATAATCTTTATTCCATTTCTTATCCCTGCCCTATTTAGCACAATGCAAAGAATGCATAAGGCAACCCAGCAAAAATATTTAAATACTGCTTGTATCTTGAGTTGGGATATATTTAGAAAACTTAAATGATTTAGCTGCAGGTTGGCCTGAATGGTGGGAATTATACCCCAAAACTGTCAATGTTCCTGCCACAGTTCATGGCAAGAATTTTAGCAGTTGTTGAAAGTGAGCACCAAACCTCCCCTGTCTCCAAATGTCTGTATCTCTGATTCCTCCCTCCTTAGAGAGCAGTGACACCTCCTGCTGCTCTGCTGGTGGCAACCATTTCACTGGGATCCAGGGGATGGGAGCTGCTGCCAAGAAAGAAATGACAGAACTGAGCATTTCCAGAAGCTTCCTGGGAAGGTGATGCCTGAAAGGCTGAGCTGGAAACAGAGACTGGGTAGAATAAAAGGATAAAGGGATTTATTGGAAGGATCCAGCCTGGGCAGTGCAGGAACCCCTTGGGGCTGCACCCAAGTCAAACCCACAAATGGGCACAAAATGGCCGCCGGTCATGAGGGGGAGACCTCACACTTTTATGTGTATATATTATATACATACAAATATAGAAATAATAAATATTATACACCCACAAAAGGGNACCCTGAATATGAAGCCCAGAACTGTACACTAAACCAGCACAGAATGTGAAAAATATAAAAGCTCAAACTTAAGGTATCAAAGGAAAATATGAATTGATGAATTTCAGGGATTTCATGGTGAACTTTAGAAATTAAAATATCTTGACATGGCCAGTGCAACTTTATGTCAAAACAGCCAGTATCATTTTATGAAGATCTGCTGATCAAAAACCCCAAACATCCTTCTCTACAAAGTGTAGAACTTAAATGGGAACAGTGTCAGTCCTAATTATTCCAGTTAAAAAACTCTTTTTTTTTCTCCATTCTCCATTTGAACCTCAGGAGGGGAATATGGCATGAAGTGTCTGTGCAAGTATTTGTGGCTCACACTTGGCACACATTTCTGGTGATGCTGGCAGGGCCAGGACACACCCAGGTCAGAACCAGCCCTGAGGGATGAGCACAGACACAAGAAGTTTACATTGCAGTGTATGGTGTGAAGCAAGGGCCCTCAATCAGGAAAATAATCAACCATTTGCTCAGATGTCAGAACGTTTGAAAGCAGCTAAGAGTAGGAATCCTGAGCCAAATGAGCTTTGAAACCATTGCAGGCACCTCAGTCCTGTGCAGGAAAAGGGCAGGGAGTGCTGTTAAATCTGGGCATTCCTGGGCTGCCCTTTCTGCAGAATCCTCTGGGAGGGAAAGGAGCTCCCGGGGCTGCCAAAGGCCCAGTGCCTGCCCTCCACACCTCCCCACCCCGCTGCTCAGCCTCTGCAGAGGAGCTCAGCTCTGTGAGGCTGACTTCAAAAGAACATCTTTAAGTGCATTCCTGAATCAGAGTCCGCATTTGTGAGAAGATCAGTGTAATAAGGATTTATGGGAGAAATGAAAGCTGCTCAGTGATCCGTGATCTGTGGCTGCCTGTCTTTGATATCGCAGTTGGCAGAAGAAATAACAATTCTGCTTTGCAGCTGCTTTCACCACTTCCAGATTTATTTGTGTTTCAGACTAAAATAAAACCAAGGGTATTCTTTTTTTAAATAGTGACATGAAACAATCTGGGTTTCTTCAGTTTAGAAATATGAGATTTGCTTCACCTAGAAGTGAGTTTGGCCTGCACATATCCAAATTTGCATATGTGTCAGCACGTGGACACCCTGACTGCTCAGGGAGCCGTGGGAGGGTGGCATTCCTGGACTGCAAAAGCCATTCCCTTCTGGAACCCATCTGAGTCCCAATACCTGCCCAGATGGAGTCGTTGACTTTACTGGGATTGTATTTTTGGACAGCAGGAGAGTTGCCCAGCCCTTGCTGGTCCCTAATGACACAGTGTGGAACACAGGGAATAATTTCATAAAAAGATGGGGGAAATGCACCACAAAGCTGTTGATGGATTGTACTGGGGGACTCTCAGGTGCTACAGTCACCTCACACCAGTTACAGACAGAGCTGGGAGCTCACTCTTTGCCCTAAATGAAGCAGTGCCTGGGAGCAGCTGCCTTGTGAGATCAGCTCAGCACTGGTTGCAGAGAAAACTGCATCATGATGTAGTCCTCATGTTGTAGTGTTTTGCAAACAGCCAGGAAAAATGCCTTCAGGAATGTGTTGTCAAAGTGAGAGTGAGCAGGAGCTTGGCCAAGAAGCAGGGCAGGTTTTAATAGCAGGCACCCAGTCCAAGGGGACCACCTTCACAAATTTACACTGGGTGCCTAAACACCAAATGTTTTCTCAGGCATTACAGATAGCTTGTTTTTTGTTTGTTTTGTTTTTCTTTTACCAGGGTTGTACAGAGCTTTGCACTGCGGGATGTTTTGTTCTCTGAGTGTTGGAGTGGGTTCCTCAGCATGGACACAGCTCCGTGTGTCAGTGGGCCCGTGTGTGTCCATGTGTGCCCTTTGCTGTGCTCTGTGCTTTTGTGAGGGGACAGAAGGACTCTCTGTGCCTCCTCAGCAGCTGAAGCAGCATTATCAATTATCCCCCAGAGCCTTGTGTAGGGATGGCAAGAGCTCTTCTCAGCTTCCACGGCCTGCCATTGCAGGCACTGGGAGCCATTCGTGCCTCGTGCCCGCTCCATTCCTGTCCCTGCTTTACTTTCCTGACCATTATTTCTCTCAAATTTCACTTTTGTCCCCAGTGCCAGTGCAGCACTCAGCCTCCTGATCCCTTCCCCAGTGCTGCTGGTCTGAGATGCACTCACTTGGTTGGCAGCATTTCCAGAATCAGACTACAGTTGTTTTAGTGAAAATTACAGTATCTCTGGCCTTGCCAGCAGTAATGACTGAAACAGAGCTACTCACACCCCACTGAATCAAGCTGACACTAAGATAATTATATTTGTGTTATACTTTCAGTGCCTCTCCGTGTCACTGCCGTGGACTGGAAAGAAATAAAAAATCATGGAGCAGTTCAAAGCAATTAAAGTGTGAGGGCCCTGGCTCAGCTTTCAATACAGACCTAAATGTTTATCTTCCCTGCAGCATAAATCAGCTCTGGCTCGCAGGGCTGGATGAGGAATGGCTCTTAACGGGGACTCTTGCAGTCCTGGTGTGTTTATTTAAGCTGGCAAAAGAAATCTATAACTCCTTGTATTTTCGTGTATAAGAACCTCATAATTCAGATGGTTTCCCTGTCTTGGCTTAGCAATTCATAAACATTAATAGGGATTTCTCTTCACTGCACTGCAGCACTATAAAGAATGCTCAGCCTGGAGAGGGCAAGCCAGCAGAATGAGAAACTTGCCCTGTTCTGCAGGATATCTGCATTTGTGTACAATTCAAGGTGCTGGATGCACCTCTTCCCCCAGGGATAACCACGAGAAAAGGAGGAGCTCTTTCCACTTCCTCATCACCTGTGGGCACATGAAGTTTACTTTCTCTTGCCTTTTCCTATTCAACCTCTCCTATGAAGGATTTCATGTTACATGTCCTTTCCAGCAGCACAGGAGAGAAGGTGAGCTTTCCCTTGTGAGGAAAAAGATGTGTAAAATCTTTTCAAACCAACCAGCAGCTCAGATTTTTCCCCAATAAATAATCAACACTGCAGAAACATCCACAAGCCCGAGTTTCAGCCTACACAGTTCAAGGCTGCTACTTGTTTCAATAAATAAAATATGTTTAGATTTTGAGTCTATTTTAAACTTGCATGAGGGAACATTCAGTTTGGTGAGCTCAAGTTTTGGTTTTTTGGCTTTCAGGAGATGAGGGCCATGAGAGTGTGCTGGTTGTAGCTGAAAAAACACCTGAAAGAGGAGGCTTAAAGCAGGAGTGGGTACCCAGAGGTGTTTCTGTATGGAAAAGGTCATGGGGAAGGTTCTGGGAAATGGGGAGGTTTGGGTGCAGGACGTGAGCAGAGTGAGGGAAGTGCTGGTTTGCACAGTGGCTGAGCAAGAGCAGATGGAATATGCACTGAATTCTGAGCACTGCAGAGGGGAGGCTAAATCAGGATACCTTAGGCTGGCTGGCAGGGCAACACTGGCAGTGGATGAGCATCTCCAGGTTCCTGCTGGAAATGTTACCCAGTTTTTAAATGTTATCCAGTGATTTCTCACTTTCCCTAGAGCACAGGGCAATTTCACATCAGCCTTGTACATAATTTCTTTTAAAACTGTGGGGAAAATTTAGTTCATTTCAGACAAGAGGCCCAGATGACAGTCAATGAATGCTGGGAATTTCTGACAGCTTTTTAATAAATTCAGAAGTGGACATGATTCTGTCTCATACACAGACTGTTGAATCAATAAATCCCAGTGGATTTATTCAATATTTCTTCTCTTTGGGGTTAGATATTTACCCAGACTCTTGAAGACTGATACAGACATGGAAATAATTCAGAAAAATAAACTTGTTTGTTTGTTTAATATTTTGGGCAAGTTCATTCTGTCAGCGTCAGCTGGCATGTAACTCCCCAGTGTTTCACTCACATTTTTGGTAGGATAGAGCTGGCTTGGATTACAGAAGGGGGCAGTGATGTTTCATTTTTTGGAACCGGAATCCCCAGCTAACAAAAGCTTCAGCTCTATATCACACAGGAATAGAAAAGCCCAAGGTTTGCTCCTGCTGTTTTGCTTCCTCACGTTACAATCATTCTTCCTATTTGTTATTACTTGATTTTCTTCAAGGAAAAAAAGGAAAAAAGGAAAAAAATATTCCATCTTGGAGGGGGTGTGAAGGCAGGGGATGGCACAGAGCGCTCCTGCCACCTGCCCG
This sequence comes from Bombycilla garrulus, assembly GCA_013400315.1. Lineage (NCBI taxonomy): Eukaryota > Metazoa > Chordata > Aves > Passeriformes > Bombycillidae > Bombycilla > Bombycilla garrulus. Next base: position 421,530 of record VXBU01017581.1, on the reverse strand, counting down.
AGACCTCTGTGGCTCAAAGGGTAAATTCCTGGTAATATTTCAAACTGCAGAAAAATGTTCATGACCTGTTATCTGCTTGTTTCACTCCATGATTTGTTGTCAGCCTCCTGACAGTGCAGCACGTCCGTGGTGTTTTGTGACCCCGTTCAGAATGTCCTGCTTCCTGCTGGGGAGAAGGACTAAAAGGAGGGAATCGTGCTAAAAATGAGCATATGCACAGAGCAGACAGAGCTATTCTGGGCACATCCTGCATCCTCGAGCTGTCAGACAGCAGCGTGGATGGGCTGGGGGATTTCAGCTCACACGTGCCAGTGAGTGACAGCACAGATTCACGATGAAACAATGAATGCAGATAATGAAACTGTAGGAGTTTCACGATGAAATCGCTGCGCTGCTCTCACCTGGCTCCTGCTGCCCCCAGCACACGGCATGGACAGTGCCACAGAGGCTTTCCCTGCAGGAAATTCCTCTGCATTGTCTGCTCTGCCTGACCTGAACAGCAAACAGGGCTTGGGGCAGGGGGGACGAGCCCAAAAGCCACCCCAGCATCTCAAGGCTCTTCTCCTCTGGCCTCTTCCCACCACAGAGCTGCTTCCAGAGCTGCTCCTGGCTCACCGAGCCCATTCCCTTTCTGCATCACCTCCCAGCCTCCCTTTAGCCTTGCCCCACTGGAGCCTCTCTCACTCAGCTGGTTCAAGAGCTGCTTCAGCTCCCCCCTCGTTTCTTCCCAGCAATGAGACCCCCAGAGAAACCATTCTTGGATCATCAGTTCACAGCAGGGCTGTCTCCTGCTCTCCTGTGGCTGGTGGTGTGCTCTTTATCCCTCACTTCCAGGATTCCTCAATGCTTTTCCATATGGAAGGAGTTACTGGAAGCTCTTTATCCCTCACTTCCAGGATTCCTCAATGCTTTTCCATATGGAAGGAGCTGCTGGAAGCTCTTTATCCCTCACTTCCAGGATTTCTCAATGCTTTTCCATATGGAAGGAGCTACTGGAAGCCCCCAGTCTGCAGTGAATACTTCAGACTTCTGCTTTTCTTTGACTCCCACCGTAAGATTGGTGACAGATAAAACACCATCAGGTACAAATACTCACTCTCCCCTGGTGCTGATACATGTCCACCTCTGTCTTTATTCTCTGTTTTATCCTGTCTGTTGTTCTTTGTACCTAATCCAAGGGGTACGTGGTCCCTTGGGAACGTTCTGAAATATTTCTATTATTGTTAAAATTCAGTGAAATAGCCCCTAGAAACTGAGCCTTCATGCTTGCTTGATACCTTGCTGAATAGCTCAGCCTTTTTGGGCAGACTTCTATCCTGTCATGTTCAGTCTCTGCCCTGTCCTTGGAGAAGTAGAAATACTCATTAAAAGCCTCATGATTAATTAACCAAGTCAATTTTCAGATTAGTTCCTGTGGTAAGTTTATTTCTAAACAAATATTCTAGATCTGATTAGATTGTGTACATCCAGTTCTGAACAGAGTTCTGAGGTGAAAACGTTTATCAATAACAATTATTGTGCATGGAGTTCATTTCCAAAAGAATTTTCCAGACAAAAAATAATCTTAGAGCATTTCTCAAGGAACAAAGGGATATATAATCTTCAGTTTGTTACTAGAACACAAGGGCAATAAAACCAGCCTCATCCTTATTTTTTTTTATAGCTTCAATGCCCAAATCACAAATATTTTAATCAAATCACTCCTCCCAAATGGCCTGCCACAGGGTCAGGGCTTCTACTGCAAGTGCAACTGCTCACAAATCTTATTTCTTGATGCAGCCCTTTAGGGTATGGGAATGTCCTTTTGGGAATAATTTGACTGTGCTCTGACTTGTGCTGAGTAGTCCCAGCAAAGTTTCCAGGTTTTCCCATCGAATTTGAGGATAAATGATTTGCTTTAGAACAAACAATCCTGTTGCTGACAGACATATTTGCCACGGTTTTCTCTTTGCAAATTGTGATTATATTTGACCATCAATATTGTGAATATTGGTTTGCTATGATCTCATGGAGATCTCACAGGATCCAGCTGAAGCCATTTAACTCTTTCCACTGGAGCCTGCTGAACTTAACCTCTCCCACCTGCCAGCCCTGGGCCCAGCAGTGAAGTTCCTGGAGGTAAGAAAACAGCCGAGAAGCAGCGAGAGGGGTGAGCAGCAGTTTCAATATTTACTGTATATATTTATTTCAATATTTACTGTAAAAATACGAATAGCTACTCAAATACCCTTAAAATCAGAAATGCTTCTCTGAACTCTACAAGTTTTTAAGAGGTGGCATCAAAGCCCTTGAGATTAAGGTGGGTTTTAGGGGTTTAAGGTTAACAGTATTAAGTCTGCAAACCCAAGCTGGGAAATAATAAATATCAATCTTACAAGTCCTAATAGTTAAGAAATGGTGCTGGAAGCTGTTACAGAATTTCAGGTGCTGTTGTTGGAAGTTGATGTTAATGAAGTTGGTATCTGCTTTTGATAGATCAGTCACTCCACTTATTCAGTGATCAGCAGGGTAGCATTAAGTATTTGTGGCTGGTCCACTTTCTCAAGGTCATTTTAATTAACCAAAATAACAGCGGGTGATAGAATATTTGATCTAAAATACAGATAGCAGTGGGGATAAATGAGGAATAATTCTAAATGCATGTGCCAGAGGTGTTGGTAATGGATAAGCAGTATTACTATTTTATACAGAGGCATGTGGGAAGCTGGCTGCCTTTAAAATAATTGAATCTATTTAGGCAATCAACCTCTGCTGCACAGCCGGTGGCCTGCAGGAGGCCGAATTGTAATGTGGCAATGGTAGCTTTTAAAATGTCTTTACAAATGTCTTGTTTTCTGTTTTCTGCTTGATTCCCTCGGTCAAATTGATGCTCTCTGGTTGGGGAAAACAGGCACTGCATTGTCAGGGAAAAAACGCTGCTGATTGAGGGCCAGGAAAGGCTTTTGTGGGAATGGCAGCACAGCCTCTCAGCCCCCAAAGCTGCTCTGCACTTTCAGATGTGCACTGATGCATTCCTACACTGAAAAAATAAAATTGTTGATGGCTATAACTGTATGAAACACACGGCATTCTCTGAGAACCCTGGGGGTTTTCATTAATAGCACATACAATGTTGAAATATCTTCATGTGAGAGCATTTAGGTTTTTGAATGTGTCAAAAAGTGTCACATTTGATAATGACTTTTACATGTGATTTTATGAAGAGAGTTAAACTCTCTGTAACTCCAAATAAACATTCGTTTCAGAGTTACACGTAGGCAGAGTAATAGGAATGGTATCTGAAAGTGCTGCAGTTGAACCAAAGCATGTCAGGCACAAACAACACATCTGAGATATTCCCAATTCCACTCAATGTCTGTTCTAGCACTAAATGCATCAGGATGGTGTGGACAGGTGTTCACTGGGCCAGACACTGACTGCTTGAACAGAAGAAATGAGAATGACTGGTTCCATTTCCCACAACATGTGCTTAAATACTCGTGGTTGTGTTTGCCCATCTCGAGGCTTCCTGTACCATAGCTGGCTTTTTGTTCGGCACTCCTGGAGCTCGTGTTACAATCTCACTCCCACTGCCACGCTATTCCTGGAAATGCTGAATTCAAAGCTCACCTCTCCTGCTTACATCCACACACCCCCTTGCCTTATTTAGGACTGAACCTGGCACTAGGGGAACAATTCCTCTTGCCTCCCTCTTCACACGTTTTCTGAACTGCCTCTAAGTGGAAGTGATACATTTATAAACAAAGGTCACGTAACACTGGGTGAGGCAGGAGGCTTCTTTCAGTTATTTTGGTTTGGATGCATCAGTAATTAATGAGTTGAGCCTGCCCAGAAAAGTAACAGTAAATGTTTTCATCAGCTGTCAGTGTGACATGTCTTTATATAACCTGACAACATTAAAAAAATAAAAATAAAAAAAGTTGGAAATTATCTAAGGCATTTTGGTCCATCACAGCTCTAGCATTTATCTTTCTCTAAACCTGAAGCGGTAAGTGACCTGAGGGGCTCCACAGGCACGTCCCCGCTGTTCCAGCAGTGCAGAGCTACAAGACAGGGAGCTCTTGGCTCATGCAAAGGTCACTTGGATTTTGTCCATTCCCCTCCTAAAGGTCCTTCCCTCTGGGCTGGGGAGGCTGGAAGAGAGCTGCTCACACTCAGTGCCTTGGGGGGGTCACAGTGCAGGATGGCTGAGCTCTGCAGCGCTGCCTGCTGTCACCCACTACAGCCCTTCTGCTGTAACTGCAAACCTGGAACAGGCAAAGCAGGTCCTGATCTGCGGAGCAAAAGGGACAGAGCTCCCCCTGCCACCCCCTTGGTGACAGCAGTGTGTCTTACATTTAGTCAAAGCTTTGCTTACAGTCAGAAATCTGAATCGGTGATGCTGTTGTGGCCAAAAATACCACCTGAAATGCAGTTTGCTGCATTTGGTTTTTAGCATTTAGCATTTGGGCTTTAGGTGTGGAAAGGTTACAGGTAAGAAACAAATAGACAGCGCTGGCTTTTAACGTGTCTGAAGCTGATTTCTGTGGATGATTGATTGGATCTGTGGAGGACCGTGCTCCTCTTTCTCCATCATTAACGCACAGAAGAAACTACTTTCTCACTGAAGCCAAGTGCCAAACAATTCCTTGGAGCTTGACCCCAGAACTTAGCATTGCAGTGGTTTTAAAGAGCAGGAGGATTTGGGAGCATTACCTTAAGAGCCCAAACTCATTCCTAAGGAGTTCCCTGAGTTTCCCTGGAGGGTTGTCAGAGGAAAGGCTCCAGCTGCTGCTGCTGCCGAGGGTGAAATAGCTCAGCAGGATGAAGTACTGGGAACAAGCTCTTTGCCAGAGCTGTAGTGAGACGCTCCTGCTTTGGGCTGCCGTGTGCCTCGATGAGATTGTCGATCCTTACCAAGAGCACTAGTGCTAATTAAAATGCCAACACTTGCTCCAACAAGTTCCCTTTCTCTCTTTCCCTTTAGTTTCCCCAGAAAATGGCCAGCCACTTCTTGTGCTGTGTTCTTTAAACCGTTAGACCATGGTTTGACATTTGACATTTGACTGTTTTCCTGCCCACCAAAATGTCAGTCAATCTCAAACTAGCACACATGGTTACACTGCTTTTGCACACTGTGCTTATGAACTAGCAGATAATTTAGAGCTGCTTTTCATGCAGGAATAATATTTGCCCCTGATATGTTTAGAGCAATTTCCAGACTTGCCTCACGGGTGTTTGTGCTCATCCTTTATCCCCGTGCCATCAGTGGTAGGAAGGATGCTTTAAATAATCTGAGCTCCAAGAGTGAATCAGACTCTTGATGTTGTTCATCTATTTTCTGCTGCTTTAACCAGAGCTCTTAAACACATTGTTCAAATGCAGTGCTGGGTTGTGGAGGCATTTGATTCCTTATTTTATTGTTTAGCACATTAGTGCTTCAGAGGCTCAGTCAGGTCCATCTGTCAGACACCATAAAAGCACAGGACACAAAGGAGTTGGGTTTACACCTTGTCTCTCCCCAGCGCACACCCAAGAGTTGGATTTCTGGATGAAATCTTGCATTTGCTTTGCACCTGCCTGGTAGATCTTTCTCTGTTGATATCACTGTCACCAGCCATGGGTTTGCTGTACTGTGAACTGTGTGTGAAAGGCTACAGAGAGGCACTGCCATGGCATTACTCTTAAGGAAAAAGTAGATTCTGACATTAAGCTACTGTAACTTTCATATTTTTTTGATAGGTTTAACGATATTTCCATGGTTGATTCAGTAATAAAGTTGGATGAGGAGCTTGTCTTTTTCATTCTTGTTTATAGTTGTGGCTTGTAAGAAAAAGGTGATTTTTCTGGCCAGGGGGAGTTTTAAATCTGTTTTAAGTAGAGCTGAAATTTTTCCTGTGCTGTTCCACACGTTAATTCCAATACGTGAGCTTGTAAAGGGAGTGCTGCCCAATTCATCCTTTTGCTCCCTTGCAGCAAAGGGAGAAATTAGAGTTTTGCATCAATGTACAAGAAGTTAGGTAAGAGTTCCAGTAGATGTTAAGAGAAACATTAATCAGCTTCACATGCAGTGCTATATTTTATATGTTTGTGAAACTTACCTGTGTGAGTGTTTAAATTAAGTCCATGGATAAACTGATGATGACTGTAAAATTCTGCCTGAATTATAGGATATGGCTGCAGACAAGGCAACAAACTTGGTTTTAATCTGTTAGAGAGAATAAGGTAAAAGTCCACCTGAGCAGACTGAAGTCACTGCAGGATTTTAGTCTTTAAAGCTGCTGAAGGACTTCATTAGACCACTGCAGAAGGCAGGAAATGTCACTGAACAGAGCAACAGAGGAAAAATCCAGGAATTTCAGATTGGAAAAACCAAAAAAAAAAAAGTGAGGTATTCAAATGGGTTTTAACAAATATATTTTCCAAGCAACCATTTGGGTTTCATTACCTTTATCAAGCTATATACAAGTACATTCTTCACAGTTTGGTTGTTTTGGGGGTTTTTTTTAGTAAGTAATAATATTGAATATCAGAAAACTGAAGCTTCTGGCAAATCAGGAGAAGAGTCACAGATGATGAAAAAATATTCATACATCAGTTCTATGATTCTTTTCACTTGCTCTTGAAAAAAAGCTGTCAACTTTTCTGAGAGGGAAGGAGATTTACGTGAAACTGAGGTAATTGTGTCTTTGACCTACGGACTGGATTTCTTAATCTGGGCTTGTGAATTGCAAAAGTTGAATTCCTTTTGAAACCTAGTTAGCAAATATCTCTGAAGAATAAAACAGTGTGAAATGGAGCCCTGGTTTTATTACAGAGGCTGCTGCAAGGGTGACTTTGTTTCATGTAATTGCTTGGGGACCTCCGTCTGATCTCTTCACTTGAAGCTGATACTGCAGGCTTTAATTGAGTAAGGCTGCTCTTGAAGTGGAAATAGTTTACATTGGGAGATTCATTTCTACAGCTGAATATCTTGGCCTTTGTCTCAGATTAAAATTAATTTTGGACCTCTGCATTCAGCACTGCTGACAGCGGCGCTTGCTGCTGCCCCTCCAGCCCAGAATTTTCAGCACCTCCAGGATAAACTCCCCTTTCCAGCTGGTTCAAATGCAGTGCTGAGCCCTTTGTCCCTTTCTAAAATACTCCACATCAAGGGTGTGGACAGCCCAGATCTCAAATCTATGGAAATATGATTGGCAGCCTCTAAAAAAGGAAGGATAAACCACAACTTCACTTGTTTTCCTGCTTTCCAGTTTGGGTTGATTTATGAGTGTATTACTAATTCTTTTAAAACTCAGAGTTATCATTGAATGTCTGGGAACTCAGGTAAAAACAAATGACAATTCCTTGCTTGAAGTAATGTTTCAACTTGCAGATGGCAATTTCAGGTTTGGCTCCAGATTTAGAAACAAGAGAGAAATCTGAAGTGTTTGATTTTTGAAATCTGAAGGGGTTGTTTTTTTTTAAAAATACAAAATCCACTTGGAAGGGAGCAGGCAGAATAAAGGGCAGATAAGGCAAAATAATGCCTAGAAATACCAACCTATCTTGTAGATGTCCTAAAGCCCAGCCTGCTGTGTGAGATCAGGGCAGCATGGAGAGTTCGGGTTGCTCTTATCAGCAAATGTTATCAGGATAGAAATCTTGGAGTGATCCCGTGCTGAATTGCAGTCTTGGCATGAATGAAGCAATCTGTGTAGGTTTAGTAACCGAGAGCCTTTGTGGTCTCTAGTGTCAATCTTCTTTAAGAAGGGGCTGCACAATCCAGCTGCTGCCAGTTTCCATCTCTGCTGATGCTAAATGTAGCAGTCTCAGTGATTGGCTACTGCTGGTAAAATACTTCTTGCTGAAAGAAAAACCTTTGTATTGATAAGACAAAAAGGGGGTTATTTTTAAATTCCTTGAACCCTTCTATAGATGAGAAAACAGAACAGTTTGGTGGCAGGTGGCAGCGATCCTCTGCATCCTTGGACTCTGAAGCAGGTTCAATCATGGTTCTGTTCTGTACTCAAAAGCAAGGAAAGACAAAACGAGTTCCTGCAGAAAGCAGAACCCCGTGAGAAAATCTATTTATTATTTGTCTCTCTGCCTCCTGTTGCAGGAGGGAAGTAGCTGGTGCTGGTCACAAAGCTTTTCTTGGGGACTGGTGCATTTTCTGAAACTGGAGAGTCACTGCTATCTTGGATCTTCTTTCCAACCCTATTTGTGTTTTGCACCCTCGCTGTTAATGCAAACACACAGCAGGGTTTAAAATAAAAATGATACAGAACAAACTGAATATGAAGCTCAAGGGTTGCGATGCCTCAGGGTTGGATTTTGTGTGGGGTTTTTGGAAGGTTTTTCCCCCATTTGACTGGTCTTTGCGCACTCACGTCCATCTTCCAGAAGGTTGTCTAGGTAAGCAGTTATTAAACCTCTCTTGGAAAGTCTGTACATTTGTCACAGAGTGTCGTGCTGCCTTTCATCACATGGCTGCTACAAGCCTGGGTGTCATCATGAGCTTGAGTCTTCAGCCAGATTTCTTTAGTGACCTACCTTTGGTTTAATCTAAAAGGATTTTGTGAGGCATTTACATTCCCTCGGGATTTGTCAGGATGATGACAAAGTATTAGTGCATTTCTTTTTAATGATATCTGCAGTTTGAATTAGCTAGATAAATATAAATGCTCTCTGCAAATTGAGATGAAATCCTGTCTGAGAGTTATGCAGACAAAAAGGTATTTAAGTGGAAAGATCATGCAATGAGTGTTTTAGCTGATCCCTTTGATCACACTGACATTCAATATATCCAGTGTTTCTCATTTTTTTTGGGAACATGAGGTGCCATTTCCTACATCCCAGTATGAAGCATTGGAAGAGAAGAAGCTGCTCTGAGTGCCTGGTGCATGCTGGAACATTTTTGTCAATGCAGAACTGATTTAAAACCATTAATGATTAATGTATGATTTGCACATTCAGCGTTCATTGTTGGAGCTGAAATCTCTCCTATTTGACTTCAACCTGATGGAATGCTCTCAGGAATGTTAGGCAAAATTACTTCAGTCCTTTTTTTCCAGTGAAAGCATTAAAAGGAAGAAAGGTTTTCCAGCTGCTGAAAAATGGAGACCACCTATCTTTGATCAGGTTTCTTTAGACTAACAGTGTTTTAGAAGAAAAGACTGGGGGTGTAAAAGGCAAAATTATCAAACCTCAAATTAAAGAAAACTAACCTTTAAAATATTTTTTCTCCCTAATTGTTCTTTATAATATACATAATAATTTGTAGCAAACAGATTAATCATTTGAAGCTTATTCAGAAAACAGAGCATTACTTTTTAAACCTGAAAAAAGAATCATGGTCAGAGGACAGAGCCCTTGATTGCATTCAGAAAGCTGAATGGAATTCTCCACACAGTCTCTAAGGCACTTTCAGATTTCATACAGACATCTTACAGCTTTGCTGAATGCTTTGATCTGATTCTCAAATTGCCCGAAATCACAGTCCTGAGCTGGATGGGAAAGAAGGTGTGGCCACAGTGGTGCAAAATGAGAAAGAAGAAGCCTTGATTCTGTTCAGAAAACAGGGAAAATCAAACCTGTCTGCTGGCATGGCTTGATCAGAACTGTTACAGCTCATATCATGTCTTTGGACCCTGAGTTGGTCCAAGTCTTGGTTTACATGGCATTAAAATAAAAAAAAACGAATCAATATCAGTCAGTATGACATCTCTATCTTAGTACATTGTTTGTATAACATAACAGGCAAAAGGAAAAATGTGACAGGTTAATTGTGTGAAACTTCCTATAATTTTAATTCAGCTTAGAAATAATATTTCAGTAGGCATTTGAAATCTTTAATTTCTCTTGTTATGTTTCTTTCCCCCAATCCACATTTTTTCTTTTCCCCCCTTAAACTTTTAATGAATACTATTCCAAAAATAATTCTCCAGCAATGACTTCTTTCAGGAGCACTTCTGTTTTCAGCCTATGGAAATAATTTTATCTTCTTGCTGTTACAGCAGTGACAGATGATATTTTCTTTTTCTCTACATTTAGACACCTTATATTACCCAGCTCACTGAGGTAAAAAAGACCCTTCATATATTGAAGCTCCAAACCCCTTGATGTCAAAAAAGACACTACATTATTTACTGCCATTTTCCCCTCATTCTTTTGTCATTACAACTGTAATCACTTTTTTTTATATTTTTTTTTTTTGGCATAAGGTTATTTCTGAAATCCAAAAAGAAGGAAAAATGGCCTGCTTTGGTTGAGGCCAGGAGCGTTTTCTAATGAATTTTTGTATTGAAAGTGCTGTGCTTGGATTGCTCCTGCATTAGAGCCAGCTGAGCTGTATGTATAATGTATCAGGAGGGATAAACAATGCACATTTTAAATTATATCCTGATATTGCTCAGGATGTGACTCCCTCAGCAGAAGGATTTGTGGAATGGGAGCAAGAGAGAGCTCATCAATATGGCAGTTAAAGGAATCTTTCTCTGAGATTGCTTAAAATTCCTTGTATATCTGCATTTGTTGTGTACTGACTTTTGGATTTTTCACTTTTCTGGCCGTTGTCCAGAGTTGTTTTGTTGTGGAAAGGATGGGCCTTCAGGTGAGGGGGCTCCAGCCCTCGCTGCCGTGAGGGTGACGAGGGCACACAAACTATCTCACTGCCCCACCCATATCAGCCGGTTAGGTGTGCTGCCAAATCCCAGGGAATCGTGTTTTCCCTGTAAACTTTTTATAATAAGACATTTAAGTGTTGATTTTTATTTTTTTTTAAGATTTCCCTCAGGGCAGACTGCCATTTTACCCCTGAGGTGAGGCTGAGGGGCCGCCGGGGCCACGCCCAGCGCCGGGACCCCACACAGCGCCCACAGCCCCGGCTGCTTGCCAGAAACACTTTTGGTTGCTTGGACTGCAAATATTTTGGGAATTGAGCTTGATCCTTGTCCCATCAGAGACCCTGGTGCCTGGGCTGCAATTTTCCCCCTCAGAGTTGCAGGGAAGCTGGGCGGGAATGTTCCTGTGAGGGGGAATCAATGTCTGCCGGGCCGTGTCAGGTGGGGTTGGGGCTGCTCGTTCCCCTGTCGTGGTGTTTGGGTATTTGAGAACGTTACTTTCTGTTGTCATAGGTCTTAAAATTTCGATTTTTATATTAACTCCATGAGCCTACTTAGTCCTTCGAGGAGGTTTGTGTAAAAATAACAATAACCCCCCAAGACAATATAGGTGTGACACTCAGAAGATCACTGGTAGATATGGAGGGATTTTCGACAAAATTGTCTTTAGCAAATCTAGAGGTATTGTATAGAAAAGGCAGTGTGTTTCTGTGTGTCCTGAAGTTATTGTTTATTATCCCCCAGATCACAATGTTTGTGGAGTCCTTTGGCACAGCTGTGTGGGTTGTGCTGGTGAGCACTTCCAGGATTAACAGTTTTGGTAAGATTGTCCAGGAAAAAGCAGCACTTTGGGGAGGCATTCATACCCTCAGCAGCCCCAGCAGAGATGTCCCTGCAGGTTTTGTGTCCCTTCCTTGCCCACTCCAGTTTGCTTCTGGGATTTGTGCATTACTCAGGTATCTGCCTTGGTTTTGCTCTCCTGCTACAGAGCAGAGAGGCTTCATTGGCATCAGTGTGGGAGATTCTGTGTCTGCTTAAGCTTGTCCTCCTTCGTGGCTAATGTTAGTCCTGCTTCTAACCAGCTGTACAACTTTCAACCTGAATGACCCTTCTTTTGTTTAAAAACAGAAACAACAAAAAAATCCAAACAAGCAAAAAATCAGAGATTTGTTTTATCTTCCCCTCTGTGACTGGGAGAGGAAAAGTAATCACTGTGGCCCTGATCATGACACAACTATCTGAAGGTATTGCCAATACTGCTTTCAAGTCTTACGCTCTGAAATATTTTCTTTCATGTTCTGAGTAAAGCACTGCATTCTTCTACATGTTTATGGCATAGAGATATTAATAAAACCTTGTTTTATTCCTTTAGAGTGCTCCTGACTCAAGGTAACCTTGATGTTCACTTTTGGGACTTGATTGATTTCTAAAGTTAAATGACTTTGTTAATTAACCAACAATTTAGGCTTCTTTACCAAAATCAGGGAAATCTGCCTTTTTGCTGTTGGGAGGTCTAAAATGAGAGTGACCCAATTGCTGTTTCCCTGAACTAATTTAGAAAGGGAACTTGAAATGCTGTGGGGCAATCTTGGGTTTATTGCAGTATTTTATGTATTCCATTAACTTCTTTGGTTGTTGTAGCAATGCAAACGCATAATGATAGCAAGCCTTGAATTAGTGTTCATGTTTCAAATAAGACAAATAACATATTTTAAAAGATAAGTACGGTTGATACTTAGCACAAGCCCAACTCTTGACATGCTTCAGGGATTCCTTTGAATTCCTGTTCCCGAAAATGAAAGAATCACTCTCTGTGGCAGATGCAGAGGGAATTTCCTGTGTGCAAAGAAAAGGAAAACAACCCACCTTAATTAATCTTCCTGCTGAAAAGAAATCTGCAGGGAATCAGAGGAGCTTCTCTGGAGTTGCCAGCGGTGGAATTTGAATTTTGGGCGTTTATTCACAGAAATCATGGGGGTTTTGTGGCGTTTTTGTGTGGTGTCTCTCCCACTCCCCACCCATTTAATTAGCATCATGTTTATTATCCTCAGTAATTAACTGGTGTGATTCCACCCGGAATGAAGTGTCACGTGGCTTCCCACCTGTGTGGATGGAACAGAACATGAGCGGTTGGAGGTTTAGGGTCAGTCAGAAAAACAGTAAGTCAAGGAGGCTTGTTACACTTTCTAAATACAGGTAGATTTACTTTTTTTTTTCTAATTTATTTCATTTTGGGGAGTGGACATGGGAAGAGAAAGTATAAAATCAGCTGAGGGAGATGTATGAGATACTGTCAGTAACATATTTATCTTCTTTTGTAACAACTGTTGAAAGTTACCTGTTCTGTGTAGTAGTTATTGGCACAGGCTGGCATTTAATGACAAACTGGCAAATGAAATTGTTTTTCCACATCCAAGGATTATGTTAAAAGCAAAAAATATGGGGAGACTGAGCATGATTCAGGTGTAGACCTCTCACTTCCCTCTTTCCTTTTTTCTGTCTCCTCTTTGCCTCCAGCCATACAACTGCAGCTCCCAATTTTGTGTCTGCTCCACATGTGAATTACCAGAGCTTGTCTGAGTGTGCTATGTAACCTCCTTTCCCCTGAATCCCTCGGTAAATAAGTAACATATGGGCAACATTTTGGGTACAGCTCACACTCTGAGTTTAGATCCAAGTGTGATACTGAGCTTGGGTTTGAGCACAGCTGCCTGATTTCCTCTCAGAATTCCATTCAGGAATCCAAGTCTGTGTGGTGCATATGAGGACATCACAAACCTGTTTTTTCACCCTGATAAAGTGCTGAGTGTTGTCTGTGTTTATCCAAAAGCAGCATTAGCTGCACTTAGTTCCTGCCATGGGACTGGTGCTGGGAAGGTGCCCAGTGGTATCATGAAACTGGTGACACTCACTGAACTCCTCCTGTTCCCTCCTTGTTCCTTTGGTCCCTTTCTGGTTTTATTTCCCTGCTACAAATAATTTTTCCAAATTACATCAATAAAGTTAACTGGACACCTTTCCAATTTATAGTTGCTGTTAACTAATGGTAGCAAAAAGAGGCATAATTAGCTGGTGTATGGCAGATGGGGATTGTTTCAAATTTGCTGACCTGGTAGAGATAAAAAATAGAATTCTGGCTGCCTAAGGTCAACAATAAATCACTTATTAATCTTAAAACAGCATTTGACCCAAATTTATTAAATAACTTTTTCAAGCCCATGGAAGTAAATGAGATTTTGGGATCAGCCTGTACTGGTGATTATTTGATTTCATGAGAAATAAAAGACCTGAGACTTATGAAATGTTGGTTTGTTTTTTCTTTCTAGTGGAACAATGAATGTTAACTCAAGAAATGTGAATTGTTTGTAATTTCCTGTGGAAAAGCTTCAGACATCTAACCTCAAGACAGAAGAAAATGCATCGTGTGTTAATCAGGCAGAACAAGGAATAGGAAAATAGGAGCCTGCATGCAAACATTTCACAAATCTCAGCCATGTGGTGAGTGAATTTTGCATATATTTGTAGCTAATTAACTTGCTTCTGAATCTCTGCAAATTGTGTTATTGTGGCCACTGCGACACCAGGGTTTCAGGGTGCTCCCAGGGAGCACACAGGAAGGTTTCCTGGAGGAGGCTGGCAAATCGACAAGAACAAAAGCTGCTTTTTGCAGCCTGACTGGAAAGCAGCAGGACAGAGGGGATGAGTCAGTGGCCAGTGCTGGCCCCTCCCCAGCCTTTTCCATCAGCTCCGTGGGGCTGGAGGGTCTGCACTCAGCAGCACCTCTGCAGGAACTCTGGGAGGTGTTTCCATGTGCTGCCGAGGTGGGCTTGGAAGGGAAACTCACTGTTTGTCTGTGACCATGAACCCTTCTCTCTCCCCAGCAAAATAAAAATATGAGAAGGGGGAGCATTCCCAAAGGTCTTTGTGGATCAATGTAATGTTGAGCTAAAGGAAATGAGAGGTTAGTTGATGTTCCCAGAGGTACAGATGGTGTAAACTGATGTGTAAAGAAAGAATTTACTCTGCAAGGAACACTTGAAGCACTACCAGGCATTCACAGCTGCATTTGCAGTTAAGTTACAGATCAGGTCAAGTGTCTTTTGCTCTGTGGCTTTCCAGAGGTCTGGGAGACAAAGCTGACATCAGGACAGGTTTAAGCTTTTCCCCTTTAGTGTTTTGGATGCTGTTGCATTTTTTATCTCTGAGGGGCAGTTTACAGAAGTGTTTGTTGAAGTGTTGCACAGACATTGAGAGGCCAGCACCAGTGACACACAAGTATTAGGAGAGATGATAAAATGAGGGTTTTCAGCCTGTGCCCTTTCTAAACATGGTCAGGTAAGTAGAAGGTATTACAGTTAAAATGTTGGTGCCATGCCTGAACTTCTGGCCTGCCTTATTACAAGTGCCTGATGTCAAAGATCAAGTGAAGACAGCAGGGACCCTGCAGGTGAGTCTGTTTCGTGTTTTCATCCTGAAACATGTCAGGGAACAGTGATGGGGACACTCACTGCATAAAGGGAAATGTTGGCTCAAAGTGACCCACGGCCTTCTGTAGAAAAATAACAGGAAAAATAACTCTAAACCATCCAAAACACATATGACGATGATTAAGAAAACACCTCTGGATGAAAAAGGTGTTACAGAAAAATATAACCTAACAGCAAAAGTCTACAGTTAAGATGACTTTAAATTTTGCAACTGTAATAAAGTTCCAAGTGTCAAATTAGCATTTCTGTTTTATTTCCAATTCCAGTTCCTTATTTTACATTACAACTGCATGGAGGTGCTATTAAGAAAAGCAGAGCCCAGATGTTGCTGCTGATTGTATTGTGTATTGTTGTGCAGAAAGAAATAATACCTGATTTATGATAGAAAGCACTGTGGAGATAAATGCAAGCACCAGAACTGGATTTAAATGATGTTGCTACAAGTGAGATGCATTTTCCCTTTCCCTAACCCCTCTATTCCCTAACCCCCCTGTAAGGCTTCTAGTTCAATATTCTGCAGTCCCTGTACAGCCCAACTTTCCTCAAGTCTGAGAGATTTATAGTTATGTTACTTCTGTCACTCAGAGCATCATAAAAACTGTCTCCCAGCAAGAAAACAAAGATTGCTGCATCTCAAAGAAAAGCAAATACTCTGAGCTCAGTTCTAGGTAGATGCTGAGATGCTGTGGATTCCCAGAACTGCCTCTCTATTTTTGCCTTTTAGAATCACAGAATATTTTAACTTTTAAAGATTTCCAAGTCTGTGCTTAAATCAGTGTCAGCTTTCAGTTCAGTCAGTTTTCTCAGGGCCTTGTCCAGCAGAATTTGAGGCGATCCCATGGCATATCTGGGCCCCTGTCTGTGTTTCACCAGCCTTGTCTCCCTCTCATCAGAATTTCCTGTACCCCAGCCTTGCCTTGAGCTGGCTGATAAATACTATCTTGCCTCTACAGGCAAGGGAAGAGATTATCCTTCCCCCTCTCTGGTGACTCAGTGGTGTAGTTCAGCACAAGATCCCGTACACTCATCCCTATTTATACATTAACTGACGTGTGTGATGCAAATGGGATAAATATAGGTAATTTCTGGCTCTTGAACGAGCCAGATATGGTGGCAATCAACCTGGAGTGTCTGCTTTCCATTTTGTTTGTCCTAGGCACAGCCTGGCAGCCTCTTTGGAGTGCCTCACAATGCTTTTAATCATCATGCACTTTCAGATAGTTTAAAAAGTGGTCCTGCTGTGAGAATCACAATTTGCTGTTAATATAAAGCATCTCTGAAGGCAGCTTGCCATTGCTATTACAGGTAACTCCTGTTTTGTGCCAGGGAGAGCCTCTGGCACAGCTGAGCTTTCCCATGTGTGTAAACACCTGCCTCCTGCTGCTGCCCCCAGCAGTGCTAATTAGAGTCATTAATTCTGCCTGGCTAAAGGGGTGTGCTGGAGGTTCTGAAGCTCGTGCTCATCACTTCTCTGATGGCCCCTTAGGAGAAAAATCCTTAAGAAGGCTCCAATCGTTTGTCCTCATTTTTGCACGCTGGCAGCAAGCACAGATCAGAGTGTGGTGGGGTGGGTGAAGGCTGTTGCTGTGAGGACACGAGTGGCCTGCTCTGTGTGGTCACTTGGGGTTGGGAGTCACTGGCTGGAATTGATGTCCATGTGCACATTCAGAATATGGCAAAGGGAAAGGTGGCACTGCTGTGACTCCAGGAGCAATTCCCATGAAATTGCTGGTGCTGACACATTCCTCCCAGTGATTCTGGCTGTTGGATTGCAGATCACCCCAACAGGGAAACCAGGATCGTTGGACTTTTTTAAACACACCCACGTGTTGTGATTCAGTTTAATATAAAGTGACACCTTCTGCTGAGTCCATAGGTTCATGTGTGGGTCAGTTCCTTCTTTTCTCCCATTATTCCAGTTACCTGAGGATTATCCAGAGTTTTACACAGCCCAGGCTTTTGGACAACAGAGGTGCGTGAGCTCTAGTGTGAAATATAGGACTGTGGAGGCACTCTGAGATTTATTGGAGCTTGCAGCTTGTCCCAGTCGACTTGGCTTAAAAATGTATTAAAAGATAAAAAAAGAGAAGGTTTTTCCCATTCCACGAACCACATGAGACTTGGGTTCGTCCCTGTTTTGCTTTAGGTAAAAAATTGCATTTACTTTGGATTTTTTCCTAGAAAAAAAACCAAGAGCCTGCACTAAGCAATAGTGTTGTGGTGAGAAAGAGGAAAGATTTAGCTTCAATTCTCTAATGTAATAACTTAAATCTGGGTTTGAGGTGATTTTCACTTTAATGATTAATGGTCACTCAGCTACTTTTGGGTGTAAATATTTTTCTTTTCATCTTCAAATTTCATGTGATACCTAAGGGCTTAATTTAAAAAAGTAGCAATATGCTGGTAGGACAAGCTTTGGATTTAAGTAACTCCTGCTTTTATTTTTTTCTTTTGACAAAAATAGCACCTGAATTTGTGGGAGAAAAAAACCCTAATGCATATGATATCTCAGTGGGGAAAATCAGGGCTTCAAGTTCCCACGCTGACTACCAGAAGAAGGTATATCCAAGACAGGAAAAATAGCACTTAAATTGCTTTGAAAAGTCAATTTTCTCTATGGCAAAATTGTTAAGTGCGTTTTGTTTTACAGAAGCTCTGAATATTTCGATTTTTCATGTTGATTTGGAATGCAAATAGATACTGAGTTATCAGAATTTGCCAGTGGGCAAAAAAATCTGAATTTCAATCAATTTTGCTAAGTACCCAGCAATGAAAGGTTTCTTAGAAGCTTTACTCAATATTTTTCATTGTACATGTGCAAGGAAATGTGAACTTGAGGCTTGGAGATCATCGAATAATTAGTTTGGGTTTTATCCCAGTGAAAACTTCAGAAGTCCAAAATGTTACAGAGCATAGATTTGGTTTTTAATGGGAAAAAATAAATAGAAATTTTCAAAGCAGCAGATTTTTTCCATGCGCATCCTGCTTCTTCTTGGTGAAAATTAACTTATTTTCCTTTCAAAAAGAGAAAATCTCATTGAAAATCAGCTTTGCAAATTCCAGTTTGGGTGGTGCAGGTGGTGCTGCTCGTCCTGGGGCACAGCAGAGCAAGTGTAAAAGCCCCACTGATTTTCTTGGATAGCTTCCTTGGAATATTAGCAGTAACAGCAGGGAGATTGCCCGTGTTGTCTCCCATCTCTGGCAGTGGCTTTGCTTTGTGCCCCATCCTTGCAGCTGCTCCATGTCTGAGGTTATCAGGCTGTGAAAATGGGCTGGATTTCCCTGTGCTGGGACTGTGCCACGGCAGCTGCCCCTGAAATCCAGAGCTGCTCTTGCAGATCTGCACCAGCTGAGCAATACTTGTGCATTTAAAGTGAAAACTTTTGCTCCCCCACGGGCTCTGCCTCTGCTCAGTGCCTGGGTTTTATAGGAGTAAATCTTGGCTTTCTGTGCTTAAAGCTCAGTGCTTTATTTCTGTGGGTTTTTTGTGAAGACCTGTGACACTTTGGGTAGAAAATGGAGATGGGGTTTGGGTGTCTCCAGTTACCAAGCAATACAGTAGACCATGGCTTTTCTCCCTTGTTGAGCTGCTAGGATTCTGTTCTGGAGAAAAATCCAAAGAGGGTGTGCCAGGTGTGCAGTGAAGGGGACAGTGAACAGCTTCCACAAAGAAATGCAGCAAGTCCTAAAGAAAACAAATGCACTTTTTCACCCAACAAGAGGTGCCATTGTAAATGCTTCTCTTGGAGAAGTGTTAATATGAAACCCTATTTTTTTTCCCTGTTACTGGAACTTTCTCCATTCTGTCTGTAGAACAGTGGCAGTAGTGATGGAAGCATCTTCCTCTCATAAGTGAGAGCTCTGAATTGTTACTCCTGGGAGATGAGAGCAGAGCATTAAAGGCAGCACCACTTACCTGTTTCTTCTAAACTGAGGATTTGCTGTGTCAATATGTGTCTGATTTCAAACTCTGATTTTTTTATCAGCCTAGAAAAATGTCCCTTTCTCCTTCATTCTCTGTCCTTGTAGTTTTTGTAGGTTGTGCAAGTAGAACCATGATTTTGTCATAGTGGTAAAGCGTAAGTGAGAAAATGGATCTTTTACGGCTTTTTTTCTTCCTTTTTGTCCCTGCCATGTTCATTCTCTGCTGGGTGATGTTTTGGTGCCTCCACAGTCAAACCAACACCTTCTCAACTGCTTTCATTTCTACTTCTCTGTCTCACAGCATCTGGAGTTTTTTCCTCTTTTTTTTTATTCTTTTCTTTCTTGAATTGTATTAGTGTATTTAAGCATTTATGTTACCACTTTCTTGAATATGCAGCTTTTAGCTGCATTAGAAGTAGCTGTGAAATCATTGCTTTTCACACTCAGTCCTGTACACAATTACTATCTTGCACTTAAGTGCAACTATGTGAGTTTGCATTAGAAATACCCAAAATAAGCAAAGGGAAAAAGGGAGATGACACAATTGCTACTTCGATAAAGTAGATTCACAATTTCAAATGTCTTAGCACCTCTGCCAGATTTACAGTGTGGTTTCCTACAACTCCCTCCTGGTGTTCTGCCAAGAGATTATCTTGAATCCTGACACCTCAAATCCTGTTGTTACTGCTCTTATCATCAGAACATCCTACACGTGGTTGCTGAAATGGCTGTTTCAGAGGACTGGTGCTAGTACAGGGTATATTTGTCTTAAAAAGGATTTACAAACTTGCTTGAACTGCTTCCCATATGGAATGAAAGATAAAGCAACACTTGTGGCTCTCCCTCTGCCATGGTGGGCAGGTGTAAAGCAGGAAGGATGTAAATGCAGATGAATTTGTTTACACACACATTCTGTTTTATTCTTCAAAAGCTAAAATGTTGTGTGTGCTTTTCTGAACGCTTTTCCATGTGCATGTCTTTGTACGTGTCCAAGATAATATGTGCTTGGCTCACATACATCAAAATGAGGGAAAGAAGTTTGGGTTTTTTTTGTCATGTTTGGGATGTTCCAAATCAGTGTGCTCAGGAGCTAATCCCAGTGATGGGCTGCCTCTTCCCTCACAGGAGAATTTGTCACCAGATTCATCCTTTTGGGGACACTTGCTGAGCCCTTTCCTTGCCCTTTTTAACTTACAGGAATGTGCCAAGTCCCTGTCAGCTTTGTCCATTGCAGTTTACTTCAGAAATCACTTGTGGGGGTTACCAAGGACACCAGGGGAAACTCAGCACTCTGGTTTTGTAGTTACAGTACATGTAACTCTATATACAGAATATGTTCTGCAAGAACAGAATATTCTCATCTTTACAGGGAGATACAGATTTTGAGGCAGCACCAGTTGGAATAAGTTTTGTACTCACTGAGGCACTTGCAGGTAGGAGCACTTTTATAGAAGAGGTGCTTGGGAGTAAAACTGAGCTGTTAAATCCCATTGGTCCATACAGAATGGAAAAGAAAAATAAATCAGGGATTAATTGAAGCTTTTTGCCATTCAGATGGAAGCCCTGATAATGACACAGACACGATAAGACTTGGAGTTTTCTCGATTTAATTTGAACATTCAATATAACTTGGTAGAAATTCCCCATTGTTGGGTTTTTAAAAATTTAATTAGAATAGTCACAGATTGTATATGAGCACTTTCCTCAATACACATAGCCCTTTCCTAGTCAGTGAAGGATTAAAAATGAAAGTTGTTACTGAGAGGTGAAATCAGAGTATTTGTGTCATTGTTATCCTTTCATGTTTTGTCTTTTTTCATCCTTTATTATTCTTCTGTCTTTAATCCTCCCCTCCTTAATTCACTCTTCAAGGCAGTGGGAATGGCTTATAAAAGAATGATGAAAGCATGAATGAAATAATTGTATCTTTTGGTTTCCCAGTCTCACCTCAGAGTTGCAGAAGGGCTGTGAACCATTTTGTTTAAGACCTGAGTGCCTCAGTGATTTGTTGGTTTGGCAGTGATGTGTGAGATTGTGCAGGTCAGCCCTGCATTCCTGTGACCCCTTTTGTGCTCTGTTCTGCTTCCCTGAGATCTGCTCACAGACCTGAAATTGTGTTTAAATAGATAGAATTTACTGAAAGAATATCAGTTCCCCTTCATAGCTTCCCTTATAATTCCTCATGAGCTCACATTGCCCTCTTTCTTACACCACCACGTTTAGCTTAGGGATGAAAACACCATAAGAAAATTTCAAATACATGACAAATAATTGTTTTCTCAAAAAAATCATCCCAATAATCTGACACTGTCTGTATCCAGTTCCAGGACAAAGAAATGCAGAAGCTGTTTGCTGTGACTGTGGGGCAGGGGAGGACTAAGCAGAAGTCGTATTTGTATGTGCCAAGGAAACAGGGAGGTAAATGGTAAATTCTGTGTGTTGGCTGCAGGGGCAGGAGACTGGAACTTGTCTATTCCCAGAATTTGTGACCAGCATCTGAAGCTTGAGAGTGTCATTGGCAGTGGGTATCTGACAGTAAGTGGCTGAAAGTAGCCAGGAGAAGATGAGGATTCCAGAGATTCTATTTCACAGCATCAATCAAAGGCTTTTAAGGGATAAGGATCCTAAAGAGATGTGCACTGGGATATGAAAGGGTACTAGTTGTAAAAACCCACCAAATGGTACTTATCAGCTATATTTGGATTAGCCTGAGACCATCAAGAGTTACTTTTCTAAGGCAGAATCTCAGGAAAAAAACCCTTTGGTTTTTTACTGCTGTGTTCAAACACAATTTCTATCATCATCTTAGACTGGTAGGAACAGTCCACTTGATTGTGCTAATGACAAGCTGTTGATGGATGTGTCTCCTGTAATTTGTGATGCTGTTTTGGTGTGAAGGAGGGCTTAAGGCCAATTGAGTAATTTATGAGTGTAAAATCCATGCCACTACAGTGCTGCTACTGTGGGTAGCTACTCCCAGCAGTGCTGCTGTTCGGGTGTGATACAAACTGAACAAAGCTGCCAAATGTGCTCCTGCCCATCCCAAGGGAATGTTGTATCCCACATTTCCTGTGGCCACCAGGGAAGGACAGCCCCAGACATTCCCAGGTGTGTGTGAGTTGTGGAACTTTCACACAAGCACACAGAAGAGGAATCTTTCCTTTCAGGACAGTATTTTCCAAGGGCACAGCTTGTCCTCTTGACCTTTGCTGAGAGCCAGAGTCACTTTGTGCTGCTGTTGGAAGTTGAGCTGCTCTGTTCCATTCATGCCTAAAGTCAAAGCTTTATGGAGCAGTTTAGTGTTCAAGTACCTGTGACTAGTTTGCAGTCTCACTTCACATCATCCTGCATCCAGGACAAGAATAAGTGCTTGACTCAGGCAGGATCTTGCCTCCTGCTTGGAATCCTGGAGGATCTATTTTATTGCTGCATTATCAAATATCATCAATAATTTTTGTCTCTCAGCTGTTAGCCAGTGATCATTTCTCTGTTTGGTGAATGAAACCTCTATCCCCTTAGAGGGATATCTTTCTATTGCAATCTCTGGAATTCTCACTCCTGGGATCGTGTCACTGCTTCCAAACCTGCAAAGTCCAAACTGATGGCTCTGAACAGCAGCTACATGCAGCACAGGTCTGAGCATCAGATCTGGGAGTGTGATAAATTCCTTTTCCTTCTACTTCTGGAGAAAAGAAGCTTTTGCATGCTTGCAGAAACCTATTGCTGTTCTCAGACTTCAGTTTGAATTTGTAAGTGGGAATGACAATTGTCATGCTTCTCATCAGCTGGTCTCTGACTACTTTAAAAAAGATGATTATAATACTGTTTCCACTTTGCAAAAACAGTAGCAAAACCATATGCAAAATGAGATGATGAGGCTCTGCTTCATCTTACAATTGTAGCCCATGGAATCATGTTTCAGTGAGCTTGGGAAAACATGGAACAGGGGCCCAGAGCAGCTGTGAAATCTCCATCCTTGGATGTAGTCAGCTCAGCTGGATCCCCCCCAGCAACCTGCTCTGCCTTTGGCTCAGGTTAGACCAGACTAACTGCAATCAGCATCATGCTGTGCTTGTAATTCCAGAGACAGGAATGACTCAGGCTTCCAGAATTCCAGAGCTTTATTTGGCCTCTACCACTTCATGCAAGGTAAATTGTGTATTTTCCATGAGAGAAAAACTGAACTCCTTTTGGCACATTTTATTTTGCTTGGAATGATGTGACAGTCACAATTTCAGTCCATTCCTCGGGAGTCTCGGTGTGGTCAGAGAAGTCAGAGTGGAAGCAGTGTCACCACTGAGCGGAGCAAAAGAGTTCATTGAGGCGTCTCCACACAAGCAGAGCAAACACCAACCACCTCCTGCATCTGTGAAATCCAATTGCATCACGTTTTATAGACACACAGCTGACATAATGGAGTAATTCTGTTTATACAGAAATCATTCCTGCAGCAGTTTGCTCAGCCAGGGATCTAATGTCACCGGTAACCATGGCACCATGCTCTGTACATTTATCGGCCTCCTCACACTTCATTTTGTGCTGGCCTATAAAAATAAAAACGGAATCAGATCCGTATCTTGGTCCCTCTGAAGGCTGAGGGACACATGTAGCAATCGGTTTTGCATCAGAAGTGTTCGTGGTGGAGGCAGAGGCTCTCTGGTGATCAGCCCAAGCTGCCCAGCACAGCAGCCCTGCTGTGCTCATGTGCTCTTCCCTGGCATCCCGGGTGTCCTGGGGGCACGGAGCTCTGCTGGCAGCTGGGGGAGCCCCCACAGGCCTGTGTGTGTGCTGTACCATCTGCCAGAAACACTGACTCTTCAGTGCTGTCTCCAGGGACTAGTTTATTTTATCCAGCCATGGCTTTCTAGAAAAGACACATAAATCCTCCCCCTAGGAGAATGCCCTGATCACTGGGTTAGCAAGTTTTACACACATATTCTCTGCTCTTCATAGATTGCAAGGATGGTGTGTTTAGTTTTTACAGGGTGGAGTGGAATTCTCTGCTCTGAATCTCCCCTTTCCCCATGCAGATGCCATTCAGGCATTTTCTTTAAGAGGTGAAAAAATGGAGCTGAAACCTCTTACATGGGTTAGGGAGTTGCAAAATCTTTCATGTCTTCATGTCAGCCTGGTGGCAGATTTATCACAGAGCTGTCACATAACAAGGGAGGTGCTGGTGGCTGTTTAAAAGAAATGTTTAGTTCCAAAAAAGGGGGGGAAAAGGTATGAGGGAGGCTCTGACAGACCCAACTGCAGCAGTGTGCAAGTTGGAGACAGCTCTGCCCAGCCCCAAGGAATGTGCAAAATGCTGAATGGCACCAGAGGTTCCTGCACTTCCTTGAGTTTTCCTGTGTGGATGAATTCCCTGAGCCCCTGCTCTGCTGGGCCTTGAGTGACACCCTGTGCATCCCAGGGATCATCTCAGAGCCATCCTGGCACTGTGCAGAATTCTGGGGCATTTTGGGGGTGCCTAGGTGAGAGCTGTGGGCTTCGCTGTGCTGCCCACCCAGCTGAAAATAAGAGATGGCATAAAAATGAGGGCAGCTTTACCATTAATGAAATGAGAAGTTTATTTTGGGGAAAAAAATAATTGGCAGTGACCAATTACGGGTTTAGATGCAAGTACCCATTGTGTTTCTCAGTGAAGAGCTTTAATGAAGATTAGTTGTTAAAGCTGCTCTTCCTGTAGAGATGTTCTCTTTTGTTGGTGAAGTGAGACCAAAGTTATGTTTGTCAGAAATATAAATTTTTCATAGGTGACTGGTGAAGGCCTTGTTTCAGGCTGGAGCTCGATCGGTTTTTAGCTGAAAACTTCAGCAGCCTTCAAGTGAGCAGAGGCCAGGGGGTTTAGCAAAAAGAAAATGAATGCCACATGGAAGAAGCCCTTTGAGGACTTGCATTGAGACAAGAAGATGACCATTTCTCTTTCTGGGTTTTTTTTTCTGTTTTGGCCCAAGTTTATATTGCACCTCAATACGTCTCCACTTACATTTTTTAATGAAATTGGAACAAAATGAAGCATAAAGCCACAGTCTAATGCTTGCAAAATGCCTTGATTTTTGTTAGAGAGCAGCTGTTTTCTCTGAGCCTGTGTGTCTGCCACTGGCTGACAGAAATCAGATTTTCCCTGAGAATTTCCTTAATTAAGTTGAACATTTGACTTAACAAGAGAGAAATAACTCTGTTGGTGGATGGCGTTATGCTGAAAAATAGAGCTTTTAGTCATTTAATAATAAAAATATTTCCTCAAGCTTTGCCTTGAACTAGATAAGTATAGATGAGTCAGAAAGCTCTGGAAGACAGACATTGGTGTGTAATGGGACAGATTTTTGGAAGCCTTTAGCTACACTATCCTGAATCCTGGAGTGCAGAGCATTTCTGATGGAATTACCACGCTGCTCCTCTATGAATACCAAGAGTATTTCTGGTGATTATGTTCTTTCAGTGAGTAAGAAGTGAATTAATACTGATTAAATTGCATTACAGAAATAGAACATTTTCACAGCACTGGAAACTGCTTTGCCAACAACACTGTGCTGGGTACTGGGAACTGTTTCAAGCTACTTAGCATTAATGAATGGGAATCACTAAGTATAAACATTTTACATTTTTTTTATGTAAGAGGATAGTTCTACCAGTCTTGCTGATGTTGAGCTGTAACAAGATATGTATGAGCAATTTTGATGTTAATTATATAACATCACATTTCTCAGTTGTTCTCTGTTCCCTCCCTCACTTTTTTTTTTTTAAAGCATTTTACTCACCTTTAAGCTAATGAGTTGTGGAATTCCACAGTGATTTATGCCTGTTCAGGCTCATAATTCAGCATGACTACCATGTGAGATCACTTGGTATGAGGCAAAGGAGAATTGTGCTTGTTCCTAGGTGGTACGAAGAATGCAGAAAGGTTCATGTAATGTTGGCAGTGACAGTAATAAATAATTTTCCTATCTCTGTTTATATAGAACATTTTCTTGGTTTGTACTGTAAAACCTGGCTATCAAAAGTATTTATGTTATGACTCTACCTGAAGTCATAGAACTGAGGTAAGCAAATTTTTTTAGCATAACTAAGTCCTACAATAAGGAGTTACCACTAAAATATTTATTACTGTGATATTTTGAAAGTATTCTACATTTTACCCACTGCACATTGTCGTGAGAGACTGGAAATAAGAGGTTTTCTGCAGACATCCTGAAGAATACATGACAAGAAGCATATAGACAATATAATATCAAGCTGTGTTTCTTTTCTTTTAAATACCATGTGTTTTAAGGACTAAGAATATTAGGAAGAGCAATATACTTTTAGGATTAACATGTAATACGAGCAGTTACCTCCACTGGAAGCAGTCCCAGAGAACCTGAAATGATCAGAAGGGATGGGGTGAGTGAGATGTGCTGGCATGGGGACATTATTGTGCCCAGAAGGTTTAAGTCAGAGATGGAAATGTGCAGGTATTGGAAAGTCAGCAGGAGTCAGGCAGTGCAGTTGGGCAGTTCCCTGCTTGTGTCACCCTGGCAGATCCTTTGGGAGACAAGTGGGAGGTTGGAGCCTTCAGCTCCCAATATCCTCCGAGCCTGAGAAGTGTGAGGAAGCTCCCCGTGTTCTCAGCTGAGTCATGGATCAATAACCTCAGTTACACTTGGTGGCGCCAGCAGATGCTTCCCTAGCAGAGGTGGAAGACTTGAATCGGGTGAAAACACCAATATCATTAATACCTGATGTTCCACTGGCAGCTGTTCCAGTATCCAAAACAGCAGGTAACTTCTGACTTTTGCTTTCCCCAAACTCTCACAAAGTGTCAGGAATCACCTTTACTGCAGGGCTTTGTAAGCTGCTGGAGGCTGACACCCAAACACTAATTCAGACTTGTTTGCTCCCAGTCTTCTTCCCACATCACAGAGCTTTCATCTCACAATGGCTGTGTCCAGCAATTTCTGTGCCTGCTCTGCCCATCTTTGTATTTTCCATCAGTTTGTTTGGAGCAAGAAAAATGAAACTTCACACAAAACCTCACAGTTCATTCAGGTGACCTGAAGTCGTCCAGAGGTTTGAAAAACAGCCTTAGGTTAAAACAAATATGTTTTCTTTAGACAGGATTGGCAGCAAGAGCATTATACTGCAGGGAAAGAACTGGCAGGATGGAAAATTTCCTAAACTCTCGTGCTTCCCAGGACATTTTCAGACCAAGTTCACAAAACAAAACTTTCCAGGTGCTGTGGTTGGATGTATTTGCTGGAGGGTGTGTGGGCACCCTGAAGGTGACCTCTGGCATTGCCTGCCAGGGCACACTTGGGGCTGTCCTTGTTCTCCTGGAGCTCCAGTGCTTTCTTTTCCTTCCCTGGCAGCACAGCAGCACTGACGAGCACATTTGCATCTTGATTTGTGTGCAGGGTTTCTGGTCTTTATTGCCCCAAAGAAACCACATCACATTTTCCTTTAACTCTCTCCCTGCAAGGAAAAGGCAGAACAGGGCAAAGAACAGAGATGGATTCTCCTTCCTTCCTTCTGCTCTGCTCTGTCTCTTGTCTGTAATTACGGTGTACCACCTCTTGCTATTTTGTAGCAACATGCAGAATGAAATCTTTTCCTTTTGATTAAATGCCAACAAATCCACGGGATGGCAGAGCACAAAAAGAGCAGCTGACAGTCCTTTTATATTCTTACACAGACACACAAACAGGGCCATGAATCTTCATGAGAATGGCTGCAAGGTTTTCACAAGATAAATCATTTGAGAACAGAACCAAACCCATGCTACCGAGGCTTAACTAATTATATTAAAAATAATAATTTAATTATCAACAAAAATTAATGAGTGGAACAACCTAGTGCCACCTGCTGTGTGAGATTAATTTCAGGAGGTCTCAGGCATTCTGAAAAATGCTGTTCAGGAGATTGAGAGTGGTGATTTTTGTGTTTTCTGAACCCTCAGAGTTGCACTGCTGACCTGTAGATGAATTGGAGGGAAGGACAGAAAGCTGCAGGGTTTGCAGTTTGGTACTGAACACTATGAATTAATTACTTACTCTGCACTGGTGAAAATTAAAGTGCAGATTTCTGGCAAAAGTAGGATCAGATTTCAAAATGAAATTGTTCCACTTCGACTTTTGATGTTTTTGGATGACTTTGCCAACTCCTAAACCCACCACCATTGTTTTTAGGGAAAGTTGTAGCTGCTCTTTCTGTATGGATGTTACGAATCCTACAGGAGGTAATGAAGCAAGCAGGAAAGAAAAGAAACCAAAAGGTGCAAGAGGAAAACAAAAACATTGCTTAAAGAGCAAATGCTGCGTTTGGGGTCGCACTGGATGAGATGAGCCTTCCCGGACCGTGTCCCGTGGAAAAGATCCAGCTCTGCCACCGCTAGAGGACACCCTCGCATTTAAGATGTGGCTCTTGCCTGACATCATCCCAGCCAGCGTCAAACAGGTGCTCTCCGGGGAGGGCTGGGACAGGCGTGCCCCAAACGGACTCCGAACACGCGAGGAGTATTTTAAAAAATGACTTCATACTTAAAGCTGAAGGCATTTATTGAGGACAACGTCACAACATTATTGGGGCCTCACATAAATGAAATCTTCCCTATCCTAATCCAAATAGTTGGTAGGGGTTTCCTGTTGATTTTTTAGGGGATTGGGATTTTTTTCCCCCTGTAAATATTAATCACTATAGGAAATGTTTCTTGTTTACTCAAGGTTTGCACAATTTGGAGAGCATTCTGTCCCCAGTTATACTTGTAAGGATAGTGAGGAAAATCCAGGGAGGTTTTCCAAATGTTGAGCTGCTGCAGCAGCTGGTCAACTCCTGAGGAGGAGCAGAGCTGGGCATCACTAATTGCAAAATCATCATCTCTCTCCCTCCTCCCCTGGTGCTGAAGCAGGAGTGCTAGCATTCCTGCAGAATAAAAATAGACTGAATGTTAACACAGGGTTCCAGGAAATGTGTTACTGTAGCCCAGCATTTGTAGGAAGGAAAATGTAAAGGTTTGCGGAGGGCACCAGGCGCCAATAAACACAACTGAATCAGATCTTACATGAGGGGCAGAATAATAGTTAGAAAGCAAGGAAAAACTTCTTGAGTTAGGAAAGGTGGGGATGCAGCAGAAGGCAGGTGAGGAAGACAAGTGCCCAGCTGGGCACAAAGGCCCTGTGCCACAGGGAGGGGACACAGGGTGGCACTTGTCAATGGGTCTGCAGCTCTTAAAGGCCAGAGCTGTTAATAGATCTTAGAGAGCTCAGGCACAAAGGTACACTGAAATACAGTAGAAATTGCCAAAGTGAGAAATTAAGTGCTCTGTGAAGGAGTTCAGAGGATAATTGGATGCTGTCGAGTGAACAAAGGGACTGGCGAATTATGTCTGTGTAAATATACAGCTTGATAAAATAGCAGTTTATAAAGACAAACTCTCCAAATGTTTATTGCCGAGAAAGAAATATATGCAGGATAAATTTGTATAAGAGGTTCCATATCAAAGATGATAACACTTATGGCCCACTTTTGAGTAAGAAAGATATCATTACCTGGAGGGACTGTAGGGCAGATTTCCAGTGGACTTCAATGGAACAGGGATCTTGCAGTACCTTTTTAAGGAAAAGAACAATGTAATGCTTGTTTATGGGTAATGAGATGACATGTCTGAAACAAGCAACAGGTCTTGGGTCAGAGGTTGTCTTTGGAGCAGAAATTCAGTTTTCTTCTTGATAGTTCATCACCCTCCATGGCCAAAAATGTGATTGGTATCTGCTATTTGGGGTACTGGAACTGTCAACATCTAAAAACTCTGGCTCTTGGAACAATCCTGCTGGCATTCCCCTTACAGAAATATGGGACAAAGCTGTCCAGGTAAAGAGTAAAAACCCAACATTTTCCTAGAATCTGAGCATCTTGAGCTCTTTTTCCAGGACAGTGTTGCATTGTCAGTGTCCAAAGTGCAGCACTGTGTTGTATTTCTTGTATGGATTGTCACGTTTCCAGATCCCTGAGTGACTGAGCTTTCTTCGGGTGAAAAATTGTGAAATGCACATTTTTGCAGACCAACTATCTGTCACTGAGAAAAGTCATGAATAATTCTGGGTGAGAAACAGACCTGAGGACTTTGCAGTCTGCTCACAAGCAGGAAAAGTTTCTCTGAATAAATAATTGGCTGGGAATCAGCCAGTCCATTCCACTTGTTACCAAATCCTTCTCAAAAGAGGAGTTGGCCTACAGGGAAACTACTTACAGGTATGCACCTTGGATAGAATATTTTAATTTAAGTCCATGAAAAAAAAATTATTATTTATTGAGCAGTGAACAAGAAAAAGATCCAAACACAACCCTTTGGTGAGAGAGCATTAAGATGCACAGTTGTGCTGTGGAAGCAGGGTGTTAACAGGGGAAGCTGAATGCAGATATAACTCTGGTGGCACTTTTATTTCTTTGCACTGTTCCAGAGGTGTAAAAACACTGCTGCTGGCAGGAATGCCTGGCACTGCTCTGTTGGCTGCTGTCCCACCACTGTGTCCAGGCTGTGGCACAGCCAGGAAGGAAAAGAGGGGGCTGGAAGTACCTTTGCACTGCAGAAATTCATGGCTGGTGCCTCAGCTTTCTTCCAGCTTTTAAAGAGAGTGGAGACTTTCCTGGGGCTGCTCTACAGAAGTAGAACAGAGAAGGAGAAAAGTGGCAGGATGTCATTTTTGCCTTGTATCCTGAATTTCACCTGCTGTTTAAGTGTCAGGCAAAGAATCTCACATGTACAGAAGGGCTCAAATGTGGTTTGTCCTTAATGTAGAGGGGTTGGTCCTTTGTAAACAGATGGGAATTCCTACCCTGGTTTCCACCAGGAATGTGGGAAAATCATAGAGGCCCAGGGAAATGGGGGCCATGCTCTGGTCCTGCACCACGAGACAGCTCGGGAGCAAAACTGAGCCAGGATTCTTTAAAATATGATAAAGTGAAGGAGGCAGTGTTGTGTGTATTAAACCCTTCAGTCATCCTGAACACGAGGAGCACAGCAGTGAATTCCCCAGGAACGCCTGTGAGGAGCTGCCTGTGGGACAGGGCTCAAACAGAGCACAGGAGATTGTACCACAAATAAGAGACAGAGAATCACAGGGTGTGAAAAGGTTGGAATGGCCCTTAAAGGTCATCCAGTCCCAGCTGCCCCTGCCATGGGCAGGGACACCTCCCAGTGAACCAGGTTGCTCAAGGCTTTATCCAGCTGCTTTCACAGAGCTCAATTCCTCCTTGGAAAAGCCGTGCTCCCTCTGGAGGTGGCCAGGAACGCTCTCCTGGCAGAGGATGTCCAAGGACACCAGTCTCCTGAGGCCAGAGCTCTCCGTGGCTCTCCAGCAGAGTTTAAGAAGCTGTGTTCTTGTTGCTGTCAGAGATACAAGAGCCAGAAATATCCCAGCTTTGCTTTTGGGTGTCAGAGTGAGTTTGCAGAGCTGACGGTGGAAGAAGTCACCTTTCCTTTTCAAGGCCAGACAGAAAAATACTTTTGTCAGTTGCGTTACTTTTCAGAACAAAAAAAAAAAAAAGGGCTACAGAAGACCCTCTGTCTGTAGAAACTGGGCTAAGTTCTGTGCCTGCTGTGAAATGTCACACAGTTCAGGTGTGGCAGTGTCACTCTCCAGCACCTCTCTCTGTCTGGTGAGATCACCCCATTTACAAGTTTGGGCACTTCCTCACTCCATGACATATGAGAGGACTGAGGACAAATAAAGGAAGCAACATCAGTCCAAATAGAAATTTCTATGCTCGTGGCTACCTTATTTCAAATGATTAAGGAGTTTGGCTAGATTTTTAACAAGTATAAATGTATTGGACTTCAACACCTGCTCTGAGGTGCAGTGCTTTGGCAGAGATATGTTGCCAAATATTTGAGTTTTAACTCCCTCTCTGATTTTAGTTTTTTCTCCCAGGAGAAAACAAAGAAACCTGCTGAGTTCACCCTGTAGTAATTTTGTGGATGAGGATGAGCCCTGCCTGCCTTTGCTCCTCACAACAGTGGTTCAGCCCAGCAGTTGCAGCTCTGACAGTCCAGTGCTCCCAGCCAGGTGTGTTTAAGTAATTTTTTCTATTTTAATCCTGCATTCTGAGCAAATGACCACAGGCTGGTGGCTCTGGCTTTGCCTACCAAACTACACTCTATTAATCTTCATTTCTAAAAGAAAGGTGCTGCTGCAGCACAGGAATTCCAGTGTATTCCAGTGATACCTTAAGTGTTAGTTTTTATATTTTTCACATTCTGTTCTGGTTTAGTGTGCAGTTCTGGGTTTCATAAAGAAGGTTGCTGAGCTCTCTGCACAGAGTAGGGAGACAAAACAATTCCTTTCTAGCTGGGCACCAAGGACAAATTTGAGGCACAACAGTGAAGGGAGAGGGAACAAGGAGGATGGAGCTTCATCACCTGGAGCTGGAATTGGACAATGAACTCCAATGTGCTGATGGACCCAAACCTATCAAAGTGTGAGGCCTGGTGCCCAGGATCCATTCTGTGCCCATTTGTGGGTTTGACTTGGGTGCAGCCCCAAGGGGTTCCTGCACTGCCCAAGCTGGATCCTTGCAATAAATCCCTTTTATCCTTTTATACCACCCAGTCTCTGTTTCCAGCTCAGCCTTTCCAGACATCACCAGAACAAATCCTAATCTGTGCTCCATGCAGATTTCTCTAACTGAAGATTCTCTACAGTTTAAAAAAAAAAAGAGGTTTTGTTTTGCTATGAGAGCAGGGAGTAAAATGATTTATGCTTCCTGTTAGATGCTCAGTGATAGGATCAGTTAAACAGGTTGCGGTATCAAATTATTATGGAGAACCCATTCATTTGAATCACATGTATTAAAGGACATCCAAGAGATAAAACAGTGTACCATGATCTTGAGGTGCTTTCATCTGCTGTTGGACACAGCTCCTCCAGAGCTGCTGCCAGAGTCTGAGCAACAGCCCAGTTCTCTGTCCCTGCTGGTGCCACTGTGCCAGGCCCTGCTTCCTGCAGGTGCCACCACCTGCCAGCACCCAGCTGGCCAAGGAGAGAACTCCTGGAGCTGGAAGCACGAGCTGTGCTGTTGCATTTCCCAGGTGAGGAGAGCTTGTCAGGCAGCACTGGCTGGAGCAACAGGCAGTAACTGCATCTCCTGTGCTGGGCTGATGGATGCAGACTGCCAGAGATTTCCAAAACATAAATAATTCGGCTCAATCCTTTCTGGGTGAGGGGGATGAATTGCTGAAGGCACAGCTCCCTCAAGGAGGTTTAGGGTGTTAATCCAACTCTGCTTGGTCTCTCCCTGTGAAATTATGGCAAATGTTGCTCCTCAGATGGCTTTATATTTGCATTTCTATTAAATATTTATTGTTCCTCTTCTTGCAAGGAACTATTATGTGGCAGACATCCTATATATTTTTATATTCCTATTTTCTTCTGGCTTACATGTACTATTGCCCGAAATAAACATAATTATGAAAGAAAATCCAATTTTCAAGCTTATTTGAGGATTTTCTTTCCAAAGATTTCATACAACATTTGTTTTTTTCCAAAATACGATAATTTCATTGAAAATGAAGGAAAAGTAAAGAGAAGTAGGACAGATATTTCTAAGCCAGTGCAGAAACATGCTAGTAATAGTAATACTGTGCCCCTAGGATGCCTTTCCTCTGAGTACCTTAAAATGCAGGACATAAATTAATTATAAATGCACCTTCCATGGTCTCTCTGAAGTAGGTACTGCTAATTGAACTTCATAGGCAAAGTAACCACATGGCAAAGGTATGCCTTTCAAAATCCATCTTCCCTAATAAGGCCCTTAATGCATTTATTAGCTGTGTCAGCAAGCACAGTTTAAAACAAGAATTTTCAAGTGCAATCTTTGGAGAGGGCCCACGGCTGCCTCACTGGAGAGAGGGCAAGGCTTGTCTGACACTTCTCCCATCTTTCTGTGCTGCTCCATCCATTCTCTTTCTGAGGGATCGAGCCTGTGAGCACTTTGTGAATACTTTTTGTCACTGCCCATGTTTGCAAAGGAGACAGAAGGTTTGGCTGCACCCTGCACACAGGGCAGCTGCAGGATCAGAAAATGGGGATTGAAGACACCTCCAGGCTGAGTGAAAGCCAGGAGTTGATCCAGAGCTGTGATTACTGCAGATGGGTTAAAAGGAAGAATGCAATTAAAAGCAAAAGGAGAGGGGAGGTTGGGAAGGAGGCAGAGCCAGGGTAGGTTTTGCATGGCTGGATTGCTGACATCAGCTCATCCTCAGCGGGGCGGGCAGCTCCTGGAAACAACTCTGGCGAGCGAGAGCCTTCGGGCTGTGCCAAGTGCAGGAGCTTCAGGGGCTGATTTTCACTAAATCTCCACAATCACTACAGGCTGATGAAGTGCTCCTGGGTTTTCTGCATTTCCATTTGCTAATTCACATCAAAAAACAGGGGTTTGAGATTTGGTTGGGATGCAACTTTTATTGCAAATTTAATTACAAATGTAAAGTAAGCAAGTATATCTCCCAGGTAATGAACTCCAAACCTGGCACTGTGTTGTCTTGATTGAATATTTCTTGCCCAGATTTATCCCATGTACTCATTAAACTGATCTAAGTGTTCTTTTAGAACCCATAGATTTTTTTACTGCCCTATTAAATCTAAATTAAACGCTTTTTGAGGCATTTATAGTGCTATCATTTGCTCCAGCAGGGAATATGCAAAAGAAATGGTGGAGAAGAAGTCAGGATACATTCTCAGGAGCTCTAAAACAAAAGCAGGGAGAAGCCAGTGCCATGCTGGGCATCACTGCAGGTGTCCCTGAGCTTTGCTGTTTGGTTTTGGGGGTGCTGAATGTGGGTGGCAGCCATGAGCAGTTCCACCTGTATGGGGTATTGACAGATGTGGCTTTTGGGGGCATGGATGATCTCCCAGAGCTGCTCTGGTCGGGTCACTGGTGCCACTGGAGAAGCTGCAGGGTGGCTCTGTGCCTCTGTCCCTCTCCAGCTTGTGCTTCCCTTCCCTGTGGGAGCACCCAGACACCGACACTGCCCTTGCTGCCAAATGGGAGCTTTCCACAGGAAGCACCTGACTTCAGGGCTGTTGTGGGAAATCGTGTGGATAATGGAATTCCTCACATATCTGGGGCCTCTCTTCTGCATTTCCTCTGCAGGGCACAGCGGGGTGGAAGGTGGGTAGAGGAGGACTTGCACAATAAATGCCAAGTGCTGTGTCACTCTAGTTGGGGTTTAGTCCTGATAGGACCTCAGTGATGAGGTGAGAAAACACAGTTCACTGAACTGCCAAATGCACAGACACTGCTTTCCAAAGGGATCCCCTGGAGGGAGAGAAGCGTTGCTGTGGTCTTCACCCACACTGTTATTACCAGGTGATTTTGAAAGCTTCTCCTACAACAAATTTTGGGTGGTAGGATTTAGGTGGGATTTAGGATCATAGCTGTGGCACGGCTGCATCTCCTGCATCCTGGATACACTCAGGATGGAGGTACAGGAAGTTTGCACTGCCATAGATGGTTTTTCAGTGTCCTGCCAACTTGATCCTGCTCAGAAACTGCCCTGAGGTAAACTGGGCAAACCCTGTCCCTACAAAATCACCCAGAGAGGGAGCAGTGACGTCAGGGGGGGTAGGATATCACAGGTGACGTTCTTGGCCTTCTGGCCTCTTTGCCATAACTGCCTGAGTTGTTAAAAAACAGGAAAAATAAAAATGCAGCAGCAGCAGCACAGAATGTCACAACCTGCTCATTTTATTGGCACCAATGCTGAATTGGTCCTTGGATGTATTTGCTTTCACAACATACCACAAAAACCTTTCCCCCGCCCTTGCCATTTCAGTGCTGATGTTTCATTTTAAAACCACTTTTTTTTTTTTCTGAGTGGATGTACAGTTCTCCCTAATAACGCCATCAGGGTTACTATGGCTACAGCTTTTCATTGTTGAGGTCTAGCATGTGGAAAAGAGAAAAATGACTCCCAAAGTCACTGAGAAATTTAGGAATTAATATTAGGAAAAGGAGGCAGCAATGGGTTAGCTCCCTCACGTGTCTCAGACCACTGTCTGAAGTGAATCTGTATTCCCTCAGTCACATGCCTTCCATTCCTGCATCAATATCTAACTTGCATCTCACAGTCAGGAGTCAGAAATGTGAGGTGTACGTGAGATTTCTCTTGACTTGGAGCAGGACTCAAGCTGTTGCTGCCATTGTGATTAATGTCTTGAGTTCTCCCACACCTTTTTGCCCTTTCCCTGTCTCTCTTCTGGACTAAAAGGAAGATTAAGGTACAGGGAATTCAATATCTTTGAGCTGTTATTTTCTAAGAAGTTAAAAAGATCCTCGGAATTCCTGAAACCAGAGTCTGAGGATTAGGGTTTGTGGGATGTTTTTAAGGTATTTTTCTATAAATTAAGGTATTTGGGGGGGAGGGGGGAGCACAAAACCTCTGAGTGAACATCTATATCTCACTAATTTCCAGTGATAAGATTATATTTGTGCCTTCAAGATATTTGAAATATTAGCTATAATTCCTTTTGAAAGGTCAGAGCATGGAGTGACATTCATAGATTTTAGCTTGTGTAATATGTTCTTCTTTTGGTGGGTCAGTGTGGAGGCAGGTTCAGATTTTGGTGATTTAGGGTTTGAGAAGAACATGCCAAACAATAAACCAGGGATGCTGGGAACTGAAGACAACCACAGCAAAGGGGCCTAAAGTTCAAACAGTGTGTTGTTCACAGCTGATTTTGTGCAGCGTTGGCCAAGGTTTCACAGTACTCATGAATTATTCACTCTGTAATAAATTGCACCATCTGAACAGGGAAAATAGGATAATTTGGAAGAGAGAGTATTGCTTCTACCATCCTAATTCACAATGTCTGTAATTTTATACTTTGGAAGGAATTTTCAATATTTAATAGAGGAATCTTTCAAGTTATTCAAGAGCTTAAATTGCTTGTGAAGTCCTGGCCTTTACCACTCAGATATTAACAGGTTGATTTTTTAAAAAAAGGAAAAATATAGAGATCTCAGAAACAATTTAAATTATATAAAAAATTATTTAATATTCAGAAAATGTTTCAGCATTTAAAGATGTTCCTTGTGATTTTTTAATGTGATGCCCTGAGGAGAAATATGATGTGGTGAGATCATTATGATAGCAGCACACTGAACCCAGGACATTCCTTCCAATTCTGCATTGCAGTGTTTGAGCCCAGAGGAAGCTGTTAATTCTCTCAGAAAGAAAAATCAGCAGTGAGCAATCTGTGGAATGCCTGGCAGGTTGTGCTCCGTGTTGGATGGGATGTGGGATCCTTCAGAGGTGATCCAGAGGCACATTTTCCCCCTAAAAACACTGGGGTTGAAACCCCCTCACCCAGCTGGATGCATAGTAGATTAATTGAAGCTCTGTTCATGTTCAGGTGCTGAAAACAAATAGGATTATTCTTGAACATCATTTGAGAATAGCCCTAGGTGGTTTCTAACTGTACCTTCAGTCAACTTTCAGGAGGAATAATTGTATTTTGTAAAATATTTTGTAGGGCACAAGAGGAAAACAAGGACAGTCACCTCAGTGATGTTTGATAGTTTTATCCAGTGTAGTGGCTCTTCCTCATGGCTTCACTGGCTGTGCTTGGTAAATTTAATGGTGTTCAGGTTTTGTGGCTTTTCTTTTAAGATATTTTTTCCTGGAGCTCAGAGTTAAGTCATCACTCTGGAGGATGCTCTGACTCTTCGAGCAAACCCTGCTCTGCTCTTACATGCACAGTTGAGTTTTAAGTCAGGGACTGAGTGAGACAGTGCAATTCTGGGGAAGAAACTGTGTGTGTTGGGGTAATTACTGCTCTGACTTCTCTGTCTCCTGCAGGAGCTGGACAATGAATCTGTGCTGGTACCAGCTACTGGTGACCTGGCACAAGAGGCAGGTTCCAAAAGTCTTTGTTTTCATACATTCTAATCACCTTTGCTTGTACAATAAATGGGATTTCAGTGGTCGTTATTTAGATGTGGCAGCTTTGCAAAAGCTTATCCCCCAGATAGAATCAAATTAGAATAAGTAATAAAAGGCAAAAAGGATTTCTTTTTTGTCTTAGAATTCAGATTGGTTTTATAGGGAAGTTTTAGGGTATATCTGATGTGGAAGTGACAGGAATTTCCACTGAAGAGTGAATGTGTAGAATTGTACAATACTGCAGTATACATTGAGAGCTGGTTTTGGTGCTGGAGCACTTGTACTTGGATTCCTGAGATGCCACTAAAAGCTGTCCTTTAATAAATACAATACATAAAATACACCTCATTTTTGTGAGAGGAACTGAAGCATTTCTCCTTCAGGAAAACTTCTGGCTTGCAGCCTGGCTTTGAATGTTGAGGGGTTGTTCAGTCAGTGGAGAAGAGGATGCTGGTGACTACTTTGTGTTGAGTGGAGTTTGAAGTCCATACTGTGTCATGTTCTGGATGTTTACCTGAGTGATAAAAGTGTATCTGTGATGTGAGAAATTCTAGGGTGCACAGCTCTGTGGATGTAAAAATGTCTTGATTAAATCTGTCCATCAAAGCAAGATCACTCATAGGCAAGAAACTTTATCTGCGTACAGTTATGTATCTGTATTACTTCAAAAATTAATGGATAACATTCTCAGGGACATATCAGCGGCAAATGCCTAATGAATTGTCAAATACAAGGAAAATGCAAAACATGAAAGATAGTGTTAGGTGATCAGCAGCTGCAAACATGAAATTTTAATGACCGAGAAAGGCAACGACCTCAGCTGTGATTAATAAAGCGTTGCATTCAACGTTATCATCTATCTGGCAGATGTAATAATATCAGGAAAGAAAAGCACAATTGTTTTGCTTCCAGTAGGTTTATCATGTTTGTGCATTAGTTGAGTCATGCTAGAGTGTGTTTGCTTGGTGAT
This sequence comes from Bombycilla garrulus, assembly GCA_013400315.1. Classification (NCBI taxonomy): domain Eukaryota; kingdom Metazoa; phylum Chordata; class Aves; order Passeriformes; family Bombycillidae; genus Bombycilla; species Bombycilla garrulus. The sequence goes on along the minus strand of VXBU01017581.1, from coordinate 382,647 downwards.
AGAAAAGGGAGGACATCTGTTCAGATAGAAACACTTTGACATGTGCACAGGAGACGTTTTTCCACTTTGCTTTCATTCCTTTTTTGGTGAAGTTTCTGGTGAAGCAATGTGTTATAAATGGAGAAAATAGCTCATATTCCTTCTTGCATGTTGGCCAAGCTTCCTGAAGAGGTTCGGGGCAGGTCTCAATACAAGGTCTAACTCTCCACAGGATCAAAGAGCATCAAAGTGCACAGTTTTGCTAAGCCTTGCTCTGACACTTCCATTTCAAAAGAAAATGCTGGGCTTTGTGAGGGTCCTGACCTGTGTGAGGAGCCTGTCTCTCACACTAGGCTGGCTGGGAGGCCAAGGTGAAGGAAGGCCCAATTTCTGAATCCTGACATTCTCTTCCTGAAAGCAGCAGTTCCTGAAAGCAACTGAGGCACTTCTGGAACAGCTCAGACCCACAGGGGGAAGTGCTGCCCTGTGTCACAAACAGGTGTTGGTACCTGACTCTGACTGTTCCTTCCTGAGCAGTGCTGCCTGTGTCACATATCCTCATCTCTGACTGTTCAGATCCTGAGCAGTGCTGCCTGTGTCACATATCCTCATCTCTGTTCCCTCCTGAGCAGTGCTGCCTGTGTCACATATCCTCATCTCTGACTGTTCTCTCCTGAGCAGTGCTGCCTGTGTCACATATCCTCATCTCAATCAGTTGTTGGACACTTCCCTGGCTGTGCTTGACTGCGTGCACAGGAGAGATTTGCACTGCATTGGATGTTGCTGTAATAAATGCTGGGACCATTTCAGTATTATGATGAATGATTTGCATATCCAGACTGATAAGGTATCAACAAAGAGAACTAGTTACTAAATTCACTGTTGCTCAAGTGTCAGGTGTTACATGAGAAATGTACAAAGCAGGCTGACAGAAGAAGAAACAAGAGCATTTAATCTGTATGGTGTACTTACAGAAGTAAACATTTGCTTTAGTTGCTTTGCTGAAGCTGTTCATTGTGCTTGTTGCAGTTCCCAGGTTTTAGTTGCTTTTTTCCCAGCCTTGTGCTCCTGCCCAGGTTCAGTTCTGCAGCAGGACAGTCAGTGGGATGTGGTGAGAGCACGTGCAAACTGGCAGGGTCAGGTCCCCTCAGAAAGGAGCACTCTCCAGTTTGGTTTAATGTGTTATTTGTCTTCATTGCCAAAAACCGGCCATGAATCATTTCTTCGAAGTCTTCTCTCTTGAGAGTGCTTTGCTGACTTGGGCACATGTCTTCTTTCTTCTCTGTTCTCTCCTGACACTTCCAGTTGCCAACTTCTGCTTTGAATTCTGTGCTTCCCTGTCAGTCAGGAGCTCTGGGCAAACCCACAACAGCAGAGGACAGAAATTCAGCTTCACTGCATGTGGCAGTTCCAAGCTTGGTGTCTCAAGGAAGGAGGTTCTGCACAACTGATTTTTATGTGTCTTAGTGCTTTTCCCCCTCATCTTCTCTGTGGATATCTTGGGCTGATGAACATTTTAAACTGGATGTCACAGTGGGGTTAAATAATCAAGATATAAAACCCCTAATTTTGGGGTTTACCTTTTCCTCAGAACTGACATCTCAGCCTAAATTTGAAGATTTATGAATGTTAACCATGGCAACTCCCAGTGTCTCTCTCAATTTATTTTTTTTCCCTGTGGCACTCCTGGACTCTCTCATCTCTTCATCTCCTATTCATTTAACTGTACTCCACGCTCTGTAACTGCTCAATTAACCACTCCAATATTGCAGTGCAGCTGTGATGGGATTAGAGAGCAGCACAGGGATGCATGGATACCACGGGTAGTTTCTCTGGGCACTTCCAATGTTTGGAAGCAGCAGAATTGTTAATGTGGGGCGTTAAACTGCAGAACTGTGTGGGTCAGGGATTCATTTGGAATGCTTTGGGGACAGATCCTTGGGTGGTGCAGGTGTCACATCTCCATCCACGTTCACTGAACTCCTTTGTGATAGGGAAACTCCAAAGAGGAATGGGTTCTGCTCTCTGTAGCTGCCTGGAAAATGCTTCCTTTGTGCTTAGATTCTGTGCCTAATAAATCTAATTAAGTAGGATAAATTCACATGATTTTATTGGTTTGGTTTTTCTTAAAGGAGTTGAATACTTGGAAAGGGTTGTTTTGCCTAAAGCCTCTCAGCCGTTGATAGAAAATTCTTGTGCACACAATTTTTGAAGGCATTTTGCAAAGGAACTCCCAATCAGTTTTGCTGTGATAGGATTATAACAGTGGATTGTACTCTCTTTTGGATACTTTTCAGGAGCTTATGCATGTAGCTAATGGGCATTACTTATAAAGAAAATTATTACTAACTGCAAAGCCAAAGAAAAGGCAAAAGGAAGCCACCTAACAATTCCATTGTATCTTGGAAATAACTCTTGGGATTTAAAAATGTCAAAATAATTTCACAACTCCAATGGAGCACAAAGAATTCAGAGTATTCTTTGTGATCATAAAACAACCATTGTAATTCTTGTAATTTAACCCTGGGATATATGAATACTAAAATGCTGAAATGTACGAATTTGTTAGCAAAAGTCAAATACTGACAAATGTGTCTGGAATATCAGTTTATCATTTTTATACTGGAGAGACACCAGGCATTCTGGCAGCTGGAACCAAAATCAAGCAGAGGACAAAGTAGGAAAAACAACTGATTAAAGGGCCATGAATAATTTATATTAACTCAAAAGTCAGCTCAACACAGCATCAGATAGGGAGGTAAAAACCCCCTTGGCAGAGCCCTCCGGGGCATTTCTTGCAATCAGCTCCCTGCAGGGCCATTCCTCCACCCCAGAGAGGGCCTGGCCACTGAAACAATTTGCATTCCATCGCTGCAGTTGAATTAGGTGCTTTTCTTAAGGGCATATGACAAATGTGCTTCATACCTTGCTTCCAGAAGGGAAGTGTCAAACATTTGACACTTCCACCTGTATTTCCCTGAGCCTCAAACCCCACCTGTAATCTCCAGGGTATGCTGAGGGAGAGCACAAACTCCTTAAGGATATTCCCTCTGCATCTCCATCCTCTGCCTCATCCTATTTTTCATTCTTCTCAATGAAAACAGGGCAGTGTCTGCAGCACAGGTACAGCTCTTCTGGCTGCAGTGAGAGTGGAAATAGGACTCAGGTAGATAAGGTGTGATGGAGTGGTATTAGGCTCACCTGGAGGCAGATGGAAGATAGGGTTTGCATTGGTGGATGATATCAAGGATAATGAATGGTGGCATCTTCTGAGGTCTGAAATGCCAGATTCCCAGCAGTAAGTTCAGCACAGGGCCTAACAATAAGCAGATTGCTAAAATGAGAAGCAGGGCTGTGCACAGAAGAGGGATGGTGCAGTTTAGCCCCAGGGATTAAGAGCTGAATAAATGAATGGACAACAGAACTCTGTTTACCTTGCCTTAGTTAAAAAAACTTCTTACTCAGCTCACTGAGTTGGGCTTGCACCATGCAGATACATTTTTGCATTTGGAAATAGAAAATGCACATCTAAACTCTGAGTTTTTCAAACTTCTGCCAAAGGAGAGGAAAATCATCTTTTTTAAATTTATGTTTGGCTTTTCCTTTTTTCTCTCAGGCTGTAGTCAGAAATCGCACTTTTACCTGCATGTTCTTGTGAAGTTCAGTTTGCAAAGGTGTGAATTCCTTCCGTGAGGTCTTTGGGTCAGTACTTGCCTGAGCACTGCTCTGGGCTTCTGGCTGAACCCAGCACAGGAGAACCAGGGGTCTCTTGCTCACCTTTCCTGACTTTTCAGAACTTGTGAGGGGCACTGGGCTCACAGGGACACCTTCTGCTGCTTTTAAAAGCATCTATCTCCTTGAGTGCCAGAGGTGAATCTCTTTCATGTCTTTGCTGTGATTCTTCTGCCCAAACAGCAGCAGAACAAAGAGCACGTGGCTGCAAAGCACCAGAGATCTGGGAGCTCCTGCAGCGTTGTGCTCATCACTCCTCTCCTGTTTTCTGCCTTAAAGTCCCAGTACTGCTGAGAGCACAGAGGCCAGTAGGCATTAATCCCAGAATCCCATTTAGCCACGGGAAATATTTCAGTGTATTTAAACTTGGCTGGAGATGTGTTCCCTAGCTGAAGCTGTAAGAAAAACACCAAACACCTCCTACTCCACTCCCAGTGCTGAACCTTCAGAATAACTTCCCTGGGCAAATAAATTGTGGAAAAGCTCTTGCTTTGTTCCAGAGAAGACTTGTTAAGCAGCAGACCTGGGCTAAATGGCATTTAATGGAAAGGATTGTGTCCCAGCCCTTCTTTTGGAGGATTTATTCAAGTCTTTATTTGCCTCACCCATGCTGTGAGACCTGGGAGAAGCTGGACTGGATGTTCCATCATTTTCTTAGTGTGATACAATCAGGTTTTTACCAGAATTAAAAAAACCTAGCAGAAGCCAACACTAATTGCTCTTTGAGATTTTTGGGGACCTTTATAGTAACATCTCAGCCATTAAAAGGTGAAACGAGAGAAATATTTATCTTACACAAGGCAATTATTAGATACAACCGAAACAGGCATTTGAAATGAGGCTCTATCAACGTGGCCAGGCAAGCAGAACATCCCCTTTGAAGGTGCTGATTGATTTGTTTGTGTTGGTTTTAATTTGGCAGCCAGACTGACTATTCCCACTCACTCCTGGTTCTGCACCAGCTGCTGCTGTGCCCCGATTCATTATTCAGAAGATCATTAGTGCTCTTTGGGGGAATTGACCTCGGAAGGGCTCACCCTTCTCCAGCCCAGCTTGTTTTGGGTATGAATTTGGAATGGCATGTCAATTATCCTTTGGCCTCAAACACCCAGGTGGAGGCTTCCCTGGGAATGTGCAGTGGTGGTGTTGGCCCAATTAACAGATGGCTGTAAGATTGGCTGGGTAAAGAGATTTGTCACCAGGGAGAAGAGCAGCAGGCAGGACACAGCCTGACACTCGGATTAGCACTCTGCTGGCAGATGCTGCCTTGATGGCAAGGCCTGAGGTGCCAAGTCCAGGATTCCTGCTCTTGGTCATCCTTCCCATCCCACTGCTTTTCCTGCCCCTTCAGTCACTGAGAGCCCTGGAAGCAAGTCAGAATATCTTTCCTTAGTAACAACAGAAAAAGGGGAATTTTCACTGAGGGACATTAAAAGAACAAAAATATTTAGAATTTTTCTCCTTAATGGCTTCCAAGTTCATTTTGATTCCTTTAAAAGCCTTAGTTCATTTGACCACACTTGAAGAAGCAGCTCTTTGATGTCTCCTTATCTTGGTGGTGTTGGAACATCTCTAACACTCCTTTTCATGCTTTTCTCTGAAGAGAGGCAGCACCACACAGAATTTTGGTCTGACGGTTGCCTTTCTTTTCTCACCTGTTTGGCAAAGGGATTGCTTTACCTTTTACAGCAGCAGCTGCAGATGTTGGTAGATTGAGATTGTTCTTATTCTTTGGGTCTGACTGGCCTGAACCATGCTCAGACCATCAGATATTCTGCTGAACCCTCATCCTTTTATTTCTCTGGAGACAGTCAGCTTCATGATCTCATTCAAATCTGTAGTCAACAGGACAACAGATGACTTGGGTCCTTGTAGATGTTTTGGAAAATGAGGCAGTGAATTCTGTGGGGCTTTTTTTGTTTGTTTTCTCGTTTCCCCATCTCTAATACTGTCTGTTGACCAAATCCCAAATAGGAAATTATTATGAAGGAAACAGCAATTACCTTATTGTCATCCTTTTCCCAAGAAATGGGAATATGTGATATATCCAGTTCCATCTTAGCAGGCTGTTGTTCCTTGAGGCATTATAAATTCAGTCTAAAACCCAGCTAGGCAAAATGCACTCCTGTGATGGACTTTGGCATAAAATCCACCCCAGAAGTCTCAGACCTTTTCTCTTCTTTCTCCATCTGTTGCTTTGTCAAGTGCCTTGCAGAAACTCAGCGACCCGGTGTGAAGAACTCGCACGTCGTAAGAAATGGGAAGCAGGAGCTCCTCTGTGCTTCCCCTGGGTGCAATAAAGCCAGTGTTTTTAAAAGAAAATTCCTTCTGTGGAACTCTTCCAAGGCCAATTCTCTGTGCTTGCATATTTTCCCCATTTTACATGTAATTGTATAGATGACATTCTGTATGCTACATTAAATCACTTCAGGTTTTGGAAGGCAAATTCTGGCAACACGCTCCGCGTAGCATGAGATGGGGAAGGGATTGAGGGAGGGAGAGCACAAATGGAGAGGCAGCATTTTCCATCGTGGTGGATTGGCCCAGTGAGAGGAACTGTCCCAGGCACTGCTGTTAACAAGCAGTCAGGCAAAAAACAGGAGTGGGAATCAAAGATCAAAAATCTGAGCCATAGTGCAACATCAAGAGCCTGCAAGTACAGCTGAGCTGTGCACAGCCATCATCCTGTGTCTATTCCCATCTAACCAGGGGACAAAAAGTGAATTTTTAAAATATTTTTTCCATCAGTGACTATCAGACTGAAGTGTTTGACAGCAGGATGTTTCTAAATGCAGAACAATGGGCAAAATTATCTTTCAAATAGCACTGCCAGAATTCCCATTAAATATCAATTAGATCTATTTTTTATTAATAAGAAACTTCCTGGAAGGTAAATGATCATGATAAGCAGGACCCACAGATGATTCTGCTCTGCTAAAAGGTATTTTTAAAATAATTATTCCAGTTAAATTATCTTTTATCGTTAATGAATATTAATGCTTCTCACTGCTCCTGTGTCAAAAGGCAGGCAGAGAGCTGTGTTTGGGTTTGGGCTTCAGGTATTTAGAGATGTTTGGGGAAATCTGACTGCTCTGTGGGCACCAGCCTCAGTGCAGCCAGGGAAAAGGCCATCCTGCAATGATAAATGAAGCAGCAAAGCAAAAGCTGCTGTGGTGCATTAGTTTGGGGACTGATACGGGCTGTGAAAACCTTTCCACAATCCCTTGTAGAGGAGAGAGTGACCATTAGGTGCTGGTTTCTATGGGCAGGACATTTCCCTCTGCAGGGCTGTTGGAGTCCAGTCAAGTGGAGGAACTGGTTTTCTGTGCTGTTCCATTTCCAAGGCACGATGAGTAAAGGATGGTGCAGTCTGGGGAGAAAACTCTGTCCTCTGCTGTTGGCAGAGGTACATCACTTACAGCACCAAGTACCAGAGGATGTTCCTTGGCTGTGTTTGTTGCTGCTGCAGCCAGAGCTCATTGAACAGTAAGCAGCAGAGTCACGGAATCCCAGAAGAGTTTGTGTGGGAAGGGACCTTGAGGATAATCCAGTTCCAGCCTGGCCTTGGGCACTTCCAGGGATGGGACAGCAACAGCTGCTCTGTGCAACCTGTGCCAGGGCCTCCCCACCCTCACAGGAAAGAATTTTTTCTGAAATCTGGTCTAAACCTACTTGATGCCTGGAAAGGCTGAGCTGGAAACAGAGACTGGGTAGAATAAAAGGATAAAAGGGATTTATTGGAAGGATCCAGCTTGGGCAGTGCAGGAACCCCTTGGGGCTGCACCCAAGTCAAACCCACAAATGGGCACAAAATGGATCCTGGGCACCAGGCCTCACACTTTGATAGGTTTGGGTCCATCAGCACATTGGAGTTCATTGTCCAATTCCAGCTCCAGGTGATGAAGCTCCATCCTCCTTGTTCCCTCTCTTCCTTCACTGCTGTTTCCACTCTTGGGGCTAAAATTTGTCCTTGGTTCCAGCTGGAAAGGAATTGTTTTGTCTCCCTACTCTGTGAAGAGAGCTCATCAACCCTGAATATGAAGCCCAGAACCACACACTAAACCAGCTCAGAATGTGAGAAATAGAAAAGCTCAAACTTAAGGCATCATACTCTCTTTCAACTTGAGCCCATTCTCCCTTGTCCTGTCACTCAAGCTGTTGTAAGTATCTTGCCCCATCTTTCCTGTAAGTTCCTTTCAGGTATTTGAAGGTGCATTTAGATCATCCCAAAGCTTTTCTTCTCCAGATTGAACAATCCCAACTCTCTCAGCTTTTCCTCATAGCAGAGGTTCTCCATCCCTCTGATGAACTTGGTGGTGTCTCCTGGGTCCACTCTAACAGCTCCATGTCCCTGTACAACACAGGGCTCACAGGTCAGTGTTGGGCACATCTCTATTTTCCTAATTTCCAGAAGATGTGCTTGGCTCTGTGGGATAATTGTGGCAGTCAGCTGTGGAAAGTGGCAAGAGCCACCCCAAAGCACAGTGTGACCCTTTAGCATTCAAGCCAGCTCTCCTCATTAGTGCCAGAAGGATTGTACCTGGAGTACAGCATATTAGAGCCCATTTGCATGGAAACTGAAACCACTGAATTTTTATCAGCACCTCGTTAATCCAAATGTTCTGTTAAACTCACTTTTATTGATTGAGTTTAAGGTATTATGGTTGGGAATTTCTCTGAGGCAGGTAAGGCTTTCACACTCAGCAACGGAGGGATGATTATCAGCAAAGAAAGGAAAATTTGGGAAAGTGAAGAAATGAAGTTAGAGAGGAAATTGAAAATATATTTAAATCTGTTAAAGAAATGTATAAAGATGTCTCTAAGATTAAAATCATAGGCTGCTCTTTTCTGTGGGTTTTGACTTGTCCTAACAGGCAGCCACTAAATGACTACAGAGTCCTCACTGACTCTGCTTGTGCTTATAGATAGGATTTCAGCCTGTCTTGGTTTTCAGAGATAGTATTGTGATGTTTTGGTTGTCAGATTTACAATTTTCATGTAAATTTAGTTTGCATATTAAGAAAAAAATAAGTTGGTTAGTGAAGATCTGGACAGTGCCAAACTACAGAGCAGCTTTGAACCCTCTCTGTCCCCATGAATCCAGGCAGTGGTCAGGTGTGGCCTGTCCCACATTGCTCAGAAATACAGATTTTGTCCCATTTTCCTGCCTCCCACAGCTGTGTCAGCATGTGCAGCCACATTCCTTTTAGAGCTGAGACTGCGCCGACCCTCCTGTGAGCTTCCAAGAAAATTGTTTCAGTATCCACAGGGAGCCAGAACAATTTTTATGGCAAAAAAAAGCATAACCTGGCTGAGTTAAAGGTTTAATGGAAATCTAACCCATCCTTTAACATGTCCATTTTGGACTCTGGCCTTAGAACAGGGGAAAAATTGAATGGGTCTCTGCCTCACAGAGCTCATGAAAGGATAAACCATGGATTTAAAATGGCATGAAAGCAAGAAATGGAATTCCATTCAGCATCTGAATGGCTTTCCCTGACTGTTTTACATAAATACTGAAAAATCTCATGTTAACCCAGCCCCCAGATTTGTGCTTAAGGGGTCTTTGTCCAAGTTGTGTTGGAACTCTTTTTTTGTCTTGGTTGAAAGTTAGGTTTAGACCATAACAATACAAAGTCATTTCAATTCCAAGCGGAGTTCAGTGGCAAGAGAAATAAAAAAACTGTAGGTAATTGGTGTAATGTTATCTCATCAAATAATTAGGGTAAATGTGCAATCCAATTTCTGCTGTACCACAGCCTACTCCTCATGTACAGCAATGTGTTTATGTGTAATGATGTTATTAAGTTGTTGTGCACACCGAGTGGAAATTGAAGAGTGTTCACATCCTAAATGCATCTACATTTCAAAGTTTAATAGACAGACTGCTTTTAGTTGAAATGCCTAAACATGAGTCATTAAAGTATTATAAATTAGTAACTGGCACTGGAGGTGACAACACTCAGTTCCCACACCACATTTACAGCGATCCATCATCACTTGGATTCGATTCCCTTGACTGCAATTAATCAGAAACCAACTCCCACCGTTCTGGTGAAGTTAATCAAGCTATTTTAGTTGATATTTTCAGGGCCACGTTTCTTCACGTAGCAAATATTGCCACTTTCCCCATCTGCCCACTTGGGCAGCCAGGGAGGATGAGGCTGAAAAAACTGCCAGGGGCCCTTACTGATAGCACATCATCTGGAAATAAAAGATAAAAGATAAATGGGGCGTGATATAAAATATTTAAAAGATGTTTAAAATATGTAAAACAGCCAAAAATGTTTGAAATACAGCCTTTTTTCTGAAATAATATCTACTTGCCTATTTGGATAAATTTCCATGTTAGTGGAGCCCTTTAAATTATGCAGGGCTTTTTTCTCATTGACTTTTCTCTTTCAGTGTGATAAACATTTATTTCATGAACCCAATTTTCTCTGAAGTTAGTGGCAAATACTTCTGCACGGAACATATGAAGAAACCATTACTCTGAAGACTTAAAGAGCCATTAGTTAAAGTACATACAACTGCACTAATAAATAGATACCAGATCAATCTTTAGTGTAAACCACAAGAACATTCACAGTGTGGGCTCCATTTCAAAATTAATGGGTTTTTCATTGCTTTGTAAAAAAGCAATTAATGACCTGGCTTTGATCAGTTTTCTATAGACATAAAATGAACTGGCAGTGAATGGAGAGGTGTAAAATCAGAACTTTTGTTGGTAAGCTCCAGATTCTCTAAGGATGAAAAATGAGCCAAATGTGCAATCATGGTCACTCTGAATTTAATGGTAAAATTCACTTTGCATTCAGAGGAGCAGAGTTTAACATAAAGCATGGCAGAGTTGGTAAACATGTCATTCCACAAAGCCCTGTTATAAAGATTATATGACAACCTTTTCCAGTTAAATCCAACACAGAAAAACTGGATTTGTGTGTATGCAGGGAGAAATCATGGCTTTGCAATATTCATCCTATTCAAGTCTACTTGGACAAGCCATTCAAATCTTAGCCCTCACTTCTGAGCAGTGTAATGTGCTGGTGGTTTTGATAAACTGATCTAAACCTCTGGTGCCTACAAATCCAGAATTATCAGGAATTATTAGGAATTACCAGCAGCCAATCCATGAGATTCCCATACTCTGTGCTTCCATCCGGTGTGCAGACAGCTGGGCTGGTGGATTTCTGGGATGGAAACTGCTTGGCTTGGTTTGATTTTGGGAGGCTTCGTTTTTCCAAAGCACATGCCATGGGTGCTGTAATTAATCCTTAATCTCCCTGATCCTCCATAAAAGCAGGACTTGCACACGGGCAATAAAAGATATTTATGTGAGCACCACAAGCAGGCAGTTATTTCTTGGGAAAAGGTACTTGTAGACAGATTTAGTGATTCCATCAATAAACACTCAGAGGGAGCGAGCCAGAGGAGCCCTTGATTGACAGAGCTCTCCTTTCTCTCATCCTGATGAGGCCGGGCCAGTGAGGGGTCTGACCAGCAGGTCAAATATGTGTTAGGGGCAAAAATTGACAAAGAATATGCTAGAAAAAGTGATTTTCCAGCTGCATGCAGCCATTTTCAGCACCCTGGGTGGATTGTTATTTGTGTGTAATGGAACAGCTGGGGACAACAGGGCTGGGAAAACAGGGTCAGGTTCTCCGTGGGGGTAAAACACTGACACTCTATTGAAGAGGAGGAGTTGCCTTCTTGGTTATTTCAGTGCTTTGTTTTGCTACATTTTGTTTTATTTTTGGTCAGACAAATACCTGGTGCAGTCTGAGCGTTGGTGAGTCTGACTGAGCTCTCTGTCCTCCTTCCCCCATTAATAATTTGTGAAATCCCCCTGGGGACTCCATCCACAGCCTGAACACAGCATCTCCTTACCTGCAGAGGTGATGAACCCATGGCTTATTTTTAGTTTCTAGAAACAAGGCTTCTTTTCATTCACTGCTGTTTGCTGCTTCTTTCTGAGTGATTTTGGTGCAGGAGAAGGATGTGATAAATGAGTAACTTCAGTGCACTTCAGGATACATTTCTTGGGCCTTTGCAACCCTTCTCCTGAGGCACAGCTGAGGGATTCTGAGGCTGTGTCCATAAAGTATCCAACATATGCCTCTGCAGCTGAACATATGGCCCCACTGTGCTGTCCCCTGGGAATCCTGATGCTGCTGGAACATAAAGCAATCTTCTGCAGAAATGGTTTGCTAAGTCTGAGTTTGCTTTTTCCTGTGCAGCTTCACAGAGGGGGCCTGCCCTGACACCAGAGTTTCACCCAAACGTGGGTGCTGGGAGGGTCTAAAGCTCAACAGCTTCACCTCAGCTCCTGTCTTCTCTTGCTGGCAGAGACTTTAGAGCCTACCTGCAGAAACCACCCTGCCTCTGATGGGCTGCACTGAGCCCATGAGGAGGGAGGGGATTACAGAGCCCTCTGAACACAGAATGCACCACTCCCTAGACGAACAGTGCAATTTCGGAGAAAGCAACACAATCTTTCACTCTCATTCATCTCAAATAACACTGCTACATCTTGAAGTGTTCCAGAAATCCCTTCCACTATATTGTAAACCTTAGAAAGTTTTTACACATGCCACTCACCAGCCTTTTTTTCTTTTTTTTTTTATGACAATTTGCAGATTTCTGTTTTTCTTTTATCCTCATTTTGGTTCTCTAATGCTCCTAACTCCCTGCATTTTAGGGATGAAGTGGAACCTTTTGGATGGCTGTTATTTAAGAAGAAGTCTCTCTAGTGGTGTAATTTAATTAGTTATAAATAAAACCTAACTAGTAATGTTATTGACAACAGTGATAAGAGTGAAACAGTCAAAGGAGCTCCTCATTGTGAGATGTGTGGGGTATTTTCTTTACTTCCTGCAGGAGAGTGGCTGCAATCTGTTAGTAAATAGGAGCTCATGGATTACACTCAGGTAAGATGCACCCTGGATAACTGTTATCCTGTTTAAAATAGAAACAGGTTTTCAAATAGCTGGGAAGAGTAAAGGATAGAGGCAAGGATCATTGGGGGAAAAGAAGGATTTCAAGGGAATTACAGTTAAAAAGCCATGTGTGAGAAGGGACACAGAGTGTGAGGGGCAGTGGGTGTTTGGGTGAGAAAACATCTGCACATCACTTATTTTGACATTCTTGCTTGGCTGCAGGGAGCTGGTCTGAGCTGATTCCCAGGTAATTCACCTGCTGCACAAGTGGGAAGCACAGCAATGTGCTCAGCAACTGTGAGCAAATTGTGTCTGCCTTACCCACAGCAGAAGTATTCTATCTAGCTCACTGCTAAATACCCAAAAGTCAAATATTTCTGCTTCTCATGGCCCACAGTGCACAGACCTAGCAGGGAACTTAAAATTCATAGAAACAGAAGTATCAGGTTGTTTCCCAAAGCTCCCTCAGGCTCCACAGCATTGCTTGTCATGGACTGAATGTTCTTAATGCCACAGGCTCATCTTGGAGATTTGGGCATCTCAGCAAGTGCCAGGATGAGGCTGTCAGTGCTCTGCCTGATTACAGCCCCTGGAATTGTCATTGCACCTGCTGAAGTGCTCTTTGGTATGACCCACGGACACATCTGGGCAGTCTGGGAATGATCCCAGGGGAGCTGTTCTTCAATTAAATCATTCTACAGAAGCTAGCAAATAATTGGAGTCATGCATTTCAACTTGCATATTCAGCAATAACTTTTTGCTGTGAAAAAGGAGAGTGTTGTTCTGTACCCATTTTCCCTACCTCTTCTAATCTTATTTCCTATTGAACAAATGACACCAGAAAAAAAACCCAACAAAACAAAAAAATAAACAACCCAAAGTTTGTATTCCTTCATTTAACTGATGAAAAATCTGGAATCTAGCCACAGCTACCAAGCTTTGAATGTTGTCTTATATATATTGCTATAAACTCCAGATACACAAAGTTAGAAGCCATATAGGACATTCTGAAAAAAATCGAATACTTCTGAGGAAAGACCTTGTATTTCCTCAGATATTGACACACACACACATGGAAAAAACACCCAAAAACCCCCAATGTGGGCCTATATACATTTTTAAGCATATTTTTACTTTAATATAGCTCTGTGGAGTGTGATTGATGATTTTCCATGTGACTCATAATAACGCAGATGCTCTTTGTGATGAGCTTAGAACCCCAGGTTTGGATAAAAGTGGCCAATTCAGCAGGAGATACATTGCAGGCAGTTCAGACTGAAGGCTGGAGGTGTGACACATCCTCCTTCACTCTCAGCTTTCCTCTGGCTTTCAGGGAAGTTTAAGAAACTGAAAAAAATGAAAAATTCCATTTTTAGAGTCAGACTTCTATTGCATGTTTTTATTTCCCTTCAGACTTGTTGTTTTGACACAGTTATGGCTTTTTCTGTAGCCCTGGGCTATGTTTTAGGTCTTTTCCTCCTAGGTAATATTTTTAATTTTGCCTGTGTGTCATTCACTCCTAGTAAGTGATGGAAGGTTCTGCCAGAGATGGTGCTGGCTCCATTCTGAGCTGCAGCCAGTTTCTGTCTTGCTCTGCATTGCTTTTTGCTTATAGCAGTGCAAAAGAGGAGATCTTGCAAATACATTTTGAAAGCTTTAAACGAGTTCTTGGTAACAGCAGAGTCATCATTAAATGAAAACATTTCTGTTTATTGTATGCAAGTGCAGTCGTGTTGTTTGTGGCCTTCTCACCCAATGAGCAAGAAATCCATTGTACTTGTACTTTTAATTTTGCATCTCTGTGAGCAGTGTCCTCCCTGGGGCCTTGCAGAGGAAACCTGAAGCATCATCTTGATTTCAGCTGCAATGCAGGAATACAGCTGCTCCTGGTGAGTGTGTGCACAACCTTCACGTACTCATTGGCTTTTACTGGATCTCTGAAGATTCCTTTTGGAACTTTTTCTGGCTGCTGGCTACAAAACTCTACCTAGAAGGCTTAAGAATATGAAAGAACAATCACTTTCATTAGAGAAGGGGATATTCCATCCCCTTCTCAGGAGGTGAGAAAAATGCCTCACTCCTGGTGATGCCTTAAGTTTTAGCTTTTGTATTTTTCCCATTCTGTGCTGGTTTAGTGTGCAGTTCTGGGCTTTATATTCAGGGTTGGTGAGCTCTCTGCACAGACTGAGTAGACAAAACAATTCCTTTCCAGCTGGGCACCAAGGACAAATTTTAGACCTAAGAGTAAAGGCAGAGAGGGAACAAGGAGGATGGAGCTTCATCACCTGGAGCTGGAATTGGACAATGAACTCCAATCTGCTGATGGACCCAAACCTATCAAAGTGTGAGGCCTGGTGCACAGGATCCATTTTGTGCCCATTTGAGGGTGTATAATATTTATTTCTATATTTATATACNCCAAGCTGGATCCTTCCAATAAATCCCTTTATCCTTTTATTCTACCCAGTCTCTGTTTCCAGCTCAGCCTTCCCAGGCATCAGTTCAGCACTTGGAATGGTGATTGTGTGTGAGCCATGAATGAAGTTAATGTGAGCCATGTCAATGAAGTTCATCAGACACTGATCTTCAGTGGGAGTGTGACAAACTGGGATAGGTGTGGACAAAGGCATCGGGGTGGGGTTGGTGTAGGATGACGTGGCATGGGTTAAAAATGGATTTGATATTTGGTGCTCCCTTAAGTTGTGATTGTGCTGCTGCTGTGCACTTAAGCCTGAACAGAGGCATGTGACCAGTCCCAGATTTCAGTGGATTGATTTTGTGACAGAAGGCAAATACATACATTTTGGAAGGATCCAGAGCTTTATTTAGGATTCTCTTGGAAAAAAAACAAGCAGGCAAGCAAAGTGTTAGTAGTCATCTGCTGCAATATTTCCAGCAAAATTTATTTGGGTGCAGAGAGAGTAAATATTTTGCTCACAATACCATGCAGGCTCAGATGTGCAAACACAGCCATCCTGTTGAGTTATGCTTTCAGGGCTGTACACATAAATAATAACAATTCAGCCAAGGTTTCAAAGCTCTTCACAAAGGCAGGGAAGTATTATCTTCATTTAGAGATGGAAAGGACTTTAGATGAGGTGCCCGAGGTCACAAAATAACTGTATTAGATTTGAAACCTGAGCTTACTGTCAACCAGAATTGAAATGTAATTGTCTCTGTTCAATTGTAACTTGATTTTCATCTGTAGATTAATGTTCAGATTTAATGGGTAAGAAGGTCAAATCTTTCTAACAGAAACATTTTTAGTCAAATTCACCGTCTTTATCTAAGGCTCATTTTTAATCACTTACAATTTATAGCTCCACTAATTGTGACTAATTACACCACTGTGCTGTTAAGGTAACTTAATTTCTGTATGGATTTTTGATGTTCATGGTTTCCAGCTTTATCGCTGTCAATTGAAGCCCTGCTTGGACAAAAGTGGTGGGGATTTCAAATATTCCCCGTCACCAGGAAGCCTCTGGGACCTCAGGAATTGTGTCCTAGGACAGAGTGACTCTGTGCTTTATAATGCCATGATGTATTTAAAAATGCTGCCTCAAGTGTCATTTTTAAGTTGTCACCTTTTGATCTCTCAGCATCTCTTGCTTCCTTGGAGCCCCTTGAACCCACTTTGAGCAGCAGCAAACACGACACTGACTCCAAAGCACACGTGGGGCTGGAGGGGGATAATTTCATCTGATTACATTAATATTTTATTGGAAGCAGAGTGACAAAGTGGAGACTGATTGCAAACAGCACACAATCACTGAGTGGAGAGAATCCTGCCACTCCACTGGCACTTCAGATGCTTTAATGAGCCATTCCAAATCTGCAGGAAAATGCTTGAAACATTTTAATTCTGTAATTTAAATTGCATCACTCACTTAACCAGCTATTTTGATTGTGATTATGAAAACACTGTGATATGCTTAGAAAAACCTTAGGAGACCTATAGCAGTGTGTATTACTAATAGACTCGTATGTTTTCCTTATCATTTTATATACCAGTAATTTATTTTAAACCAATGAAAATATAACTATTTTGTTTCAATTGCAGAGCAGAGCATTTTTAGCTTGACTCAGATTCTTTTCCCAGAACCACATGAGGTAAGAGATTATTAATGACTTTTTCCTTATTACCCATTCCTCTAAAATGGTTACTTTAATTATGGCATCTTGATTTAATATATGTAAAAGCATTTTCTAACAGAAACCTGCACTATTTATAGAATGACTTTCACTGTTTCCTGAGATGCTGCAGTCAGGTCTTATTAGCAAAGTACAGCCTAATCCTCCAAGCTTCTATCCACAGCTGTTCCCAGATTTAGCAGCTCAAAAATGCTGAATAATAAGGATGCTGCAAATGCTGACAGAATTTTGAAGGGATTGCTTTGGGTCAGTGTGATGCCTGTGAAAGTCTCAAGTGAATTGCTACTTTCACTGACTCACAATGATGCAGAGTTGTGAGGCATGGCTCAGAGCAAAGGGACAAACCTCTGTGCTGTGCTGCGAGGATTTAATTCAGTGTGTAAGTAAAACCAACAGCTGAACCCAAAAGCCCATCCAAGGGGACAGGTGGAGAGTCAGCAATCCCAGGTGGAGTTTGTAGGGCAGAGGTTTGTGTTCCAGCTCTCCCAGAGCCCATGGAGTGCGGTGTGTGGGTGA
The DNA here is from genome assembly GCA_013400315.1 of Bombycilla garrulus. NCBI lineage: Eukaryota > Metazoa > Chordata > Aves > Passeriformes > Bombycillidae > Bombycilla > Bombycilla garrulus. The sequence goes on along the minus strand of VXBU01017581.1, from coordinate 365,332 downwards.
GCTCCCCAAGCTCCAGCCCCCAGCTCATGCAGATCCCTGGCCTCTTCTCTCTTTCCCTGAAGATCAAAGAATGCCTCAAGCTCCAGCCAGAAGTCTGAGCAGACATTTACAGTCCTCCAAATAAATTACTTTGACTTCCTTAAGTAAATGCTTCAGAAAATTTGTTGCTCTTGCCTGACTCTGCCAGAGTTGAAAAATTCTTATTATGGTGAAATTGTATTTTCTATGGTTTACAGGCTCTGTGAGAGGGAAATGTCTCTTGTCCACAGGAGAGGGAGGTAGAACTCTAAACACAGACAGAATAAGTATTTTCACTTTTGTGTTCTTGCAAAGGAAGTCCTCCTAACTTTGTGCTTCCCTCAGAAGGGTTGCTGATAACTTTTACCATACCATGGTGGTGAAATTCTCTATCAGCATCTCTATCCTCTGTTGCCTAAACCAACAAGATTTTAGTTTGTTGTTTATACCCCTTAAATAATTGTCAGTTTGTTGCAGTGTTTGCCATGCTCTCTGTATCAGACCCTGAAAGAATTTCCTATCAGGCCGTTGATTTAATTCTTGGACATTTTAAAAGAAATCCTGCCTGCACTTACATGAAGAATAAATATAGTTGAAAATAGGTGATAACTTTACTCCAAAGATGAAAAACACATTAAAATGCAAAAGTTACAGGTTTTCCTTGCAATACAGGGATATATGATCAAAACTCTAGCAGGAATGGAAAACTTCTACACTTATTAAAAGATAGAAAGGGATAAGGATGAGTAAAAATGCTTTATACCAGATTTGAAATTTGATTCATTCACTGGTGCATCAAGAACCTAATCAGCTGCAGTATGAAAGCTTTACTGTCATACTGATATGAAAATGTCCTCCCCCAAAATCTGAAATTTGTTACTTACCACATGTTTTGATATGTGTAGAAGCTAGTTACGTCTGTTGCAAAGTTGAGCAGTACTGAACCTAAATCTAAGTATTCCTCCCAGGAAATGTCCAGTCATCTTAATCATGTGCTTGAATTATGCATATGAGACCGTGGAGCCTGGAGATTATTGCTCAGGGACTGGCATCAGTGTGAGTGTATTATTAGGATGGATAAATCACACCCAGCAGTACAATTATGGCATCCCAGTTTGCCAGGCTCTGCCTCATCTCCAAAGGCTGGCTTCAGGGCTTAGGGAGGCTGCAGTTCCAAAGTCTCCCCTAAAGTCTGTTTTATAACAGGTCTGAACAATGTGTCAGTGTAAAGCCTGAGAGTGTTCCTTGTTCTTTCACAAGCTGCCCTCATCTCTTTTTGTAGGTAAGTGTTTATTTGTATACAGCAGGAGACAAAAGCATTACAGCCCCACAGAGACAGACATGGAATATTCCCATGGATAATGTATCTCACAAGTATTCCTTGCAATTGCAAAAGCTCTGTGAGACAGAATATGAAGAATTATGAAGACCAGATTTAAATTATTTTATCTACTAATAGTTTATCACCTACACAGGATCAGCTTGTTGACTGTTCCAGGCCTTTTTGGGTTGTACTTAACCTTTGGTGTTTGGTTTTGTGGCTTTTTACTGGTTTAAGTTTTTCTGCTTCTGTCTCGTAGATTAAAAACCTTCTTTTGTGTCAAAGACGTGAGTTTGGCAGTGTTGGGAAGAAACAACATAAATAAACAAAGAGCAAATAAAAAACATTTGGGGTGAAATTGGATTGGACTCCTTGCTCTCTTCTCTGGGTGAGCTCTTAGCTCTTGGTTGCTCTCCATGGCAGTGTCTAATCAAGCTCTGAGCTGAGGAACCTGCATGGGAGACCCCAGAGAATTGTTTTCATGGAAACTCAGTTTAATATCCTGTCAGTTTTGTTTATTATTTTAACAGAGCAGGATTTATTCTGTAGTCACAAGCTTCACATTATATTTGCAATTGTAATATTATTTCAAAGCGGTGCTCCAAAAACTCATCATTTGGGGAGTTAAAGGGAATCATTCCAGCCAGTTGTACTGGTACAAAAGTGTGTTTGCACCAGGAATCTGGGAATACATGAGCACAGTGGCACTGAGATGAGAATTCCCACTCAGGAATTCTTACATCTCCCAGGAGTTTGGTCACGAGAGATGTGACCTCTCTTGTGTGCTTCACCTTTGTTTTCAGCCAGTCTCAGATCAGGAAATAGAGTTCCTAATACATAATTTATGTGATTGTTTACAGTGTGAGGCAGCAGTAGCAGTGCATCATTTGCAAGTGTTCTATAGATAGAAACACCTTTGCATGAATTAGTGGTCAAATAAGTAGTATTTGTTCAAATCAGCTCATGAAGAATTAACAAATAAAAACCAAGATGCCAAATGAATCCTTTTAACACTACTGCAAGCAGTTCTCCCATCTCTGTATTTATGATTTCATCGCTGTGTTGTCGGTATCACATGAAAAACCATAATACTTTTTTGTGAGATCCATGGTTTTATTTCTAGGAAAATAATCTCCACTACAAGGCTTACAGAAATCTGGAGCTATTTTATTCCATTTCTCTTGGCAGAAGGCATGCCTGGTATTCTGTGCAGGAGGAGGGGGGAATGGGCAGTGCTGGGAGTGCAACTTACTTTGCCTCTTTTCCTGTAGGATTGACAAAAATTGTTAGTTACAGCATGATTGCTTTATAACATCCTGTACTGCTCTAACATTTATGAAGTCACACCTAATTAGATAACATGGAAGCATTTCATCCTGCTGGAGATGCTCTCGTGTTGCCTAATGCAAGGTGCCAGAACCCTTGTTCTGCCATGGCCATGGGCACTGGGGCATGGAGATGACTGATGTGAGCCTGTGCTGCCACCCTGCTCCCTGTCCTCCTGCCAGCAGGCTCTGTGGCTGCAGGAGGTGCCCAGGTGTCCCTGCCAGTGCCCAGGCACTGCTGGGTGACCTCACTGCAGCCCCCAGGGAGCTGCCTGGTGTCAGGAAAATGAAGCTCAAACACCAGAGGTTTATGTCTGAAAAGGAGACAGAGGAGTCCTTTTACTTTATTTGAATCAAGGGAGAAGCCATGGGACCTCCCCTGGGGTCTCAAAATTTTGGAGGATGCAGCCTCCCTTTTTATCCCAATTTCCAGGCCCCATTTCCCTCTCTCTTTCCCCACTGCCTGAGGTACTTGAGAGGTCCAGACTTCCTGGAACACCTGGTACCTAAGATTCTCCTCTAATGTATAACCCTCCCCTTTAATTTTTAATTCTTAGGGAATTTATGTTTTTTCCCTATTGTTTCTTTCATCTTTCAATATCCAATTTCATTTATCAGCAACCCTACAGTTTGTAAATGTAAATATCTTTTTTTCCATTCATCAATCAGCGGAATCCTTCCCATTGTTTCTTTTATCTCTCAGTGCTGGTGTAGCAGAGCCACAGCTTGTTTGTAAAGACAAATCCCTGATTCCTCTCACTGGGGAAGGTGTGCGAGGGTCGGCTGGGCACAAGAGAAGGGATTCTGGGCTGTCACCACGAGTGGATTGTGGAAAGGCACGAGTCACTGCAGAGCTCCCTGGCAGCAAAGCCCTGGGGAAGGATGTGGGGGAGGCAGGGCTGCTGGGGAGGCTTTGATGGGCTGCTGAGCTAATCAGCCCATGGCTGCTGCAAAGGTCATGTCACGGGGCTGACACAAACCTCCTCCTCCCTGTTCTCTTGTGAGAATGCTGTCAAACCCCAACTCAAGCCTGTATGGTTTTAGCAGCAGCAGATATTCTGACAGCACATCCCACAGAAGTGTCCCCTCACTCCTGTGCAGAGTGCGGGGTGTTCCTCGTGTGTTAGAGCTGACACCGTTCGTGAGGACACGACACGCTGTGCTGTGCGAGGGGTCCCACAGGTCAGGCGCCCCACAGGGCTCTGTCAGCTGGCTCTCACAGCCTCTGCAGCTGGACAGGCCACTGGAGCCAGCTGTGGGCACTGGGCTCTCCTCAGAGCGCCCTGCAGGCCCTGTGCTGGCAGCCTCTGCGGTCCCGTGGGTGACCCTCAGCCACAGCCACCCTGACCCCCAGCAGGGGGACGGTCACCCCAGCCTGTCCAGCCAGGAGGTGGCTCTCAGGATCAGTCCTTCTCCTCGTGCCCACCTGAGGCCTGAACCTGCTCTGCAGGAGCCCGAGGGTTGAGGGCAGCAGCTCCCTGAGGACCTCAGCAGGTGTTTTTCTTTCTCCTCTCTCTCTCTGTGCAATGCAGCTGTGCTTAACCTCTCCCAGCCACAGGCTGCATGTCTCTGGGATTTTCCAGGGCTAATACCGCTCCAGAAATCATATTATATGAGATCATAATCTCTGAGATAAGAGATGTTAATAACGTATTCTGTGAAACTGATGTTCCATTTCCACTCTGTTTTCAGTAGAAACCAAATGCATGCCATTAAACCCAATGAGAACTGTAGCCAGCTGCCTTGACAGGGCATGTTAGAAATACAGCTTATTTTTTCCTCTCCTCAAATGCACAGAAGGTTTATTGATAATATTTTCTGTTAGCCTAAAGCATCTTTTTTAGAAACAAGTGTCTCTCTTGTGGCTCTTTATCGGTGTCACTTCAAGCTGAAATGTTTGCAGAGCAGACCAGGAGTGCTTTCTAACCCACTTTGTGTAGATTTAAATGTATATATTATTCAGGGCAATGGAGGATCAGACTCAGTGGAGTATCTTCAGGAATAATTGAAAGCAGGACTTGTTCCTGGTACTTTGTAAATAGTAGCAATAACTCTTCACGTTTCACACACTATTTGAGCTTTTAAAATTCTGCTGTGCCATTCTGTGGCCAGGAGTGAAGAGTGAAATCCTTTCAGATCTCTTGTGATTTAGCAGGCAGCTTTAAGAAGTAAATCTGAGATAAAGAGGAATAATTAACGTTTTCAGAAGTCACTTACAGCCAGGAGGATTTTCTTACTTTTAATCTTCCAAACTGACCATGAACCTTGCATTCATTCTATATTGTATAAAATTATGTGCTACAATATTTAAGTAGGTAGAACTGCACTGTGGACAAAATGAAGTGTGGAAAGTGTTTTGGAGGAGATAGAAGCAAGTAATTGTGAAGTATATGAAAAATCTAATCAATAAGATAACAATTTCAAAATAAAAACATTAGCTGCTAGGGAGTCCAATAAATCACATCAGTTGTGTGGAGCAGCACCATTGGATTAAATTATAGAATGAGGAGAAGCAGAACACATCAAACACAAATAATCTCTCCCTCTTGTTTCCTTTGGTTTGTAGTTGAAGGTGCAGGAATTACTTTCCCCAGCAGGACGGGGAGAAGGAGGAAAGGAGCAAGGAAAGGATTGTGTAGCAATCACAGCACAGCCTGAGCTGTGTCACAGGGTTACAAATGTCACACTCTGCCGTGGCAAATGAGCCTCTGTCACACCCTTAAACAGCTCCTGTGAGCTATCCTAATGCACAAATTATGGTTGTTGTCACATATTATTACTATTATCTTGTGGAAGATTGAAATGTTTTACTCTCTGATAACAAATTCCTAATATTTACCTGCCTGAGACACAAAGAAATTAGGTAGAATGCCAGTTCTTTCCGGAGTTATTTAATATTCCCTCAGTGGTATTCAATACACTTTGCTGCAGGGATGCATTTTGAAAATTCAGTGTATATCATTTCAGGACAAACTCTACGACTTTGGTTCCATGTAAAGCCCCCATGGCACCGGAGGAAGCTGATGGAGGGGACAGACAGTGCAGCTTTTTGCCACTTAGCCAGCACAGATCAGACTGGGATACTTTCAGTGAGGTGAGGAAGGGCTTTGCTGACAGGAAGAGGTGACATGGGACATTGTCCTGCTCAGCCAGTGGTAGAGGTGTCATGGCAAAAGTGGTGACAGCAGCAGAGTGCAGGGTGGGTTGGGTGCCATGCCAGCAAAGTTAGTTTTTGAAGCATTTTGAAACAAACCAAACACCAATTCTTTCTTTCAATCCTTCAGTCAGTCAAACAAACACGAAAGATGAAAATTAGAAATCCATGAGGTGGAGTTCAGTCAGCAGTGGCAGTTTTTACACGGCTTGAAGCAGGATGGGGATGCCCACACGTGGCAGCAGTGTGTCTAGGATTATCCAAGCAAAAAGGCCTTGGAGGAAGCTGCTTGGTCATGTTTTCCATACATTTGGAGGAAAATGCTCCATCACTGGCCTGGTTGCTTGGACCCCTGCAGCAGGCAGGACACAGCTGAGTGAGGGTGTGCAGAGGGATTCTCATCTCCAGGGGAACAGCCCATCCCAGAGTAGGGAGTGGAAGGAAAACTGCTGCAGTGCTGGGAACAGTGCACAGAATCAGTGAGGAGTTTTGGGTGGGCAACTTTCTAAAGAGTATCAGAATATAAATCACACTGTCCAAAATTAATAGACTCCTCAAGCACTTCAGTTTATTAATGTTCCTGGCGATTCTGCAGAAGCTGAAGTAAGTTTGGTGAATTCCATCGTGCTTCTTAAGTGGAGAGAACACTTCCTAAGCAGTTTTATTGTCCCTTTAATGTCTGAACCTGAGACTATTAGGGCTGCAAAGTGATTTATAATGATGTGCTAAACTGGAGTAATTTCAGATATTTTATTAAGTCCTCTGTGGATGAAATGGAGATTTGCTGGGGCTGTGTTTTCTTTGAACACACGCCCGTGCCTGTGCAGAACATGTGTGCAGCTCCTCAAGAAGTGAGGATGCGAACCATATGGTAGAGCCTGGGGTGCCAAAGTGTTTAACCTCTGAGTGATAATTTAGATGTGTTACAACAGTGTCTCCCAAAACACTGAGAAACTCTTCTGTGGTTTTAGTGGATGTTATTTCTCATAGTGAAATGATCTGTCAGTAACTGTAGTGATTAAGTTACTGTTCCTAAAGAACAGCAGTCTCACTTTATTCCCTATCCATATTTTCCTTCCTGTGGTTCCCAAAGATAATTTTCTTTGAGGTGGTGCTTGGTTAAGCTCATGTGATTTTATTTCTCGATATTTTTCTCTGTAAAATATTTTACCTGTAGGACAGTTACTTTTGACAAGATTTGTACATAAAGAAATGTGGTTTCTCTCTGAAATTCAGTTGAGGCTTTTCAGTTGTATTTTTCACAGTGTTCCAAGAAGACATGTTTAGAAATATGCAGTTCTGTGGCTCTGCAGGTTCTAATATTTGTATTATTAATTAACTGTATTGCAAGTTCTTTGGGGAAAGACATGTTTTGAGTCTTGGGTCACCATCTGTGAGGTGCTGGGGTACAGAGTGTAGAGCAGATGCAGTAACAGGCACTGAACTGGAACAGGATGTGCAGAAATGCAGCTTTTGCAACTGTGAAAAGCCAATTCTCTTCCACTGCTTTTCCCAGTTTCATAAACGTTCCTCAATGTTCAATCAGTTATAATTGTACAAAAAATTCAAAGGATCCTCAGGATCAATGCCTTAGAAACCAAAGAAATCTAAAAATCACTCAACCTGGGATGGAAGACCCTAAAAAGAAGTAAAAGACAGTGCTACATATTCATGAGGTTTTACAGACATGAATATCAGAGTGATGAAAAGTGTATTTGAGTGTAGAATGCCCATGTTCATTCATCTCTTTTCACAAATTCACAGGGCAGCACAGCAGCTTCTCAGCTTCTTGGGAGCAGAGTTCAAGGGAGATGTTCTGTCTCTGAGCTGTCCGTGGGTGCTTTTCAGTGGCTGTGAGCAGATGCTGCACAGGTAGGACTCATCAGACAAACATATTTAGAGCTCTGCCAACTCCATGATAACTGAGAAAAATCAATAAGGTTTGGGTTTTTTCCTTTTCACTCTTTCTCTCTAAAGGGACGCACGTTCTATTTTATTTCTTTTTTAAAAACTATTCTCACTATGAAGAGTTTGACTTCACCATAGAGTTTTGGACAATCTTGGAGGTGGTTCCAGGAATGGTGGGTTGTCTGGGTTTAGGGACAAAAAAAAAAAGGCAATTCCCAGCAATCTGTTGAAATTTATTAGAGTTTTTGTTATAACAAGGCCATCAGCTGCTGCTCTGGGTGCCATGGAAACAGGCATTGCTGCAAACAGGGGAGGCTGCTTTCAATCCACTCCGATTTCAGCAAAAATAAAAGAAAGAAGATGGGGTTTGTGGGCTGAGCTGTGTAAAGGACTCTGTGCCCGTGTCCTCAGCAGTGCTCATGGCCAGTGCCCTGGCAGAGGGGCTGACAGACACCTCTGGCTGCTTCCAGTGTCGTGGGACAGAACTGGAGCAGCTCTCCACTGATCTCTCATCATAAATAAATGGGCACAGAGGGATATGGCTGGTGAGCAGCCCACCCAGAGTGGAAGGGGAGGGGATTTCTTTTCTAATTCTAATTTGGGCCATGATACATCTTGAACTGCAGGTTGGGCTTCCTGGAGCTAATCTGGGCCCAAACCTGTCAATTCCTGATGATCTTCATAGGAGAGAAGGAAGGGGCAGGAGAGCACTGACATCACCATGAACTCCTGCATTTGTTTCTCTACTCAGATATCTCAACTTTTAGTTCATTTTACGTGTTTCAGTGCAACCCCCTCTCCATATTCTTAGTAAAATATCGTAACAAGTAATTTCTCACTCCAAAAATAATCTGTGGGGATCAGCACAATGGTTTTCCCATTAGAAGCACAGTGAGTGCCTTGTGCAGCAGCAGGATTTAGAGAGCATCTGTTGGGATTGTTGTCATAGAGATCCCAGGATTGCTGCACTAAATGTATAAGAGTCCATGCAACAATTTATGTGCTGAGTTTTATAGCTGTGATATATCAGCTGGAGATTTTCTGAGTTTCCTCAGCTTTCCTTGCTGGGTGCAGGTGGGGTTTTCCCTCAAAACTCAAAGAATGAAATCAGAGAGATGAATGTGAGATTTTTGTAAGACCTTACACGTAAACAGTCATCTTAAACTATTGTGGAGTTAATAATGGTCACATCTTTCTATAAGATTCATGAAAAATCCAGATTTCTCTCTGAACTGCACATGTGGTTTTTTTCTTCATGTTATTCAGTAATACAGTAATTTATTATGTTTAAGCTGATGAGTTTCCAATTTCTTTACATTTGACTCATTTCTGTGCTTATGTGAAGATGAAGCCAACACATCCTTGTACTCCATGCTTTATCCATTTATTTCTATTTTCCATGATTTTCAAGGTATACTGGAAAATAATTTAAATAAATCAGCGCATAGAACTGTATTACAAACCTTGAAGAAAACCTAAATAACTTTGGCAGGTCATAGAAAAAATATTTTTGAAGCTATTAACTGTCTGTCAAGTTGCCCATCACAGAGCCTTCAGCTGATTAGCTGCTTTCTGGCCCAGTGGAAATCAATTGCACAGAAAACCTTGAGAGCAAATCATTGGATGTAACATGGAAAACATGATCTGGTTTAGGATAGGGAGAGAGTTTCTGGAGAACAATAGCATTTATTTACTGATAACTGCCAGGATTGGCTGTTGAATTACATGTTGGCCCTGCCAAGCCTCAGTGTTTGTAAGGATAAAGATGTGGGTGAATGGTGCTCTGAGGGGGAGCTTGGCTCTGCTTGGGGTTTCTATCAGATAGCTGCTGCCTTTTCCAAACAGTCACAGAAGCAACACCAGGCTTGGCATAAAGATGGGCTTGGTGAAATACCCCGGGGTGCAGGAAAAGCTGTGATCCCTTTTGTCTGTCTGCAGAGGCTAAAGAGGAATAAGAGAACTCCCTGGGGTGAGGATCTGCTGACTGGCATCTCCAGCTGGGCAGGAATTGGGCATTTATTCTGAGTTCCATCAACTGTCACATAGCACAGAGCAACAGACACACAGGGATGGGCTCTCATCAGCCTCAGCTGGGAGGTAACAGAGTCCACCACAAGATTTTTATTGTCCCAGGACAGAAACCCTAAAACTGCTGTCACAGCAAAGCCTGTCCCCAGCCCCTTGGTGGGTGCAGAGCTGCAGTGGGAGCTGAGGCTATCCCTGGGCTATCCCTGGCCTTTCCCCACCCAGTGGATCACTGGACAAGACCAATAAATCACAATCTGGCAGAGCTCTGCTGCCTGACACGACCTGTTTGTATCCATTTGAAATGCAGGATTGCACGTGGCCGTTCAGGCAGTAGATGAGGGGAGGCTCAGAAAGCCAAGGGCTCTCATTCCTTGTAAACACCATTACCAAACCCAGTGAGCTTGATGCTGCTGTTTGGGGTGGGAAGAAGCATGGATGGGGAACGGGGCATCTCTGGAAACAAGCTGGGGATCAGTTAGTTCTGGTCTCTGGGACAGCACCTGCATAGCATTGCTACACATCCCTTCCTGTTACAAAGGGACAACCCCTTCTCTTGAATTTCATCTACCCGATTGTGTGAATATGACATTTTAAAACTCTGGGTTTAGGAGATGGATCTTCCTGCAGGGGGTTCAAAGGAAATATTTGCTTTGCTCTTTCTTGTGTCTCTTTTCACTGCCAGGGACTGGGGTCATGGTAATGGGATGGCCAGGAGTGAGGAGCACAGAATCCATCTTTGATCCTACAGCCGCTGACATGGAAGGGCTTGGGTTGTGTTGCCCATCCCCACAGCTCTTCTGGGCTAACACAAAATGCATAACTAAGCTCTGTCAATTATTTGAAAAGTAAAATAGCAATTAGAAGGGAGAAGAAAGAAGGATGAGAAGCCTTTGGCATGTTATCACTCTTCCTGCCAGGAGACAATTAAGCAAAGCGAGCAGCAGCTGTGGGGAGCCACCAGCCATCCTTCAGCATGGGATCATTGTCACTCACTGCAGATGCCACCCCTTCCTCAGCTGGGATGTTCCATTTATTTCAATTACTGGAGCTGGGGAAATATTTGCTTGTTCCTTTGGTTTTACATCTCTCCTGTACCTGAAGTTTCTGGTACTTGTCTCATCATTAATATTTCTTACCACAGTGTGTCTTCTCCATCAGCGAAGGTCATTCCCTATCAGCTCACACACCTAGAGAGGCATCATCCATCTCTCCAGGACACTGTGAGGTACTCAGCCATACCTGTCTGTCTGACTCCTGTTTGTCTTGCCATCTGTCTTGTTCCCATGTGTAACATCTAATTAACACCCGTGGTAATTAATTATGCTGTGGTGTCTTTTCTATTACCTATTATTGGTGTCAGCGGGAATAAATCAGCACATTGAACACAAAGGGAATTGTGGTATTCAGTGATGGAGAACATAAAAAATGCACTTGCAGATTTTAAATATTCATAAAATAGAAGGCAAGGACTATCATTTTAATAGAAGGTATTGTATAGTGAATAAAACTACATTTTTCTACTTGTTAGTAGAGTACTAACAGGGCATTGAGTAGCTTTGTGAGATCCTTGCACACACAGAACACAGTTCAGTGATCAGTTCATGGCAACTGCCTTGGAGAAATAGTTGGTCTGTATTGTTTTTAAGTTTAATTATTTGCAGGTTTTGACAGTGGTGTTTGGCCTTTTGAAATTGTCGATTTGAAAGGTATTGGTCCATAAAATATTGCAGACTAAAGGTTGAATGCAATTATTCTCCATGGATAATCTCAGAGCAAAACGTTTGGCCATCAGCATCACAGAATGTGGTTTCTGCCACAGACTCCTTGGGTGATCACAAATGGGAGTATTTCTGGTTTAAAAATCAGATTGATTTCTGCTTTTTTGCAAAAGAATTCACTTTAGTGATTAAACAGACCTTTGCTTTTATGTCCCCCAGACATGCAGGGTGCCCCAGTGGCACCAAACCCGTGCCCTGTGTGTGTAACATCCAGGGAAGGTGAGTACTGATAGCAGCTGCCGGGAGAGCTGCCCCAGAAGCAGAAGGAAGCACAGCCGGTGGCTGGAGGAGGAATTCCCACCCCCAGCTGTTTCCCTGTGCTCGCTGCCACCCACAGACACATTGTTTGCTGATTCCACACACGTTTGAGCCAAAAGCAATGAGCACTTTACCCTCTCAGATCTAAGAGATAACACAGCAGTAGTTTCCTAAACCCTGTTATTTTGTCTAGGATGCTTTAACAGAACTTGAGGAAAACCTTGCCCTTCACTAGTGCTGCTAAGCTTTCCAGGAGAATAGCAGAGAATGATTCCCAATTTTCAGTCTTCCAGAAGCTGAAGATATTTTACTGATTTAATTCCTATGCTGCTTACATTTTCATGCAGGATCAGGTTTCCCAATGTTGAGGGATATTTCTTTTCAGCTTAGGTCATTTTTTTACAGAAAAAAAAAAAAAAAAAGACTTTCTCATGCTGGGAGCTGTTTTATGAAAGAAAAATTACTTTTTTCACCATCAAGTTTTCCAACTCCTTTGCAAAGATGAATTAAATCTGAATCTGTCTCAATTACTTGGGGATTGTATTTCATTGTAACTAATCACATTTCATTATTTTTGTAGATTAAGCATAGGGACTGGCAGTGTGACTTCAGAGCTCACTGACTGTTCTACCTGCAGCTCTGGGTTTCTGAACTTGAGAGAAAAAGTGAAATGATTTTTTTATTTGCTGCCCTGTGTTGCTTTGAATGCAAAATCTTGTCAGGGCAAGAGGCAGTGGATATAAATTGATTTTCAGGGAATTCCAATTGTTGATTGCTAGGGTTTTGGGGTTTTTTTTTGGTTGTTTGGCTTGATTTTTTTTTTTTTTTTTTTTTTTTTTTTTTTTTTTTTTTTTTTTTTTTTTACTTTTTTTTCACCTGTTCTGACTGTGCTCTGGGAGGTGCTTGAACTGCAGGATCACCAAAGACACCTTCCTACCCCAGCTTTTCCATGTGTCTGAATTTCATCAGGAAGAAGGTACAGAACTGCAAATGTCTGAACTCTGTGTTTATCACAGGTGCCCCCTGCACCCACCTGATTAGCCAAAAATTATGAAAAACAAGGGAAGTAGTGGGGGAAATGTTCCCAGAATTGCCATTTGCTTTCTGCCCTGATGGACTTCAGTGTTACTTTAATGTCACAAAAAAATGATGGGTGGAATATGATAAATGAGGTGCCTGTTTCACTGAGCTTACACACCCAGAAACAGATGCTGTCCATGCATGTCTTAAATGTGATTTCAAAGAATTGTATTGCTCTGCCTCAGAATTTACAATTAAGTAAGTGCAGAAAAAGTAGATAAATCAAAAAGTCAGTGATTGGGACATAGCATGACACTTACTTTTTACATTTCATCTCTGTTATGTTTTTATTCCATCCTCTTTTGTCATTAATGAATGTTCAAGGTAATTTTAATCCTGGCTGCAGCTTTCTGATGATTCCCCTCTAGTTCTTTTTTATCCCCACCTTTTCCAAAGCCCTTTGAGACCTTTTACTGCAGCCTTTGCCTCATGTCTTTCCAAACTTTCTTGGCTGCTGTGTTGCCACCCAGAGAAAGGGAAAATTCAATTGTTATATATACTGGTGGGTTACTTGTCCCAAAATTACTTCAATAACTAGCAGTGATTTATTTATTGTTTAGAAGAAAAATATTCTCCTGTTTTGTTTAAGTCATATGAAAGCAAAAGGAAAGATAAAATAGAAAGAGAAAGCAGTGCTTCTTTTTGCTGATGATCCATTTGATGGATGTCTCTCTGAGGACCTGATTGAACTCGGTGTTATACCCCCCAAATGAAGATAAATCATTGGTGAAGGGTTTGTGGAGTACATGCCCAAAATCAATTATGTTCACATGGAGATCTATTAATCTATTTCTTCCTTTTCAGTCTACCCAGCCTATTTTAAATGGCTTTTTATCATTCCGAACACAGGTTGCCTTTTTTAAGGGGTGGTACAGTTCTGGTGGTTTGCATTAAAATCACAGTTGAGCCTCATATGTGAGGAGCCCTTTCACCCCTTCCCTGTGCTCAGCCCAATTACCTTAACTCAGTTTTAAACCATTTCTCCCAACAAAATCTCTGAGTCACAGGGACACTGACCCTTTCTGCAGAGGTTTGCTGGGGTTTGTCACCTTTCCTTGTTGGTAACGCTGCAAGCTGGCAAAGATTCCTGTGTGAAAAAACAAAGTCATGCATCTGTAAGGAGGTACAGTTGGAAACACTGCAGTGAAAAAGAGATGTCCAGGAAATTGTCTCTACTGAATGTGTGTCAGGGAAATCCAGTGGGGTTCAGGGCCAGAATGTATCAGATGCTCTCTCCATTCCCAGGGAAAGACAATCTGATCACGGTGCATGCCACTAATCAAGGAAGATGAAGGGGACAGAGCAAGCATTTAAGAGAAGGTAAATAACAGTTGGGAATTGGAAATTTTAAAATTTTGTCAGGTTTTAAATTGGGAGGTCCCCTTGTGTTTCTCAACCAGAGACATGGTGAGCAGCTAACTCCAGTCCACTGCTTTCCATCTAATATTTCATCATGTTAGCAGTGTAAAAGGCTGTTGATCAGGCAGGTAGGCAAAGCATTCTGAATGAATCCCAAATCTTAGCCCAGATAATTTTCATTCTGTCAGTGATTGCCTGGCATCAGAATAACCCACTGGTTCTGTCTCCAGACTGAAATACTGGCAGCTAACATGAAGAAATCCTGCCAGTGAATTCCACCACAGGATGGAAGCACTGGTTGGATTTGATGATCCTAAATTATTCTAAATGAATCCATGAAATGAGTGGTGTCCATGCACTGTTTTTACGAGGCCAAAAGCATTGCCAGGATTTGATGTGGTGAACAGTAGCACTCTGATGACACAAAAAGCAGTGATTTTTGTGGCTGTACTTGTAAGTTCAAGGAGCTGTGCACTAAAGCCTCTAAATCCCACATGAACATATTGCCTGGGAGAATGCCCTGAAAGACAGGAGGCACTCAGGCATCTTTGCACTTAAGATTCCATGTTTTGCTCCAGGGCTGGATTTCCAGCTTGTAGCTGGAAGAACAGCTCTTCAGGGACAGAATTCTCTGTGTTAAGCAGCCCCAAGGATGGAGAAAAATCACCTTAATTTTAAAAGCTGGTGCTTTACAGCTCTGCAGGTGGGCTTTCACTCAGACATGCTCCCAGACATCTGTCTGAGACTTCCGGGGTTGTCCAATAAAGTGTTTGAAATGCTATTTTTTCTTTCAGTAGCTCTCTAGAGAATATCAAAAAGAGATAAGAGGAAGCAGCATGGAGAGGGCATCCAGCTCTGTGGCACTCCAGAGCTGTGGCCCTTAGGAATTCTGCTGGCATGTACCATGTAGTTGCATTTGTAAAACGAGGGACCCTCACAGATCCCTCTCCTCTGCAGAAGTGAATTAACATCCTGTCATAGACCCTTACCAATTATCTCAGCCCTGGGCTTGAGTGCAGAGTTCCTGTCAATAAAGCCTGATAAACAAATGCAATACTTAGAGTGCTTAAAAACACGGCATCAGTTCCGTGGCTGTGAATTTCATTGACTTTCTAAGCAGAATTGGACTTTTGCTGGTAATTCATTCAAAGCATGTAGCCAGTGTATAAATCCTTAGTTCTGTGGTAAAGCCCCTGCATGCAGAATTAAGCTGGATGAAATCTAGAAGCCTGTGGGTGTTTTGGGTGAATTTACAGCTTTTATATTCAGCCTGTCTTCAGATGGAATTAATAAATGTTTGGGATTGTTGCAGCAACTCCTGTAACATATTGATTAGCAGTGTATTGACAAAAATTGGTCTCTGTTAACAAGAAACAACACAGTGATTGATAGGTTAGAAAAGTTATACAAGGTGTACAGACATGTTTGGAGAAGTGACACATCCCACCCAGTCAATAACAATGGAAATTGGAGCAGAATTCTCCAGCTCAGCCTTGATACCTCACAGAAAGTGATCCTAGGCTTTTAGGTAAGGAATAACTTATTTTCATTGTGTTGGTGTTGTTGTTATTGTTATTACTATTATTATCTTTTGAGTGTATTTTCTACCCTATAACCATCAGGGCTACAAAAGGGACCTTCTCAGATTGTACCATCAAGGCTTTCTGATTCCAGGTAAATCCAGTTTGGCAGAGCAAGCACTGAAACTGCTGCCAGCTCTCTAATCTGGTTCAAGTCAAAATCATGTTTGACATCACTTCAGCATGACATGAGAAGGAAATCTGTTTTAAATATAGGGAGATGACTTCAGAATACATTCCATGAGCTTTATTTAGTGTCAGGATTTTTTGTGTTCCAAGTGAGTTGACATAGGAAAGGGATATTAGAGACAGGCTACTTTCACACCTCTTTCAATCTGTCAGATAAAACCACAAAGATGGTTGTTGTTGTTAGATTTCTAGTTTGTTTTCTCAATTTGTGGATGCCATTCTAATAAAAAAAACCAACTTTCTACAAGTGTAAGAATTTAGCCCAACTATCAGACTTGTCCAGCTTCACTCCTTTCTTTTAAATTTTTTACTTAGTGTAGGAAGAAAGGGGCAGAACCAACAGAAAGGAGCTGGAGCTTATGAGAGAAGGAGAAATAAAGGAACACCTTTTTTTAGCCAAAACCTGGCTTCAGAGAAGCATTTGCTTTCTTAGCACTGCTTAGGTCTGAAAAGTTCTACTCATAGTAAATTCTGGGCCAAGAAAATGATTTTTAAAACGCATTTGGCTTTTAAAGCCTATTTTTCATTTTCCTTTTGTTCTGTGCAAATATTTCCAGACCTTTGTAGGGAAGATTCTCATGTTCCCTATACCATCCCCCTTTACAGGTAAGTCACTAAGTGGACTTTTCCCCAAGACAGAATCGAAAATACAATACAGCCTTCAGTAAATGACACTTGGTATCACGTTTCCAGAACTCTTACCATTTTTGCTTTCACTGAGCAATCTTTTCATGTGGGTTTTCCCCTAAATCACTGCAAATGCAGCAACCACAAGACTCCACATGAGTGAGGGCAAAGAAAACCAATCCAAGGTGGCTTAGTGAAGACTTTAAAGGGAAACTTCATTCTTCTGAGCCCTGCTGAAGGATTGAAAATACTCTGACTGACTTAAGGAGAGTTGATCAAGGTCTAAGGATGGTCAGTGAAGCATTTTCAAAGTGAAGATGGTAGATACTATCTGTACACTGAAAGGGCCTGCTGTATTGGAGGACAAAAGGGAAACAACCATGCAGACAATGGGTTTGTAACAAGAGAAACCACCAAAGCCTGCACACTTTCTTTTGTGTGGCTTTCTCCTGGAAATAACATAAAATGCAGTGAACAGAGCCCTCACACATAAATACACCTGGCTAACTCATGGCACATATAGCATTGGCTACATGTGAATTTAATAAAACTACACTTAGTTGTCTCATGTGGCCATAGTCCTACCCAGTCCATCTGGGATATATGTACAAAAAAAACCCCTCACAGCATTTCCTTGATCTTTTCCCCTTTTCTCTTGAATCGTTTCTGTCAGCTTACATGATGACAGTTCTCAGACATGGCAATTGCTGCCTTTTATTAATTGCAGGAGTATTTAAATGTCTGATCAGTCCTGAGTGTATGTCCAAGAGGACAGAGGGGCTTTTGGGGCATCTCCTCTTTCAGGACTCACTGATTTCACAGGTCCCTCCATCAGCCTGTGGTTCAGCTATAGACAAGGGGGTTTGTCCTGCATTTGCTGAACTCAGTAAATCTTTTTGGACTGATCTGAAAGACAAGTAACACATGAAAAACTTCTGTTGTGTCAAAGGGTTGCAGCACTTGGTAGGTTTTTAGAGCTAATTTTAGTCGAAGTGGAATCTAGGAGTAAAGCAAGCAACTCTTCTGACATTTGGTACAAGGGTCATACTATAGAAAACAGAATATTATCTCCCTCAGTGTCAAACAAAACAAATTGCATACTCTGGATTAAACACATCTCATGGAGGTGGGGCAAAGACTTTACAAGACTGCAGGTGAACAGAATCAAGGGGTTTTACATGACTGCGGGTAATAACAGGTGAACAGAATCAAGGGGCTTTACAAAACTGCGGGTAATAACAGGTGAACAGAATCAAGGGGCTGATTGCAGCAGGTGCAGCCCGGTAACTCCCCTCAGCTGCGGTGGAGCCCCGGGAGCGCTGAGGGAGCCTCACCTGCAGCGGGGTCCCGCCCCCGGCAGGCGGCATTGCGGCTCCGGCCGCCGAACAGGGTGGTGTCCTGCTCCATTTGTGGGAGGTTTGTGGCCCTGGGTCCCTCTGGGCTGAGGGGTGTTCCTGTCCCTGGATCCCTCACGAGTCAGGGGTGTTCCTGTCCCTGGATCCTTCACGAGTCTGGGGTGTTCCTATCCTTGGATCCTTCACGAGTCTGGGGTGTTCCCATCCCTGGATCCTTCACGAGTCTGGGGTGTTCCTGTCCCTGGATGCCTCAGGGCTGAAGATGCTTCTCTGTGAGGGCAGGAGCCAGGTGAGCACCTGAGGGCTGAGGCAGCTTTGTGTGGGGGCCTGATTTGAGTGGGAAAGGGGAGATGTTATTTGAACTGGAGAAATGTGTCACTTTTTGTGAATGTGTGTTCATGCTTTACGTGGTTCATGAGGTTTAATTTTGTATACTGAGTATTTGAAAGTGATGGGGGTTGGTGGGTTTTTTGTGTTTGGGATTTGTTTGGTTTTGCTATCAGGGTTGATCTACAATATTTAAATGAGGAACAACGTGCATGAAAAACTTGCTTTCTTGTGCGATACCCCTCACAAAGAAAGCCCTTATGTAAGGGGGGACTGTTTGTTTGTGTGTTTTGGGGGTTTTTCACAAACTTTGGTAATGGAGGGCTGAGGGGTGTTCCCATCCCCGGCTGAAGACACTTCTCTGTGATGCAGGAACCAGGTGAGCACCTGAGGGCTGAGGCAGCTTCGTGTAGGAGTCTGGTTTGGGTGGGAAATGAGAGCTGTTATTTGAACTAGAGACATTTGTCACGTTTAATTTAATATTCTGAGTATTTGAAAGTGTTAGGGTTTCATGGGGTTTTTATGTTTGGGAGTTTTCTTGTTTTTTGCTATCAGGATTGATCTGTTAAAATATTTAAATTAGGAACAACATGTATTAAAAACTTGCTTTCTTGTGCAATACCCCTGAAAAGAAAGCCCTTATATAAGGGGGGACTGTTTGTTTGAGGATTTTCAGAGGTTTTTTTCACAAATGTTGGTAATGGAGGGCTGAGGGGAAGAGGTATTTGCTACGTGAGCAAGAAAAGGTCTCTCTTGCCTCATTGAGTGAGGGTAGAAACACTAGCTCAAAACAAAGCTATTCTTACTGTTCTTGTTCATGTGAAGGGATTTTTCCTGCATGGTAACCATAAATACAATTTGCAGTGGCTTATCTTACTAGAAGAAATAAAAATGAACCATTTGCCTCTCCCTATGTCTTGTATCTTCTACTCTGCAAAAGTACTTGGTGGTGGCAGCTGCAGGTAACGAACCCAGCTGGGAATGATGGTGGAGGTGGGTCCTTAGAGGAAGGGATTGAATTGTGTTACTGGAATTTCTGCCATTTGTATCAAATATTCCTAAAACATTTATCAAGTTTAAACGTAAACAGCGAGGAAAAATATACAGGAGCTTGCTAATGTTTTCTTCCTCTGTATGTCTTGCTTATGAAATGGACCATTACTGGCTTCTGTTTGCATTCATTTTTAATATGAAAACCATTTTGCTAGTTGGAAAATTAATAATAGCTTTTGTTAAGTTGTTTAAATGAACAGAACATGTGTTTAATGGTTTGTGGGGATCCAAGTTGGAGCAGCTAAAGCTTTGGTGTGTGGAACCAGTGCTAATGTGGTTTTGTATTAAAAGCCCATTTTAAGACACCTACCAAAAATAATATGCAGCAAAAGGAAATTGGTAGGTGTATGGCTAGGTACCATATGAGTTTTTAAATCTATAAAATGGGTTTTTCTAATAATCGTGATTTTTTTTAATTAAAAAACAATTTCTTACCACAATATTATTCGTCATTAACACTTGAACTTTTTCCTGTGCTACAGAATTTGCAAATCTCAGCTATTTCTGTTTTCAAAAATAAACTACCAAAAAACCCCAAAAGTCATAGGTGTTAAAATATACTCCTAGTAGCTTTAGGTAGATTAAGATCTTTGGTTCTGATTTTTTTATTCTTTCCTTTCTGTTAAGAGTTATGGTAGCGCTTCCTTTTTGTCATTTTTCTTCACATCTGTCTTTTTGTATTCCGTGGAGGAAAAGCCAAATGCCAAGCTGATACATAATTACAAATACACCTCACAGTATTCCATTAAGACTGTATTTCATTAAAAAAAAAATCTCAAACTCCCAAAGCTATCACAGCTAATGATGTTTGACGCCTGCTGATTGAAATGATGACTAACAGAATAATAGCTCTTACGTGTGCTTACTTAGGTTGTCATCTCACAGAATCACGTCTCAAAGATGCATTTAACTCTGACCACAGAGATTCAGTTCCTTGGAGATCAGCTTTCTATGGTAGTCTCACGATATTCTGGGAAAAAAAATATTTGGGGTAACAATACTTTAAAATTAATTACCCCAGCTCTAACCATTGATCACTAGTAGGTTGAGAAAATGGTTTCATCTTTGTCTTGCTGATATCTTACAGCAATGAACCAGGGTGAGCTCACGAGGATCCACCACTGCATAGGCCCCTCTTAGAGGCATAAAAGAATATTTTTTATGAGTGGTGGAAATGGCTGAAAGTGGGGGTTGCTGAGGAGTACTTCCCAAGTCTGGATTTATTCTGCTTGGCAGGCGGCAAGAAACAGTCAAAATGGACAGTGCAAAGCACTGAAGGTCAGAGGAGAGCATTTTGCTATATCAGCATCCTCTGGTGCTTTAATGAGCATTTTTTGATTATTCATCCAATTATATAATACCTTTAACTGATTTTACTTGCAAATATATTGCCTATTTCCAAGTCAAATGTGCCAGAGAACTCTGCAGTTTTTCATTTCCACAATATTTCATGACTTTTAGTGAAGTCATTATAATAGTGGCCTTTACTTTTTACAATAAATCCCAGGCATCAATTATATACTTAGAAATATGAGACGTTATTTGTGACTTCGGAGATGCTAATATAGACATATTTTTTTTCCCAAAAAAATCTTTGTGTGCAGTTATGAGTAGTGTCTTTCTGGGACTGAGTTAATGAAGTCCTTGAATTTGTGCTGGGTCAGAATGTGCTCTGGTGTTGCCCATTTCTTACACAAGGGATTTAAGGTGTACAGGAGGCTTTGGTTCTGTATCCCTGACTTTGCTGGCAGTGAAGCCCAAGTGTTCCCAGAAAGGAAACTGGGTTCTCTCCACACCCTGATTTCCTGCTGCCCCCACCCCAGGCTGGAAGGCTTCAGTTGCTTCACCCGGTGTAAAATGCTGCTCTCCAGGGCTTGGGTTTGAGCACCCACTCAGCAATTACAGAGCCTCTGGCACTCAGTCTGGGGATGTGCCTGTGTGAAGGGAGGATAAAATTGCTGCTTTTAGCTGGTGTTGATGGTGCTCTGATTTAGCTAGATCTTGCAGCTGAAATTTGGCCATCTCCAGGCTCTTCTTCACAAATTAATTCTGGGCTATTATCCTCTTTGGTACTGCTCCCTTTCTATTCCGTTTAAAATCTAAACTCATCCAAACCTTGGCTAACATTCTTTCCTGGGTTAGAACAACCTTAACCAGCCTGCTGTTGTATTTGTGTTGATTGAGAGCTGCTGCTTTGTGCCCAGGCAGTGAGAGGGTTGTGCTGAAGCCCTTTACCTGCAGCCCAGAAGGCGTCAGTGACGAAAAGGCAGCATCCCTGCAATCAGCCTTCCTGCCCCCTGGAATTGCTGCTCCGGTGGTAAATGCTGAGCTGCAGGAGGCCAGGCCTTTGAGCATCAATCACACCAGCGACTGGGGCCACGGAATTGTAAAAAGGGATCTGTATCATCTTCCTTTCTGAAGCTGTTGCTGCCATGTTGGCCTTCTCTGATGGAAGGCCAATAGTTCTGCTTCCCCTCAGAAATTATTATCAGATGCAAGGAATAAATCATGAGAGAAATTCTTGCATCAAAGCTGCTGAAGCCAGCTGTTATGGGAATTTCGGGGAATATCTGCTTCTGTGGCTTGGCTGCAAAAGCTTCTTGATCCAAGTGCAGGGGCAGTTGGGAAAGACAAGTACAGATTCATTAGCTCAGATTTTCAGCTGTTTGACTGGTTTATTTTCTAGCAGGCGTTACCCTTTTCCAGTGGGTTGATGTAGCCTTTGTTTTTCCCTGTGTGACAATCCACTTTAGGGTCCTGAGGGATCCCCAGCTCCCAGCCTGCAGTGTGCTGCTGGCAGGAGCTGCAGTGTCTCTTACCCCAGGAGCAGGAATTGTGCATGCAGAGTGAGTGCCTTCATAAATGAGAGAGTCCTGCCAAGCTGAGCTACCCTTGGGATTTAATTGATGTCCCAGAACACAGCAGCTGTCTTGGGCCTTGCACAGAACCATGTCATTGATACTAAGAACAATCTTGGCTCTCTGAAGACCTTCCTGTAACCCTGCAGAGCAAACCTGATCCTGCCAGTCCTTTCTATGGATTGTTTTCCATCCCTGGGCTCTCAGGCTGCAGCCAACAGGTTTCAAGAGTGCACCCTGCCAACGTTTTCCAGTTACACATGGCACAAACACAGACTTCCATGTATTGTATAAAAAACCCTGTCAGATCCATGAAATCTCCAAACCAGGAGTTAAGTTTTTCAGAAAGAGGGCTAAGAATGGTTTTCTGTGGTGTAAATTATATTCCTGCATTTTGGTGTTTCGTGCTGGGCTGTTTGTTTGCCTCTGGTGTTTATTTTTGTCCCATTCCCTGTCAAGTAAGAGCAGCTACCAACGTGAAACATCCTCTCTGCCATCTTTAGCTGGTAGCACACTTTGCAGTAGAGGGAATTTCTTGTTTAAGAGCTTGAAAACAATTATTTGTGTGAGTAGTATTGATCTGAGGATTGTGTTCAAAGTACAGTAAGTGTGTGTAAACTAGTGAGTTTAGAGATAGCAGTTGGTACATGGCTTCAAGTGATTCACTTCAAAATGGTGCTCGAGCGTTATTGTGGATTCTGCTGAGTGTTTTGTGTCATGTTTGGAGATCTGCATTCTCAGAAGAGTTGCACTGCATGGTTCATGTAGACTCAAATTATATCCACTTTGATGGTGGAAACTGCCAGCGATGAGTGACCCCTTTCCTCCAGCTGATATTAAAAATGTTCTTTGATATGATGGGAATTACTCAAATACTGTGATTTTCATAAAGGCTTGAAAGTAGGTGAGATGTTCTGCTGCTGTGTGGGAGAAAATATATTATTTAACATAAGAAACTATGCCTGGCACATTAAAGAGGGTTGGTTGGCTTGAATGCATTTGAACTCTCTATCATGACAGTTTGTGCTGCTAATGAGCTGCTATTGGGAGTGAAAGCCATTTTGCAGACTTGCTTCCTCAGCCATTTTGCATGGTAATGAATCCCCTCCAAGCCTGGGGCCACAGGCTTTGCCTTTCCCTCTCTCCCGGGGAAGGGAACCCCTCAGTCCGGCAGCAGCTGCAGTCAGAGCTTTGCCGGAAGGGCCTGTGCTGTCCTGTGCCCCTCGTGGCTGTGGAGTGGCAAGGAAGCCACTTGGGGAGCAGCATGCACACACTTGCCTTCTAAAGTTACTCAGAACAGAGCTTTTCAAGTGCTTAAAGTATTTTATCCTGCATTTATTTCAATTATTTTGAGTTATATATCGGTCATTATAATCTGTGCTATGCCATTTTTTCTCCTGAACCTGTACTGCTTCCAGCTTTTGTTCTCCTATGGCACATCCGTGTTCATAACCAAATCAGTCTGTTCCCTGCTGAGTAATGCCTTCCTCCCACTTGTTCCCTGAGGGCTGCACACAACACACACACCGTGGTCCTGAAAGGAAAGCATTTCCCCTGTGCCTCCAGTCAGAACAGCAAGATATTTAATCACCTGTCAGGCCTGTCTGATAGGCTGGCACGTTTAAACCTTAAATCAAAATGGGTTTGGTGTCTGGTTTGGTTTTTTTATTGCGTTCTTCCCCGTGACAAACCTCAGGCAGGGAGATGTGACAGCTCTGCTTAGCACCAGTGCAAGCAGCTCTCAGGGATGTGAAGGGACAAGATCTCTGCTGCTGGATTACAGCAGCACCATCACAGTGATCTATATTGCTCATTATCTGCTTTAATATTCCCTCGGAGTGCAGCAGACGTGATGGATTTTATCATCAGCTGGTATCTTTGATTCAGCTGCATTTATTTCACCGGGGCTCTACAGATGTCTGCACGCCAATACCTGGCCGTAGATGTTAAACAAACAAAAATATCTTTTGATCAAATATGCTGCTGAGGTATCTAATTTTTTAAACTTTCTATTTCCAGTTTTAATTGCCTTTTTTTCCTTACGAAATCTCATTGTAAATGATCTCTCTCCCCTTCTGCCTTTCCACAGAGAGCA
>VXBU01017581.1:158227-340917 GCA_013400315.1 Bombycilla garrulus | reverse complement strand
CTAAGTTTTTGTGACCTGAAATTCCTCATACAAAGCTGACAACCTGTTCCATGGGTTAGAATCAGAGTTACAGGTATTTTTAGTATCATTCCAGGGTCTCTGACACCTCTGGCAAGGCTGAAAAGCCTCCTGACCAGGTTTTGGGTCGGCCAAAGGCATCATAGGAACCCCCTGGGTTCCAACAAAAAGTTGAACACAAATTTCCATGGAATGAAGGAGACTGTGCTCACCTATCAATGACATGCTCACCTTACCCAAATGGCATTTGACTTCTGTTTTTGTTTTCCACACATTGGCTCTAAAATGAAATGCCAGGTTTGGGTTGGTGTTGGTTTGGGGTTTTTTTGTTTGTGGTGGTGGTAAAAATTCCTTTGATCTGCTTTGTGACTTGTTTTTGCATTCCTGCTGTTCACATTCTGTCCACATAGCTCTGGACTGGAATGAGTATGTTTCCCTTGATAACAACAATCAGGCAAATTTTTATTCCTGGCTGCAAGTCACTTCATTCAGAAGTGCTTTTTAATTGCGAGGGGCTTCCACTAAATGGAAGATAGCTGGGATTAATTTCTGTGTGGAGCAGCTAATTGTGTTTAATATTTGACCTTGCCTGCCACTGAGCTGCCAGAACCATCAGGAACAACCTTGAAGTGTGGCTGGAGCAGCTGAGCTCATCCTGGCAACCATTAGGGAAAAAAAAAAAAAATCCCAAAATTTATTGGGGGATTGTGGAGTTGTGAGAGCATGGCTGTGTCCACAGCCTCTTCCTCAAAAGCAGAGGTGAAATTTCTGTCTGTGGCACAAGAACAGTGCATGGAGTATATTGTGAAGCCATGGCTGGTTTAATTCCTAATTGAGGAACAGCAGAGCTACTTCATTTTCCCTAGTCCTGCTTGCCTTAGGCCAGAGGGGTAGAGCAGCTCCTTGTTTCCATGGAGATGCTTTTTTAGCAGGAGAACTTGGCCTTGTGCTTCTCTGAGACAGCAAAGAGCTGATTTCCATCACTGCTGTTGGAAGCACATTGTGGGTGAAGGGTGGCTTTCATCCCAAACCTTGAGGGGAGGGGTGGGATGTTAAAAAAGGTCATCAACACATTGGGATTTTACAGTTCAGCTCCCAGAAGTCATAAACCGCCCCTTCACATCTGGAGCTGCTAAAAATCTGAGCATGGATCTCCATAACAATCCTGTGGCTTTATAAAACGGGAAATGCAGCAGATGAGAGAGTAATGGAAGTGTCTTCTTCTTGTGGGACTTTTGGGAATGCGTAGACTTGGAATCAAGGCCCTTTGCAGATGAGAAAGGACACAGCAACATAAAGGGTGGGTGGATTGGTTTATGTTTAACACATTGTTGATCTTAAAGTTTTCTTCAAACTCCTGGTCCTCACATCTTACAAAACTAATGGGGCAATCTGGGCTTGGAAAATCCATTGAAACAAAAGGGAGAAGGTTTCCCGTTGGCTTCAGTGGGAAATACCTGCAGCTCTTCTCTGGCTGCAAATGAAACACTTCCAGATGTGCCATGATATTAGCAAAGAAAGTTGAGAGGCTGCTCCCATGGAGATTGATTTCTTTCTGTTGGCATTAGTGAAAAAGGTTAAAAAATTCCCTTCTACTTGCAAACTGAAGTGACAATCAAAGGCAGAATTTGGATAGAGCTTCCAATTGAGTGGCATTCTAGATATCTGTTGATGATCCGTGCAAAACTTATAGAAGTGATCCAGTCTGGATTATCCCTCAGTCCAGTTTCTGGATAAAATCCAGTCTGGGTTTTCCCCCATTGTCACTGCCTGCCCTGTTCCCCAAGATTTTTGTAAGAGAAATAAGGGGGAAAAGTCAAGTTGATTTTTGGAGGGAAGCTGGGGCAAGGTTTGGAAGCATCTTATACTCAGTGAGCTTCCCCATTGGCAGCAGCTGCTTCCCTCTTTCCTAAATATTTCCAACTGATTGGGCTTGTGGCAGAAACTCCATGTGAGAATTTTTGCCAAAATGGCCTCAACGAGGAGAGCAGCAAATGCAGACAAATTCAATAAAGTACTTTATTCTGCCTGGCAGTGATAATTACTGGCACAGGTATCCAGGCAGGGTTCTACCAAAATGTGGATGCTCTTTAGTGCCCAGTATTCACATTTTTCATTTCAGGAAAAAAAAAAACCAAACCAAAACAGGCCCCTAAGAGATCTGTTCAGTTTCTAAATACTTGTTCCCCATCCTGTGCTTGTTTCTGTGACCACATTTGTGTTTCCCTAAAGAAAAGTTCCATTTCAATCATCTTACAGCCCCCACATAACTTGGAAAATTCTTAGGTGGCATCTCTTTAAGGAAATTAGAGCAAGGATGAGCATTTTGCTGTGCTTCAGACTCTGCCCAATGTCATCTTTTCTCCAGTAATAAGGCCAGCATACTTTCAAAGACTATGCTTCCAAATATCCCATTTTTTAGAGGAGTTGCCAACAGAGAAACCATTCTTCATCTTTAATTATTTAGGAGAGAGACTGCCAGCAGCAAGAGCCCAAGCACAGACTTATCAAATGGATGGCAGCAATTTCTGGGGCCAGTATCTGCTGGGGTTTGTTCACAGCAAGCAAGGCCTGAACACTCCCAATTACAGATGTGTCCAGGACAGCTTTTAATGGGATGAGACCCCTCCTGCCTCAGCAACAAAGCTGCTTCTCTTGGCAGGATAAAGAAAGCTGCTCTTGGAGTAAGGTCTCATTTCCATTTCTCAAGTGCAAGATTTTATTCTTGGTAGCTCCCTCGCCTTCTTCACTTTCAGCTGAATTTCTTGGTTTCTTGTTTGCAAATTCTCTGATTCCAGTGAGATCACAAATTATTGGGTGTGATTTATGTGGCTGTAGAGCTGCAGAAGATGCTCAGCCTTGGCTTCTGTGGTGATTGCAGACCTGGGAAAAGGAGGTGGTTTTCAGGCAAATCATGGCAGAGCTTGTATTTGGAAAACAGGCCATATATTTGTGATAAATATCTCTAGTATAAATTGTCAGAAAGTTCTAGACTGAAGGGGAAGAGTGTGAGTCAGAAGTTCGTGGTACAAACCAGGATCTAGTTGCTGCAGGGTTAATAGTGTCAAGATGATATTTGCATTAGCTAGCTAATTATTTAATTCATCTGCATGTAAAATGTCTGATTTTTATGTTAATTGGACATATTTCTGGCAAGGGAAAAATAACATCTGACAGTGACATTTAATGTCATTTGAATCTGGCTAATGTCGAAGCAGTAATTTCTGTTCTGGTGTTAGGATGAAAACAGAAGGGTTCAGTGCTTTGGTAACAATTCCCACCTTCCCCAACTGCAGGGAGAGATGGACAGAACTCATCCTGCCCTGTCTGGCTGTGCCACCACTGTCCTTTCATTCTCTTCTAATGATGGAAACACAAGGATACGGTTTTTCCTCCTCTTCCCTCTGCCCTCCATTGTGCTCTCTTGTCAGTTAGAACAGGAGTTGAAAAAAAAAGCTGTGTAATTTGCCAAACCCCATAACATAATGACTGTGTTTTGTCTGGGCTGCTAGGCTTGCATTTTGCATTACAGCATTTTAAAGCAGTTCCTCATTGCTAAAATTTTAAACTTGGTGGAGAACTGGGGGAAAAGAGCTCCTTTTTATTAATAATTAAACAGCAACAAACCCTTTTTTTCCCTACCATTTTGATAAGAAGGAAATAGCACAAGGTGGTTTGTGCAGGGGGTGGTTTGCTTGCAAGGAAAGATCAGGTGATCTGAGAGCCTGAGACACTCAGATGATGGATGCTTGGCTTCAGCAAGGCACTTAGACATGTGACTAACCTTAAACACCTTGGGCAAAATCATTACTGCCCAGAAGTCAATACCATTGAACTCTGGTTCCTCCAGCATGGGCCGTGCATCATCCATTGCAGGCACTGGTGTTCCTTGCTGAGCAGCAGCGTGAATGCTCCCTGTTGGAAGGTGTTATTTGTGTTGTAAATTGATGTGTGCGTGGAGAGATTTATCTCTCAGCTCTTGGGAGGGAGAGGAATTCTTGTCATCTGTGATATCTTAGAAGCTTGCAGATATTACTCAGCAGACAGTAGGTCCGAGCCTGTGGTGCTGTCAGTGAGCTTTGTTTCATTGATTTCCATGGGCTCTGTGCCAGTTTACTGAAGGACAAGATAAACTTCAGAATTTTCCCCTGCCCTTTGCTGTTTGTTGTTCCCAAAAGCTGCTCAGAGCAATCTGAGGCTGAGTTTCTGTCCCAGGAGCTGCTGCCAGCAGAGCCCCCAGCCAGGGCTGAGTAGTTGTATCCAAGAGCCAGGCGGGGTCCTGGGAGTCTGGACTCCACTTCTCCTGTATCAGCCAGGGGGTGTCTCAGTCACAACAGCAAGCTGACAGCCAGGTTTACTGACTTGGCACAGTTGGGTTTTGGTAGGGGGCTCATAAATGTGTTTTAAATGCAAAGGGTGTGTCTGGAGCATGGAAATACCAGCACTCTTCATTAGCTGGAAAAAAATCAGAAAGAGGGTGTATGAAGCCTTTCCTCTCTCCCAGGTAGAAGTACCTACCTTCAGCTTGGCTCAGGGTTGTTGGAGAGTTGCAGCCCAGAGCTGTTGGTTCTTAACACCTCTGTTGTCTTCCTGCCTGTGGGCAATTGGATCACACTCCCCTACAGGGGAAGCAGCATTTTCTGCTCTCCTCTAGTGACCTGGAGGACACGCTGAGGAAGGGGGAGACTCGAAGCTTTCTCTCTCTTTTTGCATCTCCACAAGTGTGGTTTAGAGGCACCATAAATCAATCAGCTCTTACCACCACTTGTAAAGAGGATGAGTGAGCAAGCTGGGTTAAGGATACTTTAGGTAAGGACTTTACCTTCATATTCCAGTGACAAGGTACTTGTCAGAGGAGGAGGCAGTCCTGGATTTTGGACAGCAGGCAGTGGCTTGGGTGTGCTGAGGGAGAAGCCTGTGTTAGAGCTGGAATGACAGGAGCAGAGGTGTGTTGATGTTCTGTCCAGAAAACCAACCCAAATGTTGCATTACATACAAAATATGAATAGTTTGGGACAGCGATTCAGACACCTAAACTTCACTCTGGAGCCAGCATTTAGTGATGAGTTATTGACTGTATCTATAGCTCACTGAAGAGCCCCAGCTCAAATAATTTGTTTGCTATTGACAGGAGTGAGGTTGAAGTAAATTAATTTAGTCAAGCTCATCGATTTTTTTACCACTTATGAAGAAGAGAGGTAACATTATCTAGGTGCTGCAATCACAGGGCTTCTCTCAAAGGGTCATATTCCACTTCCTCTGAAGGTAATTCAAGGAAGATGATAACTGTGTGTATGCCTGCTGCATTTCCCAAAGAGGAGCCAGTTCTGACACTGCACTTCAATTAAGGGTGCGTTTTCCAGAGGATGAAACATTTTTGAAAATCAGAGAGATGTAGTCATGGTAGCTGTAGAGATTCCACAGTCTCAACAAAGTGAACAGTAAAACACCAGGAGCAGGAATTTTACAACTTCAAAGGGTATTTGTGTTCTGTCTCCTGTCTGGAAATACTGTGTAATCAGAACTACAAGGTGGAATTTATCTCAACATGTCCGAGAGAAACACTGCTCATGAATTATGACTTGTGAGCCTACAATCCCTTTCTAGTTAGGACAGGCCTCAGGGCTGGGGGAGGTTGGGTAAGGCACCAGGGGTCTGGAGAAGAAGGGAATGCCTGGTGCTTCCCTGGGGGCACTTTGCCTTCACTCCAAGGGATGTCAAGTTCCTTCACTGGTCTCTGAGTGATGCCCCCAGACTGAGCCTCCCCTTGCCATTGACTGATGTGTCACATGAAGTGTCTTTGTGCCCTGATAGGGAGAGGCAGTTTTCTGTGTGAGGGCAGCTGAATTATCTGAGCAGAGATCAGTGAATTGGTTCCTTGTTTTATTTATATCCTAGTGCTGTGTAGCAGTTGCTCTCAAAAAAAGCCAGCTTCTTTCCTTGTATCCTGAAAACCCCGTGGTCAGCCAGGCAGGCTGTTGTACTGCTAAAATTATCCATTATTTACCTATGGATAGCTCAATTGTTGCTATCCTTGATTGGGCTTGTTCTTTTCTTTATTAGTGTTCCAAGGGGGATTAAAATTAGCCAGATACTGAATGGCTCTTGCATCAATCAGATGGAGATGCATTTATGTATGGAATAAATGCAACTTTGACAAGTAAAGACTCAATGGAGCTGTGAGTACCTGTGGGCTCAGGGTGGTCTTAGGGAGACCTTAGGACTGAGACTGCTAAGCCCAGAGGACTTTGATTGACATTCACTACTCATAAATGGTTTCATTTCATTTATTAACAAAACTTAACTAATCAATATCATTTATTGAAACTGATGGGCAGAAAAAGTACGCAAAAATGACTTATCGCATTTGTGTGGAATTTCCTTTAAAAAAAATCACAGAACCATAATGTAGAGTATTTAGAAAACGGTCCTTATTTGAGACATTATCAAAATGTTATGTTGTATCTGAAATTACTGGAAAGTCTGGTGTGCTCTGCATCAGCCTCATTGATATCAAAGTGTTGAGTACTCTGTGGTGCTTTGTAAGCATTTCTGTAGTGCCCAGAGGTTTGCATGACTGCCATGGCACAGGTTTGTGACACTCTGTAGTCTTGATCTGTCACCAAAATGTCTCATTCTGGCAGCATGGCCATGCTTTAATCAAAGTCATTAATTACTCAGAAAAGCCCCTTTGTGATAAGGGTGATGTGACTGCAGTTACCTCATATTGAAGTGTGGGAAAGGTGTGATACTGCTCACTGTGTAGCTGGAGTTAAGCTGATGGTTATTATGGTGTGCAATGTAATTGCAATGCAGGGATTTCTACCATGAAAAGTACTTCATCTGTCAAGTGGCACTAATGGTGGATCACTCACAGGAGCTTCTCAGTTCCATTCCTCATCCTGTGTCAGAGCCCAGAGGTTCCATTGCTGTCAGTGCTCAGCTGCTCTGGGAGCTCACCTGTTCCAACACAGAACTCCTGCAGAACAAGCTCAGTGATATTTATTCATTTAAAGTTATTTGCATGCTTCTGGTTAAATGGCTATGTGTGACTTAAGGAGTAAAAATACCAGCTTCCTCTTTTTAAAGTATCTACCAAAGAATGTATACGTTGTAAATTTAATTGCTTGGCAGTTGTTTTCCTCTTGGGACAAATGTATCATCTTCCAGAAGGAAAAACAAAACACAAAAGCCAGTAGGGTCACAGGTTTCTTCAGGAATGTTGTATTTGCAGGTATAAAGACAAAGCTGCAACTGTAACTTTTTACGGGAGGTATTAAGTAATGATAGGGAGGTTCAAAATGCCATGTAAGTTTAACTTCTGCAGCTTGCAAACAGTTTTCTGCAAGTGCGGAAGAAAAGAATCCTGCCCTTCTTTGGTGCTGAGCTGGAAAGGGAATTAGAGGAGAATTCCAGAGCACTGGGTGATTGCCTGGTCCCACTGCTGTGGGGAATATCTGCTGCCAGTACAGGCAGCTGGCATCAAGGGAGAGGTATGGCCACATTTATCCCTGCTGGAGTCTGCTGAGGTTGAACTTGACTGCAAGTGGAGCAGGATGGAAGCTTGCTGGGTTAGGTCATGAGTGAACAATGGCAGAGTTGTGAAGCTTGGGGCAGGGATCAGATCTTCCACACATAATTTCCAGCTTGTGCTGTTTGTAGGGAAATATCCCAGATTGTTTGCAGCCATGTAGAAGCACCTCCAGCCACTCTCCTCAGGATTTTGAGGGCACTTTATAAACAAGGAATATTTGCCTGGCAGCCAGCAGTTGTCCTGGGAGTGACACAGAGGCAATCCACTCATGCCAGGTTGAGTTTGAACGTGTTGAAGGTAGAGTATGAGGGCTCTAAATAATCAGGGAAATTGGAGCAGAGAGCGATTAGCAGGCAGACGTGAGCAATGCGATCCAAAAGCTCTCTGCTCCATGGGCAAAGAGATCGGGTCGATAACACTGTGCTGCAGGACACAAACAGGAGTTTGAATCATAAAGCAGCTGAAAACCTGCCAGAGTAATTTTTCTTCCCTACTTTCTGTCTCTGAACAGCACAGAGCTCCCGTAGCACAAACACTGGGATGAAAACACAGATGCAGAAAGGGAGACACCAAAATGTGGAGGTATCCCAAACCAGCATCCAGGAACTGTGTGTTGTGAGAGGGGGAACTCTGTAGGGTGTGAGGAATGAGCTCTTGGCCTTTTTTGGTCTCTCGTTAAATTTGTCATTGAGGATATCACAGCAGCAGTCTTGGGCTGAGATTGCTCTGCAGCTGGTTGCTGTGGCTTTGTGGGCAACACCAGCACATTCCTTCCCTATCTGAGGTATGTACATCTTCCAGAGCTCTTTGTGGACAGTGCGCACTAATGCAGTCATTGCTGAAAGAAAGATGGAATGGGTAAAGTGAGTACTAAAGATCCTGCTAACTGCACAGAGCAGATGCATTCCTTTCCCTTGAAATCCCCATTAGTTTCTGGATTTGTTTTGGTAAAGCACTGTCTTTTGGTCTGAAAATATCAGAAGTGCTGACCTTTATATACAAAGCAGGCACTTTGGTAATTTTCCCATCTATTTTTCATGGCATGTGATCGTTTGTTGTTCAAAGTCCTTTAAACTTCTTATTTAAAAACTTTAGATCCATCTTCAAAGAAAGAAATTGTTAAGAAAAGGGTTGAGCCCATAATCTTGCTAGTTAGAGATGGGATGTAAGAGGTCATCTCTTAGTTAAGGATTCTGTGATAGATTTATTTTGGGAAAATAAAAAAAAAGTGGAAAGTGACTAGGAGATATTTTTGATCCTTTCATTAAAATGCTACAATATTTTTATTTTGAAATTGGCATGATGAGCTTTATGTTCTGGGGAATATCAGAGGAACTTTTTGTTTATTGTTCATATGGTTGTTGTGACCATCAAACAGCAGCAATGTGTCAGCACAGCCCAGGGTTGGTGGAGTCTGAGTGTCCTTTTATTTTTACTGGCTACATTTCAGATTGCTGTCATCTTGTTGGGTTGTCTGATTAGTAGATTAACCCAGTTTTAAAAAGAGCCTGATTTATTTTTTTGGGGGCTAATCATCCAAATGGAGATCACATTTGTTGAGAATAACCTTAGCAGTTTAGAATATTGTAATTGGCATTTTCTCTGCTGTAAGGCTGGAATAGAAGCAAAAGCCATCTGCTTTTCAGCTTTGTCAGTGGATATCCATCATCTCACTGGCAATTTTGTTCTCTGTGCCCCCAGCTGATGTGTTTCCTCTGACTAAATTCCCTGGAAAAGCACAGAAATGGTTCCTTCTCTCAGAAATGGCAGTGAGAAACACTACATAATAGAGCAAAATAAATAAATGTCAGGCAATTAAGATGGGAAAAAACCCTCAGAATGTATGAGGTTAAAATGACAGGCATGAACCCAACCTGTGTGGCTGGCAGTGATCAGGTAAAGCAGCAGGCAGTGATTTTTAAATGTTTTGATGATTGTATTTTTACACCTTAGGGATAGTTAAATACCAGCAATAACTTAAAGCTGATGTATTTTAATGTTCTGTAACATTTTAATGAGTGCCTTGTAGCAGTAGTTAAAGTCACAAAATGGTTTCTATTAAACTTTGCTGTTTTCATACACTCCAAACTTTCTCTGTCAGCATAGATGGTCTAGATTTGATCGATGCCCAAAGCAGATTTCCTGAGGTTTGTTACTTACTTCTATGCATTGTTTAAAAAAAGAAAGACTTGGCTTCTTTTGAGTCATGGCCATCATAAAAATTGTCCTTTGTATTACAGTTTATAAGGTAAAATTGCAAATTTCCTCTATTCAGAGAGAGGAGCTATTTCACTCTGAAGCTCAGATCTGACCCAGTGCCATATCCCGTGTGCATTTTCTTGTGTTTAAGTCTCATGTTATTGGGGATCCTGCCAGTAGGATGAGGATTTGAAGGTCTTGATGCAGTCAACATTTTCTGTTTTACCACCTAGGAAGAATCAGTCTTGCATATTCCGTGTTTTGATGGACAATCCAATGGTTTTGAACAAGAAAGGTGATTGTTTCTCTTTTTTAAAACCAAATGAGCTGGGATGCTTTTGAATAGCTTCAATAGCAGGCTGAAATTACTTGTAGATGGTTCATGCTTTTCTTTGCAGTGGCTGAAGAGCTGATTCTGGCAGGTTTGATGTTCAAAAGGTCAGTTGCATGAGAATAAAAAGAAAAAATCTTAAATGGCATCTTTGAACTAGGCAGACAGTAAAATTAAAATTCTGAACAGCTGATATGAGGCTTGAAATATCCCTGGAATAGAATATTAGGAGCAGTCACCTCCTTTATGAAGGAATCTTCTCTTGAGGGTTGGCTTTTCTGCCTTCTTTGCTGAAATTTCTATGCAGTTATTTTATTGTCTAATTACTGCCAGTAGAAGTTATTTCCTTTGTATGACATCCACTTCTGCAAGTTCTGTGCCCCTCTTGACCCCAGAAAACCCTCATTGCTTCATTTCCTTTGCCTCTATTGTAAGCAGTCTGTGTGTCTATTCTTGGCTTCCTTTACCCCTTGATCTGTGTAATCAATACTGCTTGAAGTTCAGATCTAATTATTGAAATCACTTGGGATCTCCAGCACACATGGAGGTGATCAGAGCTGCAGTGCTCAGAGGAGATACCACGTGGGATGGAGGTGTCTGCTCTCCCCTCACATCTCCAGCATCTGTGTGAGTATAAATGTACCCTGCCTCAATTTACCTCTGCTTTGGGTCAGTATTTTAGCTCTAGATCTGCCAAGCAACTTTTTTCTCTTACATTTTTGTCTATAGTCTCAGCTCCAGTTAATGCATATCTTTGAGGAAAATAATCTACTTTCTGATATTTTTTTTACATGCTTTATAGTTTGGGATCATCTCTGTGTTTCATCAATATGCAATTGGATTTTTTTCTCCAGTTCATTATTAAAGATATAAAATTGTATCAGTCAATGTGACAGCAAACATTGCTATATCTATTCCTTCCACTTAGAGTCTATACCCTTGGTTTCCTTTTAATTAAAAATTTCCAGTGTTTTTGTGCCTGGTAGCACATTGTTCAGGTATTGCCTTGCCAGATTCCTTACTTTAAAATTCCGTGGTTATTACCAGCTGGTAAATTTTAGTAAATTAAAAGCATCTTTCTCCTTCCCCATCTTTCCTCTTTGCTTCATCAAGCAATTTTTTCCTCATTTATATTTTTTGCAAAATAAAGCAGTTTGGATTGTTGCCATAGTTGCTTTGAACTTTCATTTCTCAGGCCTGAGCATTGCAAGCAGTTCTACAAATCCCTCCTGCTATTGATTTATTTTTATGAGAATGTTCAGCCTGAGCCAAACACGAGAGGGACCTTAACTGGAGCACAGGTTCAGAGGTGTTGGAGGCAGGAGTATCCATGGAAACCAACTTCTCTGCAGATGTGCAGATGTCCAGCAGCCCTCCCAGGCCGGGCTGGGCTGTCTGTGAGAGCTCTCACCCCAACAGCACAGCCTGAGCCTGTTCAGTGGCAGCTCTGAGCAAACTCAGGCAGGTCCTGGAGCTTCCCTGCACGGGCCCAGTTCTGCAGTGATGGAGTCATGGATCCAGCACCTGGGATTGGCTTTCTAGAG
Source organism: Bombycilla garrulus (assembly GCA_013400315.1). Classification (NCBI taxonomy): domain Eukaryota; kingdom Metazoa; phylum Chordata; class Aves; order Passeriformes; family Bombycillidae; genus Bombycilla; species Bombycilla garrulus. The sequence goes on along the minus strand of VXBU01017581.1, from coordinate 329,291 downwards.
GAAAGAGTGACCTTTTCCTGAAGGCTTTCTCATCTCATGTGGCACCATTAGCTGTTCCCTCCCATTTTGCTCCTTTTTTTATGTTAAATACTTTCTTTAACCTTCATCCTTTCCACCATTCTTGAGTCTGAGCTAATCCAAGCAAGGCCTGAAGCCAAACCAGGCTTGCCTGGGTCAACCAAGCAGTTCCAGTTACAAATAGCATAGCTGGGGTTAGGTGGACAAAAACATGCGGAAGAAGCAGCATTCAGGTGCTCAGCACACATCTCATAAACCAGCCCTCAGGTAATTCTCCCTGAATTCCTAGAACACATCTCTAAAAGGTGATTAATATTTTTTCCTTTTTACATTTTTTTTTCTTCAAAATAAATCTAATCTTGAGCTCAGGTGAAGGCTTGTCACGTGGGTAAAAGTTGGCAAAGGGAGCTGACAGCAGAATTGCTCACCTGGTGTCCCCCCCTTCATCCCATTCTCTGGTTCAATCCTCTGTTTTTTAACCCAGAATAGCTGACTATTAATTAAGTAAATTCTTGTTTTAATAAACATTAACTAGGCAACATGTAATTAGAGATACAGGAGCAGAAAGTAATAGCTTCTACATTAAGGATTCTCAGTGTAAATAATGGATCTTAAAGCTGCAGTGACTGTTTTATAAAGACATCAGCTATCCTAAAGGCTTCTCAGATGACTCACTGGTGGTTTCCCAATTTCCCCTGTAGTTGAGCTTTGTGCATAAGTGCTGTGATGTGCATTTGTTACACAGCACTTGGCATGGGCTGAGCAAAGGATTCTCCAGGGGAGTCCCAGTGGCTGCTTTGGCAGCTCCTCTGTGGTGTCAAGGTTGGATCCCTGGGTCCCTCAGACTCTCTTCCTCTCCAGCCCTGTGCTCTTCTGAAATATGACGAGAGGCTCTTGCCAATTGCAGTTGTTCTTTAAATGGGACAGTGAAAATAAATGGGATTGTCTGACAACAGGTCAGAAAAAGCTTTTTAACTTTGTTCTTTCTGTTTAACTTACAGACTTGATAATGGGGGAAATGAATTCTTCAGAGATGTGTCCTGTGTTGTGTCTTAATCTGTGGCACTTGGATCATGTGCTCTGAAATAACTACAAAGAAATGAAGCTTCATTTATTGTTTGCTGAGTAAATCATGGTGTCATATTGCAGAAAGATTTGAAAAATGTCGCTGAGAGCAAGCAGGGACTCCTGCACCTCCCAAAACACCTGGCATTGCAAAGGAGTGGGATTCCCTCTGGACATGAGCCATGGAGTGAGTGTGTCCATGGATTTACCTCAGCATGGAATTGGTTGGCACTGGCAGAACTCAATACATCAGGGAGGGAGCAGTGATGGCAGAGCACCACACAGGCCTGATAAATGTCATGAATAATTAGATGCCTCCCTCAAGGACTGGGTTAGGCAGCTATAGAAATTGTTCCTGGATAATTCACAGCACTGCTGGTTGTGTTGGCTTTCCCATAATCTGGTGGGATTGTAAATCATTTACATTATAAAGGACGGAGAAATGTGGTCACTAGAGTCAGGGTAATTACTAGTAATTATTATGGTAATTAATAATGGCAATTAGAGAACCCTTTCAATTAGCTGGCATGACATGAGGATGTTTCAGCATAAAAGAAGGGGGAAAAAGTACTCTTTGGTGTCCTGTGCTCATAGCCAGCCCTAGAGCAGATGGGGAGTTACACTAGAAATTTGTAACTGCGTTTATGGCTGCTCTCTTATTTTTCCAGTATCATTTGTGTAATCTGTGGGCATCATCAGCTGATGCAGCTGTGTCTGACCTGCTTTTTGCTTGAAGTTTGCTGCTGCATTACCAGCCAGTGTGTGCCCAAAAACCGAGTGTGCTGCTCCAATAGGGCATTGATCTGTGCATGCAAGCTTGTTCCGAAGAGGGGAAAAGTGATTAAAGAGGGTTGTTCATGGGGAAAATGCACTCTGCTCCATGGGAAAGCAAGCCCAGAGGTGCATGTTAATTCCTTGAGCTTCACCTGAGGCCCAAGCAAAGGACAGCCACATGGGATATCTGTCACTGGGACCTGGCAGGCAATGCCTGAAGTGACCCAGGAATGGTATTTTATGGGAAAGAACACCCAGAACCCTTAAAAAAGGCCGACAAGGAGATGGTGAAGGTAATAACCACCCAGGTGGCCACAGCTTCCCACATCAGCCACGGCTTCAAAAGCACATCCACTCCTTCGGACAATTTAATTCCCAATAATTCATTCACTGATCTCAGCCTCTTACTTTTCTGTTCACCCTGCTGAGAAGCGAGCCTGTTCTCAGTGAATCCCTGGGAACTGTGGTGGCCACGTGCAGAATGGTTTTTTGGGAGAGCTGTTGTGTGTGGCAGGTGGGAGGATGCTGACTTGGGAATCATTTATCAGAGCACTAATCAACCATGCAGTAGTTTCCTACTGCAAGCTCAGCCTCTGTCATCCTGAAATATTGAAACCGGGGAGATTTAAATGCTCTGCAAATACAGGCCCAGTCATGGGGAAAAATGAAAAGTGCCAGCCCCTGATTAATGACAGTGAAGGCGTGGTGACAGTGTGGAGCTGAGTGTCTGATGCTCTGCCTTGGACTTGGTTTCAGCTTCCTGGGAGCTGTTGCAATCGGCACTTGCTGATGTGAGCTGGGGGACTCGGATGAGCACATTCCATTTCCTGCTGCTGCCATCAGCATCCCAATTTTAGCAGCAGTTCATGGGAGGAGACTGCTTGGTGGGTTGGTTTTTTTTTCCTCGTTTCTACCTTTTATTTTCCCTTCTTTCTGCCTGTCCAGCCCCCTCAGGAGACCATTCCACGATGTGATTGCTGCAGTGGTGGTGAGGGGCATTCACTCCTGGGATGTTCTGAGCTCCCACACTTGAGCTTTTGGAGCTGTTTTCCCTCCTTGGGCCTTCCCTCAGTCCCACTAGGAGCGGCAATTCCATTCATTTTTACTTTGCCTAATCAAGCCAGGGTCTCTCGGTTCCCAATTTCATTCTGTTCCCCAATTACCCTGGCAGTTATTTTCAAACCTGTTCTGCTTGCTGACTTTTTTATAGCTCTGGTAGCCTTTGTTCAGCCTTTCAAATGTGGTCATTAGGCCTTTGTGTACAGCAGCTTGAAAGCTCAAAATAATTCTCATAGATTCAATTCTTCCTTCTCACTGCAAGGTAGCTTAAAACCAGTCTCTGATCACCTTGGTGGTTGTTCATTTGAGTTTTCTATTCCACACATTTGCATCAGAAAACTGCTACTTGCTGAGCCTGATTCCTTCCTGGTGCTTCCAGCAGCACCTCGTGCTGCTGAGTTTTACCCCGTTCTGCTTTCCCTCATCATTCATAAACTTGGGTTTGCATGAAGGAAAGCAGCAGCTGACAAATATTGGTAATAAAAGCATGTTGAGAGCTGCTCAGAAAAAAGCACTCTTACATTAATTCAGGGCAACAAAAATAGATGAAGCAAATAAATCTGAGAGTAGATGTTAATGTTTTATTTTGAAAACTGTTTTCTGTGATTATTTTATGCTTATTTTCTGCTCCAAAGTGGAAGAGAGCAGCAGAACAGGGGAAAACCCCCAAGCTCCTGGACTGCATTAATCATATATGAAAAGCCACATTTCAGAATTGATTTAGGAATGATAACATTATTTGAAAACCTTTATGATAACCCTGAGTTTTGTAACTGCATTTAATCCATTAATACTTTGAGATTACTCTCCCAGACTTGGAGACCTTTCCTGTTTTGGCTTTGTCTTTGCTCCTTATCTTCCAGGTTTCCCTGACCTCCTCATGGAATCCCATTTGAGGCAGAATTCACCCCACAAAAAGGGCCTGCAGATTGAAATCTGAAACTCTATAGGTCCTATTGCAGCTCAGACAAGGGCCCTGGAGTGAAATCCCCAAACTCAGGTGCTGCTGAGGAGACATCAGACACTTTTACTGCAGAATATATTGGGAAAACTGCAAGTTGTGCTTAACAAGGCCCACTTGTTTTTTCCTAGCAAATGATCTTCACATTTGATTTCTTGTCAGAAAGATTTGGGAATGTGGAAAGTTATGCACAGAAGAAACTTCTGGTATTTGCAGCTACCTAAGCAATATTTTGATGATGATGTGTTTGCTGGGACTTTATTCTTTCTGCGCATTGGCCAAATAGAATTAACATTGGAAGAAAGATTTCAGCGAAGCAAAGTGGGTGAGTTTCATAGGAGGAGCTGAAATTTGCATTTGGCACGTTAGCCCACAGCTGAGGCTCTGATTTATCTGTAAATCAGCTGTAGGTAAAATAACAGCAAACCATATCCTCCGGTCTTGACTTCTGCAGAGCTCAGATACTGCAGGAGATAACTTCCAGTTTCATTTCCAGATGTCCTATGCAGCCAATGGAGTGCAAAAGTCTTGAGCAAAGTCCTTTTGGATTATCTGATTTAATAACAGAGGAGAAAATAAAATTTCCTCCTGGGTTCTGCATTGGTATAAATAGATACAACTTTTGGCTTGTGGAGGCTGTTCCGAGTTGCTGAGACTGTGTCTCCAATACAGGGTTTTTGAGAAGTTTTCTGCCACAGAAAATGTAGGTGCTTTTAAATGGAAAGAGTGGCTCTGTTTAAAGGGAAAGGGGACAAAAAAAGGCAAGGGGAAAACGTTTCTATTGTGCAGGGTAGGGGGAGGAAAAAAACAACAACAAACTGGCAAAACCTTTCTCTCCCGAAACTTCACCTATTCATATTAAAGGCCAGTATCTTTGTTTTGTATGGAAAAAAAAAAAACCCAAACAAATGTATGCATTTAAAAGTTCCCTTCAAGAAATAAGTTCCTCGTGGATGCTGGCATTGCAGAGTTATTTCTGAGCTGGTTACAAATAATATGTTTGGATCACAGAGCCCAGTCTAATTTAAGGTCTGCCATTATCATAAATGTTATTAATTTTGGAGCATTCTAGAGCAGGTTCTCAATGAACGTGGAGGGTTCTAAATGCAAGGGGACATTCTGGGTGGGAAGTTTTCTTTCCTGGGATGGGAAAGTCCCCTTTGCATCCTTGAGTATTTAATAACTTTTAAACAACACATACTAAAAGTAGGAGCCAGATGCTCAACTGTCATTGGAAACAAGTTATTTTTGAAAGTCAGACTTTTTTTTATTCACTTTTTTAATGGGCAAAAATTTCCTGACACATGACAGTCTGTTTTCAAGGGGTTTGTGTAAAGCATTTTGCCATAATGACAAATTAATATCTTTGTGCCAACATTAAGGCTTAAAGCTTCATTCAGCTTCATTAACACAGCACATTTGTTGTGCATCCCACCTGCATCATGCTCAAGCACATAAATGGCACCCTTGATATTCTGTAATGACTGCCCATTCCCTGGCAGAGCAGGATGTGTGGCATTGACATGAAGAAACAAATCCCTTCTAATTGTTTTTTTTTTTTACTGTATTCAAGATAGGCAGGGTAATTAACATGCAGCAGGGTATGGTTTAGATGATCAATTAACTTCAAATAAATGTGTTCTGGTAATTACTCTCCATCCAGTGCAAATATTAGATTAAGTTTTAGGAGTGAATTTTATAGATCTTTGAGTTTGGGTAATCTAAGATTAAATAAATTGACTGAAGTTCTTGTTAAACCTCCGTAACATTTTCCCTCCCTTCTGCCCAAACACAGCCCTGCTGGAGTCAGCACAGCCCAAAATTCCCAGAGTCCCTTGTGCCCCTGACCGGGAACAGAGCAGGAGGGCTCAGAGCCACCCCTGGGCCTCTCTGCATTCAGGAGGTTGGCTCTGCTTGGATCATTCTCACCTTGCACACACATCCAGCAAATACTCTGGAAATCAGTCAAGGCCGTGGAGTTGATACCAGAGTCAGCCTGTAAATTAATAGTGAGTAATTGGCTGCATTGCAGCCACTAATTAAATGTTTCAGCTGGTACCTGTCACCCAGAGCTGCCGTGCTGGCAGAACAAAATTCCATAGGAGCCATCCTCAGACAGCATGGCTTTTCCAGACATCCCTCAGAATTTCTCATGGCTTTTTTCTCTCAAGCTCCACCTTGGCCCATGCAAACCAATGAATGGTGCTGTAAATTTCAGTTCATTGGTCAGCAGTTTGTAAATGAGAAGGCTGATGCATCTTAATATAATAATAATACTTTGAATAGAAAATAAAATAAAAGCAGTTGTGGTTGTGCATTCCCAAGGACTTTCACAATCCCCATCCACAGGGAATCAGCTCCCTGGTTCAGGAAATCCATAACTATTTTCAAACTGGTCAGATGGATACAAAGGAGGAAAGAACAGTTAATTATACTCTTGCAGAAGGAAAAAGTTCCAGACTGGACAACTGCAGCAGAGAGATCTGGAAACCCAATTTAGCAGTGCTAAATTTAATCTAATTCCTGTGATTCTGCCATATTTCCATTCCTAAGCACCCCCTCTTTTGCTCTGTGTTCACACAATTATTTCCATGGACACTGGCTTTGCCTTTGTGGAGTTACAAGAAGAGTGGATGTTGCCCCTCACATTGCAGCCCTTGGATCAGGAACACCAGTTAATAGTGTTATTATTAACACCAATTAATATTATCAGCATTATTTAATAAGCACTGGTTGAGTCAAATCCAGGTTTTCATAGCAATAAATCCAAGTGTCCAAAGGTGCTTAATCTCAGTTACATAAATTCATCTCTACCACATGAAGTGCTCGTCAAGAGGCTCATACAAGCTGGTGCAGTGAGCTTTTTTAATAGCACTAAAATTGAAAACTCAACGTTTCCAAGTGCTGTTTAACAATTAATTTGCCAAATATCAAATTTGATTTAACTGTTTTCAGTCAAAATAGAGATGCACGTGGGGAATTTGAGGTGAATGGGTTTAACCCAATTGACATTACATAGAGATGTCACCATAAGTGGATGTCGTAAAGGAGGTTGGTTGTAATTAGTTTGGCATTGAAGACCTGTCTGCTTTTTCCACATGCATTAGAAACTGCTTAATTTCTGAAAAACAGCAGATTCACAGCCCTGGCAAAGGTCACTCAGTAGAGGAATAAATCTGTGCTACACCAGACTTGGTACCAGGCTTACAGAGCCTGAAAAATATCACTGAGCAGTGTTCCTTTTAATCAGTTTTTCAGAAATTTAAACCTTTTTTAAATACACTCTCCAATCTCTCAAAAAATACCAAAGGCCAGGCTGAGTGCCAGCGTGTAACAAGCTGCTTTCTGTGGTAGCAGCTCTCACCTTTATGTAGATTTGATGGGATTAAAAGCTGTGCTGCAAGAACTCTTTGATCAAAGAAGCAGCTGAAAATTGAACAGGCTGCATCTCGGAGTTGCTGTATGCAGTTCATCCAGCTCTGGCATCCTGCTCTGTGTCTGGCACCATTCTGCCATTCCTGCCTGCATCCAGCATGCTGATCTGGAGCCCAAAATCCAAGTTCTCCATAAGGCAGCCATTTGCCTGAAACCCTGAGGATACTTTGGTTTTTAAAAGTGGTTTTGTTTTTTTTTTCCTGAGATGTATCACAAATGTTAAAAAAGGGAAATTAAACAACTACAGAGTAGATTTTTTTTTTCAAACTTTGCAAAGGTTTTTATTATATGTGAGGGTATGAGGGAAAGATCACTATAATGAATGTCATAAGCATTTGATTTACCTGCTTGGTTTTAGGCTCTTTCCATTGAATTACAGTAATAAAAGGCTGTTCAGGATAGCAAGCAGGAAATGAAGCAGCAACTAGTGATAAAAGAGGCTTTTGGGGAAATACATCAAGGGCCCTTCAGGAAACAGCAAGATGTTCTTGCTTCAGAACCACTTGTGGGCCTGTTTCCAGTGGGGCTGAGAGCCTTGCTTTGGTTTGGTTTCCTGGTTTATCCCAAAGCTCTCTGGAGCTGGGGCTGCACTGGGCTGAGCCAGCAGCTCACGGGGGGTTTGCAGGAGAACACTGAGAGCTCAGGTGATTCAGGCAAACCCTGGCTGGGACCTGGCCCTCACTGCTTTGCAGAGTGGGTTTAGAGGACAGCAGGAGCTGGCATTTTGCAAAGGGCTGTTTTGAATCACCTGAAGCAAATTTAACAAGCAAAGATGCAAAATGTGAATATTCCTGGAAGGGCTGGAGCTTCACTTTGCTGATGGCATGGGAATGAGTACGTGAAAATTGATTGCATGAGAAACCTACAGATTTGGCAGAAGAGTTGTGACAGTTGCTGATGTTTCAGTTGCTTTCAGTTCATGCTGCATCTGAGTGCACCATGAATGAGCCCCTTTCAAAAATGTTGATTGTTAAGTTCCTCTGTGGACAGTTTTCAAGAGCTGCTCTATTAAATCCCACCTTTATCTGCAGTGGTCTGATTCAGGAACCTCCTCATGGCACAGAGGTGGCAGCAGGAAATGTGAAAGCTGCATTTGGGCCCTATTTTGAGAAAACAGTGTCACGTTGCTTATTTGCAGTCAGCCCCAAAACCTGGTGCTTTGCATCTGGAAAGCGAACCACAGAGTACTTCAGAGGTTGTCCTTAAAGGCAAGAGCCAGTTCTGCTCTTTGGGATGTACTTGTGGCAAAAATGTGATTTACCAGAGCAAAAACCCATCAAAGGAAGCAGCGTAGCACCTACCAGCAGGGGATGTGTCCAGCAAGGCTGAATGCCTGTTCTGTGTTCTGTGTCCTGCAGGGACAATCCTGACCCTGCAGCAGCTGAGAGTTCTCTCCCCAAAGGAAATTTGGTTTATTTACACTGCTGAAGTAAACATGAAGGAGAAAGGATGGCACACGGGTGTTTCTCTGCTCAGTACCAGGTGAAGGGAAATGCCAGTTGTTTGTCAGCAGTTTGGAGATCTGTCAGTGACATTTGATCAATGGCCTGTGTGAGCAGTGCCTGGGCTGCCCCTGCTCCTCAGCGATGCTCTGACTTGGCTGAGGCATTGCTCAAATCAGAGCAAACACTCAGAATTACAGGCTGGGTGTTTGCCTGCAAAGGAAATGCTCCAAAGCTGATCCGGGAAGCTACAAAAGGGCAAAGGAGTGCATTTCAAAGAGAATTGGAGCAGTAAAATTTGATTCAGTTGGAACATCTGACTAGCAGATGGGAAGGAATAAACTGAAGAATGTGGAAACCTTGTGGGTGTGTCATGGGAGCGAGTTAGCAGCAGGTGAAGTGTGGGACTCGTGTAGCATAAACCACAATGCAGTCTCTAGTTTATGGAGATTACAGGAGTTCCAGAGATCCTGTCTCTGCAATAGTAACAGTTGTGGCACTTTCCCAGACACCAGCGTGGCTCTGATCTGTGCCAGCCTGGGGCCACAGGAGCCAGCAGAGCCTCAGCAGCTGCAGGAAAGAATCTGGACTTGTTCAGGTGATACTCCTGCTATATTCCTTTTGGGAGACAGGAAAATGGTCTAGAAGGTGCAGAGTCACACTGGCTGTCACTTTCTCAACCAGCCAGCAGGTTAGAGCTGCACTGCTGTGATCCTCCCAGCAGTCCTGCAGCATCCTTCTCCAGAGCAGAGCTGCTCTTTCCAGGAGCTCTGGATGGGAGCACACAGGGCTGTTGGGTTTATGGGTGGCAGGTGCTCCTTGTGTTCTTCAGTTCCACGTGGCTCCGTGGTTTGCTGTCTTGCTCAATAGCTCAGCTGGTCTCTTGACTTGACTCCTTGGATCTGTGACAATTTATTTGGTTTTAATAGGAAGAAATTATTCTTTTGACTCTTGGAGGTATTTTATCTTTTGGAATTGTAACAGCAGTAGTAGTGAAAACTTCCTGGCAAGCATATATATTATTTTTTTAAATTTTGGTCAATGTGCCTTCCTTGTGTTCTCACCTCTTGTTTATCCCAAAGAAGGTGGAACATAGGGAAACTTGTTAATGGACTTCACAGGAATGAAAAAGAAGAGTGACTGTGGTTTTTAGTTTGTGAAGAGGGCAGACATTAGCCTTGGGAACCATGCTTTTAGCTGTTAATCACAAACTTTGCTTTCAAGGCTGTACAGAATTGGAAGAAAATCACACATGGAGCTGTGCTTGCGCAGAGAGGAGGTTGCATAACTGGGCTGAGATGACAAAAAGCTGTTACTGAAATCAAACCTGCACATCTGTGGGGAATTGTAATTCCCAGTAAAACATGTAAAGGACACATCTGTAGCTGACGGTTGTGTCAATGGACTGGTGTAAATAACAAATCATTCCAGTGTTTAGAAGCCTCCACAGAGCAAGGGATAAACCTGTGGCAAATTCAGCATGGCTTTGGCAAGTGCAATGCTGTGCTCTTTGCAGTCACACAACATTCAAATTCAGTTCTTCATTGTCTTCAGCTCTTCACACCCTCCTGGTGAGACTGGCTGAGCACCCCCGACCCACACAGATATTTGGCATTGGTGTGCAAAGAAGGGGTTAAAAAGTCACTTCTGGGAGGTTTTGGGGTATTTCTGGCTTTCCTCACAGTCAAAAACCTTTTAGACATAAAAACTTCTGGAAAAATAAATGTCTTGTGTGCTGGTATAAAGGAGTGCTCCTGAGAATGTGGAAGGCAAGCCCTGGAAGGGAGGGGATGAATAACAACAGCTGGGAAATGGGAATAGGGAAAAAAAGTAAGAGGGATTAAAGCCAATTCTAGGGGAAAAACTTTACTCTTGTGCTTTAAAGCACACCTCTCATAAGGGATATCTTAGTTGCACTGGTTTTCATGAGTCATAATCACAATACTTGAAGCTTTTAGAGAGTTCATTCTTTGAAGTACTTTTCCATATCAGGGTTCTAAAAAAACCCACAAAACCACTCATATTGCTGGATTACTTTTCCCCATCCAGTGTTGCAGCATATTCTTGTCCCATCCACCCTCAGGCTTTTCACTTGTGTCTGTAATGTTTTGCAGGGATTTCACTGAAGCCAATTAAGTTAATCTGGCTTTACCCTGAGAGTTTGCAGAACAAGGACTGCTATATCTCATTTTAAAGGGTCCTCTCTTTTCCAGACACAGGCCTTCCCTATAAAGGTGTGGGGGTGTTTTTTGTGGGGAGAATGTAGGACCAGGTGACTGCTGCTGTTTCTTCTTCAGTGAATGGATTTTCCCTCAGGGCAATGATCAGAGGGATACCCCTTTCCCCTAAAAAGGGAAAACTAAAGGATGTTCAGTCTGGGCCTCCAAACAGAGATACGGGGTCTGTGGGTGACGTGAGGAGCTGTGTGTGTGTGTTCAGGAGCACTGGGACAGGATGGAGGCCAACTTCCAGCTCAGGAAGGTGCAAGATAACTGCAGAGCTGATGCTGAGGGGTGCACGTCTGACGTGGTGTAGGTGATACACAGAGAGCTAAAAATACCTTTTTCCCCACCAGTGTGGAGCAGGCATCTTGTTAATTAGGCATCTTTTAAGCTCGGTTTGCAAATTGGCGTAATAATATATAATCATGATTTACTTAGAGACAAATCAGCATTTGACTTTGAATTGTGGATAAGTCATCTGCATTCCTGGTGTGTTATCATGGAGCTCATGCTTGGCATTTCCTGGTTTTTAGGTCAACAATGTGAGCAGACTGGACAGCTTTTTTTTTTTCCTGTTTCATAAGATTTAACCTAAATTGTGGCATTAAGCAACATTATGTGAATCTGGTTATGCTATTTTACTAAAAGTACACATGACAGGTTCCCTTTTCCTTCAAATCCAGTCAGTTGTTGCTGAGTTTCTGGGTTTGTGCCCACAGGGTGTGTATTATTGATCACATAATACAATCATTTCTGTCAATAAACAGAAATCCCCATGTTGCCCAAGTTAAGATGTGTTTGTGACACAAGGAACTGACCCCAGCACTTTGATGCATGACAAACTGGACTGTGTGGCAATCTAACACACTGAAACATGCACTTTTCTTTCCTTTTGTTTCGTTTTTTTGAAAGGAAAAAAGAAATCACTTTTCAGAAGTAGAATTAACTGCCTGTTCCCACTGTGATCCATATTCATTTATTTCTCTGTTTGCTGTGGTTCTTCTATCTGTCAAAACTTTTGGCAATTGTGGAGTCTCAAAACACAAGGTTTGGCAGCCTGGCTCCAGTGTCAGGACACTCACAAGAAGGGAGCACAAAAAGGAGGTGAGAGCTGCTCTGTAACCATTTAATAATCAAAATCAACCGCTTGAGCAGGAAAAGCAAATTCTGGGTATTTTTTCTGCTTTATTGTTTGCATGCTGCTGCTCCAGCTGCACAAAGCTCCCAGGGGTCTCTATAGTTTATAGTACATGACTCATTGGTCTTTTGACACTGAGCTGTTTGACACGGAGATTTTTATTTGTACTTCCATGGGGAAATGTATGTACAGATAAAGGTTACAGAGGGAGATGAGTGGCCCTCAAACTGTGTTACCTTTAAAAAGTCTGTCCTCATCTACTGTGTTAAATAGGATGGCAGTGATGTCCCTTCCAGAAGGCTCAGAACACGCCTCTGTGGTTTGTGTACATACAGAAAATACCTTTTACAGGTTATTTACTTCTCACACAATCCAAATGTCAGTGCAACAACCCATATTTAAAATGCCTAATTCAGAGTGCCTTGTAAACCAGACCTGCTTCACTTCAGCCTGGCTTAGCAAGCAGGTGGGAACATTAAGGGAACGTGGCCACACTGCAGTGTTCTTCCCTTTTCCCTTCCCTTTTCCAGTCGTTGTTGTGGTGCCAGCGATCTCAGGTCCTTTGGCCACTGCCTTTTAGGAAGGGTTTTGTATCTATTGTTGGTCAGTCTCCAGCAGCACTTAACGGGAAGTGCCCTAAATGTATTTGCAAACCAACACCTGGAGCTTGGCAGCAAACTCCCCCAGGCTTTCTTAAACATTTTGTAGGTTCAAAAATGGAAAAGAGGGGAAGAAAATGCTGAAGACAACAAGGGGATCTGTGCCAGGTAGGTTCTCCTGGAAGCTGCTTCAATGCAGGGAATGATTTTATCTCCCACTGCCCTCAGGAGCCACCAGCATTTCTGTTCTTCTTTCCATTAGAGGAGCACAAAGATCTGGAGCTGGGCTGTGTGAGGGTCAGACCATGGCCATCCCTGTCCTTTAAAGAAGTTTATTCAACTTGGATGGTTCATTTTTTTCTTCCAGTGCATCACTTAGAGCCACTGAGAGCATTTTTGCCAGAAACACAATAGCTACTTTCTACCTGCAAAAGTCAGCAGGTATTTAGACTTCCTGGAGCCTCAATAACCCAAAGCAGTCACTGGCTGTGAACCCTTTGCTCTGCCTCTTTCTAATGCCCTGCACTTTGTATTCTTGTTGGAATTCTTATTCAGGGGTTTAGCTCAAAGACAGAGCAAGGAAGACTCTGCTATTCCATCTCTAGAAGAGCTCTCCTGACAGACAGCTAGAAGTTTCTCTAGTTATCTCCCAGTGTTTCAGTATTTAAAAACTGCTGTGGAAAAGCATAAATTGTTTGGGTCAGAGTTGGTTGAAATTCTGTCAACATGAGATGATTTTAATCAGTGTGGAAGGAGGCTGCACACAGGAGTCAGTAATTGCCAACCCACTAAAAACCTCAAATAATTATAAATAGCCTTGTGATAACTTGAAGTGATAGCCTCTCATTTTTGAGTGGCTGTTCTGTGTGTGAGGACAAAGATCCTGTATTTTGAAGTTTAAAGCCCTCATTCTGTTCTCATCTGTCTAAATGGGAAGATGGGGTAGAAAAAAAAGGGAAAATGAGGTTTCTGTTGGTTCCCACTGCCCTGGGTGCTGATGTAAAGGTGTAATAAACCAGTCATGGTTTGGGACATGTACAGGTGTGGATATTCTGGGATTTCCTGTTGCAGCTTTCAGGCTTCTATTCCAAATCCTTGTATTTTGTGCACTTCAGGTTTTGGTCAGCCAAATCTTGCTGAGAGGAGAATGAAAGGAATTTATAACCTACATGGCACCTTTCAGTTGATTAAATTTTTCATCCTCTGAGGAGAACCCTTTTTAGAGGTTGGGAAAACAAGGTGGTAAAATGTGCCTAATTACAGTTGACTCCAGTGGATGAACTTCAGTTTTAGTATGGAAGAGTTGAAAAGGAGTCCATGGTTACTTTAAAATTAATTAGCACTCTTCTGAAGTCCTGCTGGGAAGAAAAAAAAAAAATTAAAAAAACCCCCAAACTAACAGCTAGGCAAAAACAGGCAGTAAAATGACTTGCAGGTGAGGCAAAATCTACCATATGTCAGCTCCACCTCAGAGCCAGGGGCTGCTGCCTTTCTTTGTGGCAATGGGGATTTTTGCTGAGGTATTCCAGGAGACCTTGTGCTTCCCATGGCAAAGCCCTGGCATTCAATGGGTCTGACACGACAGGAACCACACTGGGCTGCCTTCTTTGGTTTAGGATTCCTTTTATTTTACAGTTAGATTCTGAGGCCCTCGCAGCACTTACAATTACAATGTAAATATTCGAATTTTTTTTCATAGTTGCTCACCTGACCTTGACATCTGCTGAGTAAAGGAGCTGCAGGAGCTGAGCTGAGGCAGTAAGAAAAAAGTATGGATCTCCTCAGCAGGCATTGGCTCAGCTCTCCTCAAATATTTCCTCCTGGTGTGTTGGTGCTGAACGTGCGGGCACTTCCTCCCTGGTGGCATCAGTGCTGTGGCTGCTGAGAGCTTTGGTGTGCTCCAAGTCATTTACACCACCTAGAAATCAGGGAGCAAAGCTTGTGAGAGGCCCCTGAGCAATTCTGTGTGCAGCAGGCACGGGGCAGGTGGGAATTTCCCTGGGGACATCCCTGGAAAAGACAGGACTTACAGTCAGGCCTGGCACAGGCTGTTGTGTGCCTGGGGGTGTGTGATGGCTGCAGGTGCCGCTGTCCCTGCCCATGAGCCAGCAGGGACAAAGGCTGATTGAAGTCCTTGCCTTGGAGAGAAGAAAAGAATTCTGCCTTCCCTCTCTAGAATAGGGAGATTTGTCATTTTAAAGCTCACTTTCTGGTCACTGTTTATCCACACTCTCCCAAGCACTGCACGGGTTGGTAAAACGAGTGCAGCATCCAGGAGTGCTTGGTCCAAGGAGCTGTCCAGTAAAAAGGAGCCTCAGGGCAGGAAAGCAGCTGCTCCAGTAGTGATTGATGGGGATTCTCTTCTTTTGGCTCCCTTCTTACTTTCCTTGCCCTCATGGATAAAAGAGAAAGCAAACTGTTGCCTCCTCGTGCAGTGTGTGACTTGCAGGCACAGCCAAACCACCTCAGTGTTGCTGAGGAGCACTAATGAAATAGCTGTTAGTGGGCTTGGCTATTTCTGGACCTTGTGCTGGAGCTGCAGGGGGGGTTTCCCTCTTGGTCCACATCATTGGAAGCTGCTCCACGGACAAGGACCTAAAATCGTATTTTATGGTCTGGATCAGCAAATCTTTTGAAGTTCATTGATTAAAGCTCAGCACAAAGTTATTTTGGGATGGCAGTTCCGACATCTTCCTGACTTTGGGGAGAGAGTTTGGAGAAACCCAGGCCTTTGTGTGCCACAGCTGTGGACGTTGTACCAGATGGCAGAGGAGGGTGGTGGCACTGGGGAAAGCACCAGAGCTCCTTGTGCAGCCCAGGGGATGCAGCTCCACATTTCCTGCAGGAACAGGCTCCCAGCACCTCTCTGCAGGGAACAACTTGGGCAAAATCCTTGTGATTCGATGAACGAGGCTCTGTTCGACTTCCTGCACAGTGGGCTTGCTGGGGTGAAAGAGGAATTGCAGAGCTCTTGGAGAAAGACAGAATCCTTCTGAAATCTGCAGGTGTAAGAGCTGCCAGAAAAGTTTCAGATGCATTGTACTAAATTCAGCAAAAGTTGAGAGTGAAGTTTCCGGAAGGAGTTAAGGGAGAGAAAACATCTAAAGTCATTCTCTGACACTGTGTGCTGGAGAGGCAGACAAGAAGAGGAACAAAAAAGTGGATGAAGGTATTTTATGGAGACTGGAAATTCCTTTGTGGAGTGAAGCTGCTCTTGCTTTTAAGAGAGACTTGGTTATCTGTCTTTTGGGCCCAGCTGAGAGAAAATATTCCATGTGATTTAGGAGATGAGCACAATTCATTCAGTTCACCTAGAGAAAGAAAAGTCATGAGACATCACCCATGATTAAACCAATCTGGTGCCATTCTGTTCTGGTCTCAGACATTCCACAATCAGAAAAACAAGGGAGCATCTTCACATGGCTTCTTTTCTGTGTAAGAAATGTGAGGGGATTTCTTTTTCACCAGGCAGTCAATGTACAACCATTGTATTTTCAATGTATTTAAACTGAGTCAGTATTTTGAAAAAAAAATCAACACCAAAAAAAAAAAAAAAAACCCAAAAAAAAAAAAAAAAACCCCAAAAAAAAAAAAAAAAACCCCAAAAAAAAAAAAAAAAACCCATAACAAGAACAAAAAACCCAAAACAAAGAAAGAAGCCCAGAAGGAATGGTAAATGTACAATTGTACTCTTACTGTTGTCCTTGGAGAACTCACCTCTAAATGTTACAAGGTGGTGGTGCAGACAAGTTGTTGTCATGAACATCTTCTAAGAATGTTTATTTGTCATTCATGGTTTGGTAAGAGTCCCCTTCCCTCCATGTGAGTCCAGGAACACCATGCACAGCTCCCTGGGACCAGCCAGGGAACTTTGTATTAGTTTCAGGCTCATTATTTTCCAGGGGAAAAAAAGGTGGAGATGTGTAATAAGATCAGTTACCCTTGGAGGTAATTTAAGTTCTTCTCTCTGTAGTTAATGAGCAGAGTAGACAGGAACCTAAAGATGAAGGTGGTTACACCAGTGCTGTCAAAAGCTGCATGAAAGTGACTGAAAGTGTAAGACTAAAATAATGGTTTTGTGTATAATTAACAGAAAGTTCTTAGCGATTGGCATTAATGTTCCCAGGAAGGTGATGCAGGTTTTTGGTTATTTGACTTCAGTCAGACTTTACATGCTTACAGCAGAATCCCAGCTGATGAAACAACACAGTTTTAAGTCACTGATTCCTGCCTAATGAGCTTCCTGAGCATCACTCAGGGAACTATTCCCAGCCTTTGTGGAACACAGCAATTTTGATTAATGGGGATGAGAGAATCCACAGTGAGGCTTCTGGGTATGAGAGAAACGCAAAGCTTCCATCCCAAACTGCCCTTTGTGCACTGCTAAATGCAGGACCCCAAATCCTGAGAGCTGTTTTTCCTATTTTTGTAGGACATGTAGCTAAATCCAGTCCTTACCTGCTGGAGAAGATTCCTGGCAGGCATTGGCTGTGCTAATCTTGGTACACGTTTTGTGTGTGGTGTCCCTGATTCCTGTGTTGGGAACTCTGGAGTTTGTTCGTGACAGGGATCATCCTAAGGATGTTTGTGTTTTACACCCCTGTCATGGTGGGTTTGGGATACTCGGGAGTGTCTGCTGTGCCCGCTGGTTTTGTGGGATGCTTTTATTGCCGTGGATTGGCTGCTAAGTCTCTGTTTACTCAGCCCCTCTGCTTTGCTTTAACAAGGCAGCTCAGAGAGACTGATTCCTGATCAGAAGGATTTCTGCACTGAAAGCAGTGCTGATAAACCCCGGGAGGAGACGGGACGAGCCGCCGGAACCGCTCCCTCCCCGGCCACTGCCTCCCAGAAGATGGAGCTATTTCCCCGAGACTGCTGATGGAGACCTTGTAAGTTCAGTACCACATGAACCTGGGGAATTCTTACAGATGTCAGGGAATTATTCTTCACAGCTGAGGGAAAGAAAGAAGAAATGAGCGTGCTGACCATAGTTATTTTATTACAAAAGAAAGGTTTTATTTGTTTTTTACCTCAGTAAATTATACCTCTTAACAATAATAGTACATGAAAGTGAGCTCAGTTATTAGAGTCCAGATGCCAACCATTTTTTTTCCTTTAAAGCTACACGTGATTCTTGGCAGATTTAGATATGTAAAGTATTGCAATTTTCTGGAGTTTATCGCTTGATTAGAGAGGGGCTGATTTCTCTTACTGACAGCAGTCACTCCGTTTTTGCTGGAAGCAAATCCATTTACTTCTCTCTGGGATGGAGAGGGGTATTTATTTCTGGTGTGCTTTGGTTTCCACCTGTGAATGATAAGGCTGGGAGGGATTTTAAATTTCCACACTGAAAATCAGTGAAAAAATAATGAGCACAGAAGATTGAAAGCAAAAGGTGGATGTTGATTCTTGCTCAAGAAAGGCTGGTTTGTGGGAACCCACAGCTCCCTGAGTTGGAGCTGAGCAGCAGAGCCCTCCTGGGATCAGATGATGAAGGAAATTGTAAGTACGTGGGGATTTGAGTGCATTTCTAATGTGCCTGTGTGTGTTTAGTGTCTGATGTTCTTCCCTTAAAAGCAGCACAAACCCTCTCCCTCCTGCCCTTCACTGCTCACCCCCAGGGCTGGGATAGGGCTCCTGGTCTCTCTTAGGCCTGGACACACTGAGGAGTCCCTCTGGGAACTGCACAAAACTGCTGCTAATGACACCCAACACCTGTCAGTGGCTCAGCCTCGCTGAGGTGGCTGCTGTGAACATTTTACTTTTCATTTTATTGCTGCAGATCAGATACTGGTTTTTACAGCTCGCATGTGTGCTATCTAAACTGCAAAAAAGATTAAGAAGAAGGGAAGTTTTATAAGCACTGACGTGGTTGTCATGACTACCTAAGCCACTTTGCTGCTGCCATACAAGTCTTTCACTTTATGTCTAGCTTTTATACAAAAAACCCCCCACATTTATATTTGCATGAGAGTCTGAAGAAATAGAGCTCAAGAAACATCTGTAAGCATCAGACACGTGTGGGGTGTGACGTGCAGGTGAAGCTGAGGCTCATCCCCCCAGCCAGATCACAGATGTCTGTGTTAAATTGTGTTAAATGCCTTGGACAGGGAGGGATCCAAGTGCGAGGTATCTCTGCTTTTGTCTGAACTGACAAGAGGGGAGTGCTGGCACTCAGGGCTCCAAATGACCAGGGGAACAGGCTGCTCTGACTCTCTGCGAGGTGCACGTGTCCTCCCTGAAGCTGTCAGCCTCAGAAAGTTTGAATTGGTAGGTAACATATTCTTAAAGAGCCTCCCCAACTCTTTTTTGAAGTCTGTAAGCCTCTTCCACAGGCCTGTAAGGCGGAACAGCTGGGATGTGTGAATGTTCTCTTGGAAAAGTACAGTTGAGCCTCCAAAGCCTTTTTTGGTGGTTTGGGGGCTTTCTTTCTCATTTTTGTCTATAAAGGAAGGGTTTGCTCCGTGACAGAGTTGTGGGTCGTGCACGGGAACAACCAGAAACAGGAGGAGTCTGTGTGTAAATGTTAGCATATTCCTGGTGCTTTATTTCAGCCCAGCAATGGTAATCACAAGGAGAACAAGGAAAAGCACTGACTGTGTTTGGAGAAAGAAAATATGTACCCTGCTCTGGGCACAGGGTCTCCAAAACAACAAGGGGCAGTTTGAGATAAAGTTTTGTTGCCAGGAGACTGTAACCATGAAACAGAAATGCTGATTAGCTGAGATACTTGTGAGATGATGAAAAAAGACTTCTCAGTGTCTGTGTTATATCAAAAGCATAAAGCAACACAGTTATCCTGGAAAAGCTTAACACAACAATGCAGATCCTAACAGCAGTAAATCCAGCCCCAGTGCAAGTGGTCACAGGCTGATTTAAAGTTTAAGAACACAGCTGGAGTTGGTCATTAAATGCCCCAGGAGTTAAATTATTGGAGGAGGAGGAAGATGAAGAGGAGAAATGTGTGCAGCTCTGTCACTCTTTGAGCACAGAATCAGCTCAAACCTGTTGGAGAATGGGCAGCTGGGGTGAGAGGAGACTTTTTAACCTGTGTGTGCACAGCTTTGTGCTTCCCTAAGGAGCCCGCAACCTCTGAAGAGGATCATTACAGCACAAAAAGGCATTTTAAGTTCCAGGCGGGCATCAAAGAGAAAAGTTTAGAAAGAAATCAAATGAAAGGAAACAAGGATAGAATTTCAGAAGGCACAGGTCTGGTCATCAGGTTCCTTTAATGAGAATAGGAAAAGAGTAACTTGCAGAAAAAGAAAGGCTCTGTTAAAAATTTCCTTTTATGTTCCCCTGGAAAGGCTGTCATGGTCAGAGGAAAAGAAAATTGTCCACTATTCTGAGGCAGGTTTGCATTCTTCTCTGTCATTTGGTTCCTGACAAAGCTGGGAAATACTTGTGTACGAGAAAACATCTGCAGAATGCTCCTGGAGCTGGTGGGGATACGAAGGAAGTTTCAAGTAAAACCATTTCAATGTGTTCATTTGCCTTTTTTATGGGGTGAGAATCTAGAGTTGTGAAACTGCAGCTCCTGAAAAAATTGTAGGCTACTCAATCATGTTATTAGAATAAAATCAATGATTGATACTAAGCATTCCTAAAAATTGCAAAATGTAATTTCATTATTTTGCCAGTGGGGAAATGGTGAAGAAATGAGTTGTGCTTGCTTAACTTAATTTTTGTTTCTTAGCATGAGGTTTGTAATTACTTTAAGTAAGCGAGTTATTTGTTTCTATTAGCAGTAATTGACGAGTAAATGTGATAGTGACATATTTTCTCCTGGAAAACTCTACTAGCAAGTCGCTGTAGTTAAGAGTTCTGACCACAATTCCTGTGCCAGGTGAGTCTCCAGTGTGTCATGCCAGAGATTCAGCTATCCTGGGCATAATGCACCCGTTAATAACTGGAAGCTGCAGGTCCCTGTTCCTGCACACTCCTCCCTCAGTACCTCGGTGAGAACAGGCAGCACCAGCAAGGTGACGAGCTTTTATAGCTATTTCTCAGCTAATCTCTTTTATTGGCACTTAGGCTGCTCTGCCAGAAGCACAGAATAGGCCTGGATCTCTGTTTTCTACCAGTGGGATAGGTGGAATTTGGAGTGTGTTACTCCCAGGGCTTTCCTTCTGGGACAGTGCTGCTGGTTTGTTATTCCCATCACGGGGGTGTTGATTTATGGTGTCTGTGAGCAGAATTCTGCCAATTCCCAGCTGCTGGGTCCCTGTGCCTCTCCAAATGCTGTTCCCCAGTGTTTTGCAGTGATGGGTGTGATTAGCTGCTGCTGCTGTTGTATTGATTGATATCACGTTAAAGACAACCTGTCAGGCTTGGCTTCCTTGAAGAATGTGGCAGAGGCTGGATACTTCCAGGAACTGTTTGGCACTGGGAATTTGCACCTGTAAACAACTGATGGTAGCTGCCTTCTGTAAATGCTAAATAAAGCTGCCTGCCTTGGCAAACCACAGCGTGTCCTCAGAGCCCCACAGGAGTCACTGGGGTGCCTTTTAACAGCCTGTGGCAGGAAATCATCCTGTGGCACAGTTAGTAGGGAATGCCCATTCTCCTGCAGCTCACAGATGGTTCTGGAGCTCCTCAAAGCTCAAAGTCACCAAGCGGTTTTAAAAACCAAGAGTTTGTAAAAATTAAAGGGTTTTTCATAGGCAGAGAACGTGCCCTGTGTAGCTCACCCCCCAAGTAGCTCAGGAATGAGAAATTATAGAAAAAAAGCAGACTGGGGAGACACACAGAAATCCTCAGGGAATCATAGCTGCCTGTTCTCTGTCTTCTCAATTCATTTGTTTCCTGCCACGGGGAGATGTAGGAAAATAAACAGAATTATCACCCGGGAAAGGACAATGCCGATTGATGAGTGCATTGTGTGGCAGCAATCTCTTCATTGCCTGGGAGATGACAAAAACCATTCCTAATGAGGGCTTTCATTGCTTGCAAACTCAGCCAGTGCTGATCAGCCCCTCACGGATTAGGGACAGTCAGGAACAGCCAACTGTCTGCAACAAAGGAGTACATTTTCTCAGGATAAAAAAGCAAGCTGAGGATTACAAGGACCCAACAGTCTTTATCTGCAGAAAATCCTTGTTTCAGGTTTCTTACCTC
Organism: Bombycilla garrulus; assembly: GCA_013400315.1. Lineage (NCBI taxonomy): Eukaryota > Metazoa > Chordata > Aves > Passeriformes > Bombycillidae > Bombycilla > Bombycilla garrulus. The sequence continues at coordinate 307,461 of VXBU01017581.1, read as the reverse complement.
TTCTTAAAGGCTTGGAATAAATAACATTGATTTCCTTTAAAACCTAATGTGTTCACTGTTAAAGTATTCACACAGCTTAGAAAAGAGATGGGATTATTTTGCTTTTAAGCCTTCCTTCAATGTGGAAAGAGATCTATTTTGTCTAATTTGTCTACAAATTATAAAATTTTAGACAAATATTATATATATATTTATACTTACTTGAGCTGTTCCTACAGGGATTACTGCTCAGCCTCTAACTGGAGGTGAAAACATATTTGGAAACTTTCCAGTTCCTATCTCCGTGTCAATGTAGAGATGCAGATGCAGGGGAAGGTCCTTAAGTTGGGATCAGTGGAGCTGTTCCCTTGAGCTCTTTTTCCTGCCTCATCTGCCCTTTGAGCTCTGTCCTAACAGTGATACTCTGAGTCCAGAGGAAATACCTGAGTGAAGGTTCTGGTGTACGGTCTTTGTATTGTTTTGTGGTTTCCTAGAGCTGAGCTCCCAGCCAGTCCATAACATCTGGCTGCATTTATCCACTTGGCACAGAAACTCTCTTTTAAGTGCTGTGTTTCTGCAGAGTCATGGACGATATTCTCAGGAGCTGACCCACAGCAAAACATAACCTGGGAGAGCAGAGCAGCCATGGATCACCTGCCAGGGCAGAACTGATCCCAGTACCTGGGATCCCTTGAGTTTCAGCTTTTATATTTTTCACATTCTGTGCTGGTTTAGTGTGCAGTTCTGGGCTTCACATGAAGACTTGGGAGGCTCTCTGCACAGAGCAGGGACACAAAACAATTCCTTTCCAGCTGGGCACCAAGGACAACCAATACAAGAGTGAAAGCAGCAGTGAAGAAAAGAGAGAAAAACAGGGAAGTTGGAGCTTTATAACGTGAAGCTGGAACTGGACAATGAACTCCAATGTGCTGATGGACCCAAACCTATCAAAGTGTGAGGCCTGGTGCCGAGGATCCATTTTGTGCCCATTTGTGGGATTGACTTGGGTGCAGCCCCAAGGGGTTCCTGCACTGCCCAGGCTGGATCCTTCCAATAAATCCCTTTTATTCTCCATGGTCTCTGTTTCCAGCCTTCCCAGGCATCACCTTCTTTACAGGCAGAGGGACTGGAAGCCCTTCCCCTGGGCTTTGCCTGACTCAGAGCTGTCTGTCCATTAAGGCCCTGTTGTCAGTGCTGCCCAGACTGGAAGAGGATGCCCTCAGTGGGAAACAGCCAGCCCTGGCAGGCATCACGAGCAGTATTTGTTGTGTAAGGGAGGTGCTGGGCTCTCAAACAGAGCTAGGCAGGAGCCATGGTAATGCCTCACTCCTCTGGGCATTGGGGTTTGCACAAATTCCCTGTAGCTGGAACACTGCTGCCACATCCAGAGTTCAGCTGGGGCTTGTAAGCTGCTTAAATATTAAATGGTTATTGACTTCTTATCCTGGGAAACTTGATTGTTTAAGCCAACTGAAACCTCTGTGGGTCCTTAACAAAACTGGAAGTGATGGGTTTGAAGGGAGGATGTGGTAAAACAGCTGGGGGGGAATGGCCATTACTGAAACAAAGGTGTTACTGAATGCCAGGCAAATTACCCTGGAAATCCTGGATTGCCTTGGTCTCATGTTGGTTTGGGACAGTGCAGCGCTCAGTGGCTGCAGCAGCAGCACAGAGTTTGCTGGTACAGGATTTTAGCACTAAAGGACTTTGCTCTGCAGTTAAACTGGGGTGGATTTTAGAAATAAGGTTCTTCCTAGCTCAGAGGCTGGGGCTGAGGGACATTCCATTCTCCTGTGGTTCAGGTTCTCTCTCAGTGGCTTATATCCACTACAAAGAGTTTCCAGGAAAGGTTATTCAGCATTAAGTGTTCAGCCCTTGGAGACCTCCAGGGAAGAAGCCAAGGAAGTGAAATGCATATTTTTGCAGGGTATTTTTCCATCCAGCCCTGGCCCTTTGATCTGGAATGTGTAACCTGTAACGTGCCTGTTCCATAGCAGCATATCCAAGCCCTCAGTTTAAGCTCAAGTGTTGAATAGAGAAGAGTCGTTTGCAGAGGTGGATTTAAACTTCTTCAGAGTTTGGAAAGATTCTGTTTTTCATTAAATTCTCTTCATTGTCTGTTTCAGATTACAAAAAATCTATGCTACATACTTTTAATTTCTCACCTGACTTCGGCAGTGTCTGGGTTTGCTGTTGCTCTCCAGGCTGTATTTTTCCTTTCTTTTAAAATTGTCAGACATTTAAAAATGAGCAAGCTCCTGACTAATAACTAATTGGCTTTAGCAAACAGCTCTTGCTGGGTGGTTACCTTGAGCCAATTCTTATTAGTATTCCAACACACGCAGGAAGTGTTCTCCCTCGTTGGAGGCTGATGTTACATCTCTTTAGCCACTTACAAAATAAAGCTAAGTGAATTAGTATTGATTCCCTTACTTGTAATAACAGGAATGCAACCTAATCGCCTCTCCAAATCACCCAGGCATTCCTGACCAGGCTGGAATGGCAAAAATGTATGGAGAGGACAGGAATTCGGTGTTGCTGAGGGCAGCTCTCTGAGACAGGCACTTTCCCAGGCAGGACTTGCTCCCCACCTGGCCAGTGAGAAACATTTTCAATATTACACTTACTAGGTAAAGAAGAAGTTTTTCCTTCCACGGTGTCTTAAGTTATGTTTGGGTTTTATATTGGCAGCAAAGATTAATTAATATTTTGCAGGCTTCACTCAGAATTTCAATCCCCAAAGCATTTCTCGTGTTTTGTTAAGCTCACACTCCCACTCTCTGGGAGAGTGTTTCTTCTTTAACCATTTTTCTGAGCAGGTCAGGAAATTTATTATTCTTGTTACAGGCTCGAAATGCAGGTACAGTGGAGAGAAAGACAGATACGAAGTTACTGAGATTTTCTGAGCAGCTTCTTCCTTTTCCTGTCTTGAATAATTTTTCTCTCCCTCAGCCCTAAAGAGGTTAAACCCTCCTCTCTTTCCTCCTCTCTTCCTGAAATCCTGGAACACCAGAGCAGAACACTGTGTTGTGCTGGACAATTTACAGAAGTTCTTTGCATACTAAAAATCCTCTTGCAGGGCTCCAAATACCTGTGCTGATGCCAGAAATGCTGCTGGTGGTCAAAAAATAAAAAGATAATAATTTAAAAAGACACCATACCAGAATAGAATTTGTCACTAAGAAATGCTGACCAGCTTTTCTGGTCAACCTACTTTGTGCCCAGTGTTTGACTGGCTGCAGGAAGCTATTCCTGAGTAATACTTCTGCTGGTAAAGATCACACAAATAATTCAGCCTAAACTACTGATGTTTACACACAGAGCTGAGTTTGGAGAGAGGTTTGTTCTTCACTGAGCTTTTCCAAGTGCAGTTCTTCCACTTTCCATTGCCTCAGGTTTCCAAAACTGAAGGCAGAATTGCACGTTCAGTGGAGGTTCCATGGAATGTCACCTGCTGTGACATCCCAGTGCTCCAATCCCGTGTTCCTCTGCCCTGCCCAAGGTGTGTCACACACTGCTGTGTTTGCCACTAAACTGGTCTTGAATGATCCTGAAAAGATAAAAAGGGACCCAACCAGCTCCCAGTTTAGTGTCACTTACAGATTTATGAATTCTCTTCCAAAAACCTTTGATCCAATAGTCCTTGTAGTGACTGTTTGTGTGCAGTGGGTAGAGACAAACTTTAGAATCGAATGGGTAATAAACTTCCTTGGGGTGACCATTCTCTTTGAGTGGGCAGTAACCAAGATGTACTGCAGAGGACAGAAAAAAGGGAAACCTTTATTCAGAAACTCCTTGCATTTCTTGAAATGTAACACTCAATGCATTTGTGCAAACACAAAAGTGATAATAATAAACTTCCCTGTTTCTCACGCCCCTTTCTACGTAATCAAACATCTGCTCCATTTCCAGAGTGGCACTCCCCACCTGCCACAGATGAGCCTGGAATGTTTAGTGCTTTTATTCCAGAGAGCTTTCACAACACAAGTCAGAACAAATCTATTCAGTGTTCTTTCTGCTACTGTTGATTTTGTGATGCCAACAAACTCTGCAGCAATTTGCTATAAATGCAATGGTAGGGAAGGAATTTTCATTTAAAAAGTAGGTACAAAATTGCAAACTAAAACCCAGTGATCAGAACTTTGCTGAGGTGGAAAATCTCACAATCAGTTTAAGCAAGGTTGCAGTGTGCTATCAAGGATTGGATTGAGACACCTTGACCTGTGGAGGCTCCTTCTGGAGCTGGGGTAACTCCTTCTAGAATGTTCCTTTGTCTGACAGCCCAAGGGCTGCCTGGCAGCTGAATTCCCAAAGCTGTTCCCAGCTCCTGTTGTGCAGTGAGAGCGTGGCAAGCTGGCTGTAGGACCCAGCTTTCCCCTGGGAACACCCAGGCTGTTGTTGGAGAGGGAGGCACTCTCAGGAAGCTGAATGTTTCATTTAACCACCTGTATTTGAGGCAGATACAGGAATTGTGCAGTCTCTCCCTTCTGGAGTTTCACTGTTGCCAGTAGAATTGCCATTGTTGGTATGGATGTCACACATAAAATAACTCCACATTCCTGTTACCTTCATTGTTCTTGTGATGTGAAGGAAACGAGGCTGGGTCCTGATGTGTGGTAAAATGTATTTTGCTGTGTGCAGGGGCAGTGAAGTCCTTTGGGGCACTTTATTGAGCATGAGTTACTGCTAGGTTGGCTCAGAGGTTAAAGAAAGAAAATTCAAGCCCTGAAAAGCCTTTTTCCAGCCGTTTTTCACTTCCATTTTGTTCCATTCCTTTTCCTGTCACTCTGTTGTACACACCTGTGTAATGCTTAGGATATACAAATTATTTTTAAAGTTAAAATGTTCATATCTCAGGATGAAAAGTTACCCATGTAATTCCTACCATTGCACGACATTAATTTACCACTAATTGTACCTATAGAAGACAGGAATGCTGAGCTGATTTCAAATGATGGATTATGTGTAAAATTAGCTTTCCTTTGGAAAAAATTCTCCTTTATGGTGAGTAATGATCACCAACAGGAGTTGTGGGATTCTTTGACCAGTTAGAATCAGGAGAGATTCTTGTTACAGCAGGAATTTATAAAAATGAAAGTTGATTTCTTTATGTTTAAAGGCCAGCTTGTCTGGTGAATCATTTAAAAATAAGATATATCTTTCAGAAAATAGAAACATTCAAAATTTTCACCTATTTTTAACCTGAACATCATTCTTCCCTGAGAGCCTTTTAGAATTTGCACACAGACATACCCACTTGCTTTTGTCCTATCTGGAAATAACTTTTGGATCAGGTAGGTATATTCCTGCTTAATATTTTCCCTCCATTTTCATTATTTTTTTTCCCATCCAGAAGTAAAAAATGGTTCACTTCTGAATCTTGCCGTCCACTAACACCCCCTTTAGGAAAGGCTTGGATTTGCTCATGTCTAAAGCCACAGGGCATTGTGGAAGATAATGGAACAGCAAGTGTCTACTGCTGCCTTCACACAGTAAAAACGTGATCAATATTCCAGGGGCACATTTTAAAGGAAAGTTTCCAGCCCCATAAAGTTTCACTGTGAGCAGAGAGTGACATTGCCCAGACTTGACCATTCTTGGCATTATTAATAAACCCCAGTGTTCCTCAGAAAAGGCAAAATCACCTCCTATCATTCAGTTTTGTGCACTTGCTAATACTTACATGTGTTAGAAGCTGGTCTCTCTGGGCTTCATTACTGAGGGGACACCTTGCATATTAAACTGAACAATTTTTAATGTTAAAAACCTGCTTGAAACTCTTCGTGCTGCAGCATGAAAAGCTTTCTAGTCTCTTGTTTTGCTCCTTAATGGAGGATCAAGCACTGTCTGTTTGCTTATTCCAGGAACAAATGCAAGCAATGCCACAGAAATATCCTGTACATCTTCTTATTATTGGGGGTGGGAGGAAATCACCACTTTAATTTTTTTTATTGGATCCACTGACTCTATAAATCACTGCAGGCAGCACTCTGGCTTGGTGCTGTTTATGGGCTGAACCCTTCAGCTGGCAGGAATAGGTGTGGTTTTGTTGTCCTCTGAATTTCCTCAGCTCTGAGTGGCTCCAGAAGTGGAGTTTGAAATAGCAGAGTGCCCAGACAGTTGAGAGAGTTTTGAGCTTATTTATTCTCTGATGGGAAATATCCCCTGAACTGCAGGCCCTGCTGATGGCAGGAATCCATCTCTTGCTTCCTCTGTCACAATTAAACATGAGGAGGATCCCTGCTCTCCCCAGAGCAGCTGTTCCTGCCCTGCTCAGCCACACAGCTTCCTTTGCTTTTAATTACTGAGAGGAAAATGTTAGCACAGCTCAGCTGCTGAGCCATTGATCCCCATCACAAACTGAGCACAGGAACATCAGGGGGAAAAGGGGGCATTTTACCCACTGCTAATGAGTACTGGCTTCTCAGGGAACTCTTCACAGAATCGTGGAGTGATTTAGGTTGGAGCAGCCCTCCAAAATCATCCAGTCCAGCCATTCCCCCAGCACTGCCAAGGCCAGCCCTGTCCCCAAGTGCTACATCCACACAGCTTTTCAGTATTTCTGGGGATGGTGACTCCTCCACTGCCCAGGGCAGCCTCTTCAATGCTTGATGATATCCCAGTGCAGAAATTTTCCCTAATATCCAATTTAAAGCTCCCCTGTGGGCTGAGCATTTGTAGCTGGTGCCACAGGGTGCAAGAGGCTTTCCCAGGAGTTTGCCACTAATTGCATCTGTAAAAGGCAGGAATGCTGGGCTAATTTCAAATGATGGATTATGTGTAAAATTAGCTTTCCTTAGGAAAAAATTCTTCTTTATGGTGAGTAATGAAAATAATACTTCCCTGGTCAAGCTGAATATATTAATGATTAATATAAAATTAAGATAAATCACTGGTGAACAGTGCAGTAAATATGCACTGAAATCAATCAAGTTTACGTCACATCCTATTAATTACTGGGGTTCTCTTCCAGCAGGCTGTGTTTTGTTGTGTTCACTGTATTCTCATCCTCCTGAGCCACTTCCATGCTCACATCCCAACTCTCCCAGGGGGGCTTTATTCCCCTCAGTACCCACTCACATCTTAGCAAATAGATCCTTGTGTACTAAATACCACAGCACTCGGCCAAGGACCTGCTGTGCTGGAGGTCACAGGGTGTTTGGGGGATTTGAAACTGGTGGTGCTGCTGAGGAATTTGCAATATTCTCCAAAATTAAGCAGGTTCATTAAGGAGCCACTTAATTTCCATTCCCAGTTTTGTTCATGTGCCATAGACCTGAGAAGGTGGGAGGGTCTGTGATCAGCCAAGGTATGGCCACCAGCGATGGACGAGCTCTTTGTGTCTCTCACCTTTTTTTAAAAATTTTATTATTATTACCCATTTGTTCTCTGTCCCAAATACCCTGCTGGACTCGTGCTCTGGCTCTGAGTTGCAGCTGGACAGGAGCACCGTTCATCAGGGATCCCAGGGCATGGGAGCAGCCAGGGGCTGGAGCAGGGCACACATGGGACACCAGGTGGCTCCTGGCTTCCTGTCCCCAGCTCCGGGCAGAGCTCTGGGCTGCTGTGCTCCAGGAGGGGGAGTCCAAAACCAGCAAAGCACCGGGGGGTGTTTCTCCTGATGTGACTCCTAGCGTGGAGGGAGGGATAGTGACAAAAGTACAGAATTTCCACAAACTCTGCTTTTCCTGCCTTTGTTTCCAGAGCTGGTGTGCACTGCCCAGGCCAGGAGCTGTCCTTGTGCAGCGGGGTTGGCACAGTGCGAGCTCTTCCTTTCCCAGTGCCCAGTGTGCCAGGCTGGTGCTGCTGTGGCGTGTGACAGTGGCCTGGGGACACGGCCCTGCCCGTGGTCTGAGCTGTGTCCTGTGGGGTGTGGGGCACAGAACCCCCCTGTCTGTGCTGCTGCACAGCTCAGCCTGCCTGGGGCTGGCCCAGGAGCCCCGGGCTCCCACCCACTTTGGTTACAGGGTTCTCCTGCTTCCACTGGGCTGCACATTTTGAAGGCTGAGCCTCATTCCAGGTGGGCAATCCCCAGCACCGGGCTGGGAAATGAGCTCTGGGAGATGGAGAACAGATGAAAAAGGAGAAAAGAGTGACCACAAAACTAAAATGAGATTTGAGGCAGATTTTTGCCTTATGTGATATCTGTTCAAACAAGAACCTAGAAACCAGCAACCTTAAAAATGAGAGCAAATGTTACCCTTTGGGAGACAGAGACATACTTGGTTCATTTACTGCTCAGAGCACAAATTCCCCTGCTGATGTACCAGCAGTGCTACTTGCAAGGTCAGTGCTGCTTTTGGGAGTTTTATATTTCATAATCCAGCTCTCCTTCTCTTTCACCATTCCATATAAATGCTGTTTTCTGCCAATATCAATTGGCTGCTGCAGCAACAAAGTCCTGTACCAGGGGCCAGGGGAAGGCTAAAGGAAAGCACAGCTCCTGAGCATCCTCCTGGAATGCTGGAGCAAGCAGGCAGATGGCACAATGTAAGTGTTTGTGTTTATATCAGTGACAAACAAAATTTCTCTTGCAAGCTCAGTTTCTGCCTTTCTTAGCCTCTTAATGAGCTGATGTATCTTCTGAGAATGTCAAAACAGTGGCTCCAAAATAGAATAAATTCTTAATAATGTAATCAGATAGTTAAACATTAGCACTTGCAAAAATGTTGGCATTAAGTGTTCTCATTAAAGTCGGTTTCTTCCTTGTTTATGGCAAATAGGGCTAGGAATGCTGAGGCAGCAGGATCTGAGTCTCCTTCAAAACCACCCTGTTCCCTAGATCCATCCTGCAGTGATGTGGCAGTGCTGAGAAAGCCAAGCCCAGGTCCAGTAATGTCTGAATTGAGTTTGAGCTGAGATAATGCCCAAAGGGTCTGTCCAAGGTCAGGCTGCTCTGGGCTGGGGGCGAGCAGTCAGCTGGGCATGGAATCACAGGATCTCCTGAGCTGGAGGGGAGCCAGCAGCACCCAGAGTCCAGCACAGACACCTGAGAGCCACACCGAGCCCTGTGGCTGGAGAAACCTGCACCTCACAAGGCTTGGGGACTTGGGGAGATTTTCCCTCGAGGCGAGGAAGGCTGAGGCACAGCAAGTGTTGCCTCTGCTCGTGGAGATTCTGGAGAATCACTCTTGATTTCTGCACTTGGGGAGTTTTTCTCGGGATTGTGGTGCTGCCCTGAAGCTCTTTTGAAAATCACTCGTCAATAGGTTACTCTCACTGATCTCATTTACACAAGACTTTGTTTTGGGTTTCTTTTTTTCATTAAATAGGATTATTTTTGAAAGGTTAAAATGCTAAAGAAATTACAGTATTGGGAGCACGTTATAAAAAACTAGGATTTTTTTTTTTTTTTAATAAGGAGTCAAAAATTATCTCCCAGTGTAAGGTCCACTCTAAGCTGCAAAGTCTGGCTCACCAAAGCTGTGTTAAAGGGTTCTGGAAAACTAACATGAACTGATTCTGCTGAGCCCACCAAAATGGGTCTAGTTGTTTGGTTGGTTTTGTTTCTTAGACAGAAATATTTAGAGGAATTCAAAACAGGAAATTAACAGAACTGTAACTTCCCCTCCAAACCTTTTGGTGGAAAACCCTGCAAGGAAGAACAGTACTTCTGTGGCTGTGAACATAATTGAGTCCTCCAATATACTGTGCTAATGTTATTTCTCCTGTAACAATCTATCCTGAAATGTATCCTGCAAGGAGGGTGGAAAAAGAGCTTCAAGTGGAGAGTAGGTAATATTTTGACTTAATCAAGAGAATAATATCAAATTATTCGTAAAACAGTTGGCCACATGCAGTAACTAGAGCTTGGAAAAAAGGCAAAGGTTTTCCCTTGTTCCCCACCCCAGTCTATTCAAGGAATAGATTTCCAAAACATAACGGCCTTTAGAAATGTGATTGAAATAAAAAGAATGTGCACACACAGGGATCTCAGCTCCCAGGGGCAGCAGTGAGGGGAGGAGGGAACCCTTCCCTTACAAAAAAGCTGGGAGAGAAGCTCCTCTTAGGATCAGGTTGTACTGCAAAATGTACTCGTGGTAAAGAATAAACTGTTTGGGATTCTGGGAAAACTATTTTAGCCCCTTCAGGATATGAAAAAAAGAGAAGAGCTGAGCTGGGGCGTTGGGTACTGAGGCACCCCAGCTTCAGATTGCCTTCAGTGATCTGCTGAATTCAGGAGACGTTTTAATGAGCTCTGGCTCCAGAGAGAAAAGTAATGCTAGTGGAAATTAGGCATTTCATTTACTGACATGACCAAAATAAAGGCTGCAAAGTGGTTTTAAGACTGGTAAGCTACCTTTTGGAGGATTCTTCCTAGGTGGGTGCCATGGATTTCAGTGCATTCCTCTCTCCATTCAGCCACATTGGGATTGAATAGATTTCAGAAAAACTGTAAATGGAGAGATGTATGTACATGGGGTGGTTTTTCATACCATTATTTATTATAAATAGATCTGCAAGGCCCTACAAGCATTTGCTTTGCTGCAGCTCTTTCCAAATGGTTTTTCTACTTCAAGGCTGGGAAGGAAGGCAGGTCTGAAAATTTCACCACACAATGGTGGATGGTGGATGTTGTGGTTTTTAATTGCACGTTTCTGTCTCCCTTGCAGAAGCTGAGCAGTTTCTCTGTAGTGCTGAATTCAGCCCCACTGCTCTGTCTAACCCCCAAGCTCACCAGATTCCTGCAAGGATGAAAACCAACTGCCTGTTTAATGGGGAGTTGCTACAGGAGTCCAACAAAATGCTGATACCCATTTTTAATTTATTAATTGAACCCTTGAAAGCATTGCTTTGGAAAACAGCTCTTTTTGTAGCTCTGGTAATTACTGAACAGGGATAACCCAGCCCTACCTGCTATTCCATGGTACACTGGGAATATACACATTGAATCATCTGGTGCCCCAAGTTTGGCTCAGATGCCAGGATGGGTTAGTGCACACTTAAATATCTGGCAGATTAATAAAAAGCATTCCCATCCTCTTTCCATGTGCAAGATACTTGCAGTGAAAATGTATGTGAGGAAAATAAAGTATTGGAAAAATAAAGCCATCTGGTGTGAGAACAGCAAAGCTTGTTGAAAAATGGTGTCTGCTCTGAAATGGGCACAAAACAAACAAACAAAACCCCTCCCTGTGATTCTAATTTCTTCCAGTTGCCTTAGTTCAATAAATATATTCCTTTCTTTTCCTCTCCTCCACTGAAATGGTGTTTCCAAGCTTTAGAAGGAAGAGCTGCTTTGAAATGAGTAATTGAACCATTCAGTTTTCATTCCTTAGGACAGAAACAGGATTTTTTTTCCTAAACAAAACACTTGAGTGTAAGGTTTGACTCCTGCAGAGTTCATCCAAAAAATACGTCAGTCTGGGGAAAGTTTATATTGAAAGACAGGAGCATTTTTCAGTGAAAAATACTAAGTTTGAAAACATTAAATCTGAAATTTTCAGCCAGAAATAGTGAACAGGGTCCAAAGGCAGCTTGAGTCAACAGATTACTGAAGAAAGGCCAGAAATGGCATAACATAATCCTGAAGGAAAATTGAAATGACAGTCCTGTGGCATGAACAAAAGTGAGTTCCAATTACAAAATCAGGCTGTCAATATTTTGCTCCTTCACTGATACAAGTTTACTGAGGAACATTCCAGCTGGTCTCCAATTTTACGTGACATTGGGAACAGGAACGAGCACGTGGCAGGTAAGAACCACGGCTTGGGTGGGAATGGGAGCAGGAAGGGCCTCATTTCTCTCTTAAGTAACACTTGGAAGAGTTTTCCATCATAGCTGACCTTAACAGAATTCCTACATAAAAGGAGAAAACTCAGTATCCTGTTACTGCTCTGGTCCTGATTTCTTGTGTTCAATGTTGACTTACAAAGTTACTGAATTAAAGAGCACAAAATTTCTAAAGTCAAACAAAAACTTTATATCCTTTCTGTTTCTGGCTGCCACCATTGTTCTGTGTACTCCAAGTAGTCATAATTAATTAGTGGCAACTCTGGGGGAAGGAAGAGCAGAGATTCTACAAAAACTGCCCAGCTTTAGAAATAACTGTAGCTGAAATGTATCACTCAGCGAATTTTTTAGAAACATATTTGGCAATATAATCAAATATTCATCCTCCTCTAAAAAGCCATTATTACAAATCCATTCTCACCTTTAGATGTTTAGTGCCACGTTTGCTGAAGATTCACCTTGGGAGAATTTCAGGTTTTATATGTGATGTAAGGTTGGTTCTTTCTTTTTCTGAAGGCTCTTCCTTGACTGTCTTTACCAACTGAGTTTCCCTTCTTAGGAGAGGAATGTTTTCACATCTTGCATGACTCGTATTGCTAACAGCTGGGTTGGGTGTTACCTTGCAGGCTCCCAAAGGGTCACATTCTGAGCGGGAGGGATCCTGGCAAAGGGGTTCCTGTGGGTGCTGCAGAGGTGGCAGAGCCAGGGCTGTCACCCCCACGTGCAGACATCACAGTGCCCAGCGCCAGCCCCTGGGCTTTCAGCTGGAGTGGAGAAACTGGGCAGGTGGGGACAACAGCTTTTTTAATTTACTCTTCTTAATGACCTAAAAATGCTAATTCAGAGACTCCTTAAAGCTGGTATTATCACTGCCTCTATTCTGGAAAGCAATTAACCAGTTTAGAAAGTGGCACGTCCCTAAATGCTCTCCCAAATCATAGAGATTAGGGACCAGCACTCCGGATTAGGCAGTGGATTACAACGTGGAGAAAAAGAGACTTGGCTGGTAGGGTTATAGCAGGAAAAGGAAATTATGCTGTTTGATTGATGCACCCAATTAAAACTGTCTGAAAGAGCTCAAATTCAATCACAGGCACAGGGAAGTGCTCACAAATGCTCTGAAGAGCAATAACTGTTCATACAAATTATTTAGGAGAAAATTTGTAGAGGAAAATGTGCTGGAGAAAATGTAACTGTTCACGGTCAGTTCTGGAGTAGAAACTGCCAGAAGTCGTTAAATTATTCACTAACCGTCATTTGTTCAGCTCTGTGTATCACAAAACTTATTGATTAGAAAGTTTATAGGAGTTGGATGTATTTACAGAAATGTTTCTGTTCCTTCTTGTTACTTTGTAGCATGTTGGGGTTTTCTTAAAGAATGCAGAGGGATTAAGTTGTGCGTTATTTATGGCAAATGCTCCCAGCTCAGATCCTGAGCTAATGGGGATGACTCCGTGAGAATTTTTTAACTATTCAATATTGCATTTCACTTTTCAAAATGAACAGCCTTTGCTTAAAAGATACATTGGAGATGAGAGAAAAGCCAAGCAGAAATCATAGACCTAATATATATGAAAGAGTAAAAGCTTTCTGGTGGATATTTGTCAAAGTCTTTGTTGTTTGAAAAGCACGATTTTTTTTCTTTTTCCTCTCTTTACTTCAGCACAGCAGAACTTTCCTCAGGTGGGATTCTACAGCTTTTTACCTTACAGCAGCACAAATTGCAGCACAATTTTTTGACTCTCAGACTGAGCAGTGTTGGGTATCATTTGTTATAAATCCTTGAAAGTGCCTGGCACCTACAGAGGGATCCACTTGGCTGTTAATGAATTAATTTCTGTAGCAGGGGATCTGGAACTTTTCCCTGTTCACTGACAGAGACAAAAAAGCCTCATCTTGAACAGTGAGTTCTGAGTGTGTGGGAGGAGGTTTCCTCCCAAAGCCACAAAATGTAAATCCCTGTTTCCAGATGTGCAGGGTTCCTGCAGCAGCCACTGCGAGCAGGGAGGGACAGGAGTGTGACAGAACGTCCCCTGTGCCTGGCGTGGGATGGCCTCAGCTGAAGCACAGAGGAAAGTAGGACAAGGAACACTCACCCTCTGATTACTCTGCTCTGGCAAATGTTTTTAATCTCTTGGAAGGAGCAGGAGAGTTTAAGCCTGGAGAGGATTACTGTGGTAGTTTGCTGTTACTTGTGCTTTGTAAACGAAGGCTTAATGTTTAAAGTGCCTTAGCCTGTCCCAGATCTCCCGAACTTTGGCACGCTGTCATTGCTGCGTTTGGCCCCCATGCAGAATTAAGGGCAGCAAAATTCCTTTGGAGCAGGGATGAAAACGCACACTGTGGGTGTGGAGCTGTGACTGAGATGCTGAAACTCCTCAGTGCAGCGCTGTGCTGCGGCTCTGGGAGGGGAGGTGTGGATGGAGGTGCCAGACTGTTCCCCGGGATCGCTGAGTGCCGGCTCACACAGGAGTTGTCACACAGGATTGTGCGAAAGAATCGGGGCTGATGGCAGCGTCACTGCCGGGAGTTCCTGTGCCCGCAGCCACAAGTCCTGCACGCTCCACGCTAACATATGCTAATATGGAAAAGGCCTGTTGCTTTCAGTGTAAAGCACTTTACAGCCTTGATTTCCTGCAGGCTGACGGGTTCCACTGCGGCAGCAGCAGGAGAACACTGCTCAGTGAGGGGCTGGAGAAAGTTGATGACTAAAAATGACAAAATCATCTCCCTTTTCAGGGCTCTTGTCCCTTTCCCAGTTACTTTGGGAAGGTTCTTACATAGCAATGTTAAACCCTTTTCCACCGGTTACCTGGAAGCAACAGATGTTTGAGTGTTGCAGATTATTTAGACAATTTCTTCCTAGTTCATAACTGCTGAAGCATCAGCACAAAGAAAATGCAGAGTTGTGCTTACCAAGGCTTAGGGTTGAGATTCAGTGTCCACAACTGGAGTAGTAGGAATTAAGCAGAAGTGATTTTTAATGAGGAATTGCAATTGGTTCCTTGCTCCCTGGCAAACTGGAAAAGACACAAAATCAGTCAAAACTCGGTGCAAATTATTCACCTGACTTGACTGAGTTTATCACAAACAGCCCAAGGTGGCAGCAATGAGAAATCCTTTGCTCTGAGGGGCGGCAGAGCCCTGAACCCAAAGCACAGCTGAGTCAAGAAGCTCCAGTTTGGGTCTCAGGTCCTTTCCCATCGCAGCTAAACAGATGCTTGGAACTTCCCAGGCTCTGCAGGGAACACAGTGGGTGTTTAATGCAGGGAAAAGGGGCAAGAACCACCAACATTTCACACCCAGTCTTAAAAAAGGTACTGAGCTGGATTAGAAGAGTAATGAATCTTTCAGATGAGTAAATGTTCAAATCCTGGAACAATGTGCTGCTGAGAGAAGTTTAATGAAATCTTTAGAGGTGGTGTAAATTGGCACAGCTTCAGTGGAGCCCACAAAAAAACCTGGCCCTGGCTTCATATAAATGTACGGTAATGATCTCCCTCTCTTCTCTTGGGAAGCTTTTATCCTCAAAGGCCACGTTCCAGGAGAATTATCTTCATAATTTTCTCCCCATTTTAAGCTAAAGGCTCTGGCCTCTCTATTTAACTGTAGCATTTTCTATCAGAAAATCAGGCAGTGCTTTCTAAGGGTAGCTCATGCATTGAATTCAGCTGTCACAGCTACTTGTGCTGCCGTGGGTAATTGGTTCCTCACAAATCTTTATCTAAAATATAAAGGCAAATAACTATTAAAAACCTCAACCTAAACGGAAGCAGTAAATTAGACCACAAATTTCTTTTACTGCTGGATTTACTCAGCCCGTAAATCAGAGCTGAGTGGGAAGTTTGCAGGGTGATGGTCACGAGGGGCTGAGCCTAGAGCCATAAATGTTAAAGCTGAGGAGGCTGAACCAGGAATGATCTGAGCTTTCCTCCACACAGGGTCTGCAGGTTCTGCTGCTTCCTCAGGATCACAGGACTCTGTCTCACATTTTAAACACTTGTAGGATTGTTTCAGGGATCATTTTTTAACTGCAGCATGGGAGGAGGTTGGTGGGGGCCCAGCTTTTTCCAGTGAGCAGTGGTTGGAGCCACCAGTCCGACCACAGGACAGCAGGGTTTGGCTTCTTCTTCAGCCCCTTTGGTTTGAACCCTTTGCACAGAAAGGCGTTGGGAAGCAGAGGTTGAAAAGGGCAGGAAGAGCAAAGGAAATGATGGCTGGAAGAACTGTGGGGGAGTTTCAGGCAGGGCAAGGCAGAGGGCCTTGCTGGACTGAGCCTCCCGTCTCCTAAAGAACATTTCCAGGAATTGTCCAAGCCCCAGACTGTTGAGCCTTGGGAAAGCAAAGATTTGGGCTGTGAGTACTTTGGTGAGGTTCTGATGGTTCTGACTGAATCTGCTGTTTGATTTGTCCTCCCAGTGCCGTGGGTCCTTGCCCCTTGAATCTGACTGAACTCTGTGTCTGACAAACCAAGTGGTAAAATCCTGGGGCATTTGGGATTGTCTTGTAAAGGTCATATGAGCTCCTGGGTGCTCTTTCAACCTGCAGGGCTGAGGAAATCCATAAAATAAAGATTTGCTTCTGGTCCTTAGTGCTGCTGGCTAAAAGCATTGCTGGGTTCATGGAGCTGCACATGGAATGTTATGGGCTGTGGAATTTATTCACCTCAGGGCCAGTTCTCAAGCCTGCAGCAGTCCTGTAGGTGTGTGCCATGGCTTTACCTGAACAAAATGTGATGAATTCCTCGTGTGAGTCCTGGAGAAGTGGACAACCCAACACTGCACCCAGGATTCAGGCACCAGCTGTGGGGGCCTGGAAGGATGGATGTCCCGAGACATCCCTGTGTGTGTGATTTTCTGTCTTTTCTGTCTTTCTCTCCTTCTTCCAATTCCCTCTTCTTGGAATTTTTGGGTAAATTAAAATGGGCTTAGTTTGCTAAGTTAATGCTTTCAGAAGTGATTCCTTTTGATTGAATGTTGCACTAAACCTTTTACCACAGTTCTCTGATTTTCTGAAGTTGTAAAGTCTTTTGTGTTGTTTGGACCTCTTGAGGATATCTTGTCCGTATTTCCCCCACGTGATTACCTCAGAGAACAAGAACCTTTGTAAGTCCTTTTAAAAGCCTCATCAGGTGAGTTTCTGGGGCCTTACAGCAGCTCAGTGGATTGAGGATAGTTGCAGGTAGGAGTAAGTCCTTGCTGGAATATTCCTGTTTTTTAAATACTGTACTGAATCTATGTTCTCTGTTATGGAAGTAGGTCAAGGAGTTTGTTTCCTGGCATTTCCCCCTCTGCATCTCTGTTATATTTTTGCAGTCAAATGCTTCTTTAAAGTACTTGTCAATTAAAAATTCAGGGCTTTTGTTCTTATACTACACCAGCACTTGGAGAACAGGGTTGGGGTGTTAAGACCCGAATTTGTATTTGAATGGTGTCGCTTGAAGATGAGCTTCAGAAAACTCATGGTTTTTTGGACCTCAAGTGCCTTGTTCTTTAAATGCTGAGTTTTTTAATGATGTCTAATAGCAGATTCTTAGAGAAATTCACCCAGTTTAGCCAACAAACATTTTGTAATACCTACAGAGAAGATGAAATTGGAAAACTGGGAAAATCCAGAAAAAGAAAGGATTTTTCCCTTTCTATCCTGGGGTTGGATTTTTGCCTCCCAGTATTCAAAAGATATTTTCCTCAGAGGGAGATGCTGTTCTAGAGTTCAGTGAAATAATGACAGCCACTCTTTAAAACCTGCTTGACACCAGTTTGTAGTGGGTTTTGTTGCTAACTCAGAATGGTCTCCATGGTTGCCAGTGCTGGTCTCAGTCTCTGAATTCCTCTGGGATGTCAGAGCGTTTGTCCGTGTCTCTGCCATGCCCTGGAAATCCTGTATAATGTATGGCAGCACACTGGTGTGAGCTCTGGGTGATGTGAGTTGCTGTAGCTAAGGCTTGAGAAGGAGCAGCCAGTATTTAACTTCCTCACATTCCTCTGTCCTAACACAGAAAACCTTTTATACACAAATCTTTCAAGTGCTTCTGGCTCAGGTTCTGCATGTTCCCTTTTGTTTGGGTTCTGAATCCCTGCACAGCAGCCCTGGTCGGCCTGACCTCCTGTTTCTGCCACCTGCTCTCCACAGTACAGATTGTTCAGAACCTCTCCTCTATAAATCCAGTGCCCATCAACACCTGAAGTGTGTTGTCTTTCTTTGTGAGTTGTAAATACTTTTAAAAGCCATTTTGCCATTTATGTTCCCCGTGTGCTTGTTCTGGTGCAGATCTGCTCTTTGTGTTCTCCAAGTCACTTCTTTTGCTCCTGCAGCTCAAGTATCAGCAGAGCAATTGGGTGCTGCAGCCCCAGTCTGTGTTCCAAATCCCTCTCCAAACTTGGCCAAATCACTGGATTTTTCAGTGTTTTGTTTGTAAGCTATGAAATGGCACCTGACTCTTCTCTCGTGGTGCTTTTTACCTTTTCAAAGCAGTGTGTGTAACCTTTGCTGGATTATAAGCTAAAGCTTATTAAAAACAGTAATCGTGGTCTGAAATTGATTGTGACCTTCACATTCAGTGAGATGGGGCAGGGCAAAGCTGCCCATTGCTTTGCTACAATTTCCTGTAAATGTTAAGCCTTACATTCATTTATTTGGGTTAACTGACTTCTCTTTTCTTTGTTTTTCAGGAATGACAGACCTCATGCAAATTGTACTGGGGTGTTCTGGCTCAGCACTGCTTCCTCTGTCCCCATGCTGCAGCTGCAACGGGGCTGTCCCTCCCTGTCCCTCCCTGTCCCTCCCTGTCCCTCCCTGTCCCTCCCTGTCTCTCCCTGTCCCTCCCTGTCCCTCCCTGTCCCTGCTCCATCCTGAGTGCTCCCAGCTGTGCTGAGCAGGACGGGGGCTGAGTCCTGATGAGCCCCCTGAGCCATGGTTCCCATCTGAAAAGTGAGTAGAAAGTTGTTCTTCTCTCTCTTCTTTGACAGCAGTAAAAATGTTTGAGGTTGGTTGGGTTTTCCAGGTTGTTTTTTTGGTTTGTTTTTTTTTTTGCTTGTGGGAGTTTCCTAAGGAAGCTCATTCCCACGCAGGGCTGTAGGAGAAGGAATTCCTCCCTCTGGCTTTGTGCAGTCCTTGCACAATAGGGTGCTAAAAATCCCCCAGTGCTTTATAGACTAACTAAAACTAATTCTATTTATCTTTTAATTGAGCCCCTTTGAGGCAGCAGCTGGTGCTGTTTGTGGATATTCATTACTTTTTGAGTGCCTTCACTCCTGGGTTTAGCTGGCTCCTTGTTTTGGTACATGCGCGTGGTTCAGCAAGGCCTGTTTCCCTGTCACTCCAGAGCCACTTCAGCTGCCTGGGCAGGGGAGCAGCCTTTGGCTGGCCATGGCAGGTGACATCTGTCACTTGGGAGCTCTTGAGGGGAGGCCTCAGTGTTTGCACCAAAGAGAGTCTGTGGGACCTCAGCTCCCTCAAAAGAACTATTTTGATATATATTGTGTAGAGATTTAGAGTCTGGTGAAGGTGGGGAGATGCAGTTATTTTGGTTCTACAGAGCATCGGTAATGTTTTTCCATCCTTTCCCTGGAAGCACACTCTAGGAGTTTTGGATGCTGGTTTGGTCCCACAGCTCCTGAGAGACTGGTTCTTTCTGGGAATGTCCACGTGGACACATCCAGTGTGGAGGAGAAAACATAGTCTGGCTCCTCAGGTTGAGGGAGAGGCTGGTTCACAAGTAACCATGGCAACCAGGCTGTCACTGAGAGCATCAAGACATTTACATACCCAAAATAAAAAAGCCCAAATGCACAACAGACATTCCCCCTCCAGCCCATTTGGAGTCCTTACCCTGAGTTTTGTTCCTCAGAGATGCTGGCAGCAGTGGCAGGTAAGGAGATTTTGCCCTCCTCCATCTCCTGCATCAGCAGCAAACATTTCTGGTGATAAACCTAATAATGGCTTCCAATTAAAAAGAGAGATTTGAATTTCAAGTTGGAGAAACACTGAAGACAATTTCATGTTCACCTTAAAAAGTTTCCATCTGTCACACACTTCCCAACCCAGCGTGCTCACATCAATATTTATAATACCCAGCCCAGTGTTTTCACAGAAGAGCCATTAATACAACATATCAGCTCTGGTGACAAGTTATGTTTTGTTGCTGTCAACAAACAAAGATGTTCTTTGTCTGCAAACTCCCCTTTTTTTCCTTTTTTTAATCAGCCATTAGGTTTGAGTTGGGAAGGAAATGTGTAGATGTGCTTTCCAATGTTTTCTGCAGGGCTACTGGAGACATGACAGATGGAGTCTGTAGGAGCTGATGGAAGACACTGATTAATTTCCCTCGGAGATGAAATAACAGTTTTGGTGTAGGTTCTTTGCTTGGGATGATGAAACTCACAGAATTCCTGAGGAGAACCAGGGAGCTTCAGGAGGTGAGTCTCCAGAATAAAGATTTGATTTTGAAAAGGCCTCAGAGTATTGAACACAGCGCCGTTGTTCTTGTTTCGTTCCATTTGTATTTCTTCCCACTGTAAAGGGGACAGGGGTCAGATGAAAGCCATAATCCCTGGGAGTCTCAGGTCACTGCATCGTGGAGCACTTCACACGTGCAGGTGTCCCTGTCCTGCTCAGGGGGCATCCCTGGGGCTCTGCCACAGCCCCTCACACCTCTCCCCACCTCTCACCCCTGCAGCTTGACACAAGGTCTTGCAGGAGCCCTGTGGAAAACCTGTGTTGGGATGTGTTCTGTGAGCCATGCCACTGTTTGTTTTTCTTCCCATGCCAGTGTCTCTCAGAGAGTTGTCAGTGTGTATGCAGGTGATGTAAGTGGCACTTTTTTTAACAAAAAACAATTTGTAAAAGCTACTCGTGCCGGTGGAACTAGTCAGTTCCAATAGTTTTAGCTGGATTTAAGCAGCAGTAGGGGAAAAATGGAATACCTGTACCAACCCTGTTAATGGAACTGATAACTGTGTAATGATCTGCTAATACCCAATTTTTAAATCCGATAAAATAGCTCTGTTCCACAAAACTGTTCATTGAGTACACTGTGCCTTATTGGTCCAGAACTCCCTTTTCCAGTCCTTGTGGAGCTGTCCAGCTGCCAGATCTGTTTCAGCAGCAATGACCTGCACACACCTGCCTTTATTCCTTACCACAGGCTCCGAGGGAAGGGTGGGAGCACCTGGGAATAGTCCTGAGCCTCCACTGAATTTTGGAGCTGATCACAGACTCCCGTTTCTCTGAAGGGAGAGTGTGTCATCCTTGGTGTTGTGCCAGGTTCTGTTTAATTGCTCTTTATTAAGAGCAGCCCCAGGCAGGAGATAATCCATACAGAGCCACGGTCCGTCCTGCCCAGCTGCATCCCACGGCTTGGGAGGAACCTGCTGCAAGGCTCAGTCGGGTCAGACTCTCTCAAAGGGGCAGAAAAACCAAGTGCAAGGTGGTCTCCTCATGAGGGTAAAGGAGCTCATGGTTTTAATTTCCTGTTCATTAGTTTCCTGTCTCATTCTGCCCTGTGGTGCATCTCTCGTCTCATTTGGAAAAGCAAGGGAGAAATGGAAGCACCCCCAGAGATCAACACCACTGTTCTGACAGTGCCAGTGATAGGAAAATGATCACCCTCGTCTGTGTCACTCATTTGGCTCTGCTTTGGAGGTCGTGGCTTTGAGTATCTATGGAAACAATGCACAGAGCTATGATCAAAGTAAGGGGAGAAATTCTAGACTAGGATCAAAATGTGGAACTCTCAGAAATCCTCTCCAAACCCTCAGAGTCCATGGTTGTCCAGGTACAAACTGCAGCTGTGATAACTGTAGCCTGAAGCTCTGGCCAGTCTGTGAGCTGTTGTTGCAGCTGGTGTAGATGGAGGCATCTCAGTGGGTCATCCAGCTCCAGCTGACTTTAAATCAGGAGCTGGTGACCTCCCAAAAATGCACTGGGGATCCCAGCTCTACTGAGCTCAGAATCAGCTCCCACTGAATCTGAGGGCATTGGGATTGTGTGGCCAGTGCCCGATACGGAGACGCTCAGAAATAGAAAAAAACAACAAAGGAAATTTTTTTTTTTTCCTTGTCAACTTTGTGTCACAGCACCAGCACTGTCAGGGAATGTTGCATTTGTGCACTTCAGCTGGATGTGCTATTGGATATTTTGGTTATCAGTGTGGAAAAAAAGGCCCTTTGAGGTAATCTACTGATAAAATAATTTTGAAGATGTTTTTAATGTCTTGCTTTAAGAAAGAGAGCGGCTGAGCTTGGATTCAGGTAGCAAATCCAATTTCCTGTCCTGAATGGCAATGCCAGTGTGGTAATTAGACCATGAAGGACAATACTAATTTTAAGGTGTATGTGGGTGGAGGAAAAAAAGGAGATTGAAATAATCAACATGTGAAATCTGAACATGTGAAATCATAAATGAATCCAGTTTCCTTGGCAACTTCTGCTGTGCAGCCTGAGTATCCCTGAGAATTTCACTTGGAAGCAAGTGGGCAGCAGGTACTTACTGGAGATGCAAATACCTTTGAGGGAGAGCAGCGGGAAGCTCTGGTTCCAACCTGGTTTATGTGGGTTTTGTTCTTCCCATGGAGCTCTGTGTCATTGTTTTCACTTGCCACTGAACTGTTGGTGGTTGTTTTCCCGGCACAGGTGGATGTGGCACCAGGAAGAGCAGTGGATATGTTTGTTGAAGTCTCTTTTTCTTTATATTGGGAAACTGAATGGCCATTAAACTGTTTACAGAAACAGTTACAGCAGAGGAGATTTTGGTTAGAGATAGATAGACCAAAACCAGTTGAAAAAGCAGTACACAGAAGTATTCTGCTTTGGTGTTTCAGCTGCAGCAATTCCTACAGCCAAGCTCTGGGCTCATGTCTTCATCAGTCCCTCTGCTTCCAAGCATTAAATCATCACAACTGAAGCATCAAAGAGCTCACAAGGCTTTAAAAAAAGAGGAAGTATTGGGTTGTTTAGCTTTTCCCATCCATCATTTCAATCTTTGCATGATATCTTCAAAGATTTTCTTTCTAAAAAAGTGGAATTGTTCTGCAATCCCATGAGAGGTCCTTTCAAGGAGACAGTAAAACTGCAAGACCCTAAAAATCACAAGGAATGACAATGAAGTTGAGTTACAGACTTAATTGGCTTTAACTGGCAAACCAGCTACTGGAAAAAAAAATCAAATTTAGCTAAACAATACTGCAGGTCAAAGAGAGTTCCTGAGGAGAGGGGTAATGATCTAGGGGATTGGGAAAGGAACAAGGGATGTTGAACCCAAGAGAGGAGAAATGGAATCATCTGCTTTATACATATTCATATAAATACAATTTTATATATATATATATTTATATGTGTATATAAATACTATTGCCCGCTGGAAATCTTTTTAGCTTTCTTGTACAACATATTATTAATGGGATAAAAAGTTTAAAGATATTCTTTAATACTCTCACTTCCCTTGCCTTTCCTGTCTGTAGTACCTGCAATAAAAGTGGAGCCAATTCTGTTCCATGTTTGGACACACATTTGGATTTGACCACAGTGCTGTTGCTGGAGGGTTTTTCTGGGTGAATATCCCAGTGATCTTCCCAGGGGCAAAATGGCCTCTGGAACCTGAGGCCAGCTCAGGCCACGAGGGCAAACTTGGCACAGGGGCTCAAAATCACTTTCCTGTGGTGGTTGTTGGCAGCAGCAGCGTCTCTACAGGAGCTGGGTGTGCTGAAAAGGACAATTTATGGTGATTCTAGAGAACTGTGATCAGGATTTACAGCTCCAGTGCATCCTTAATACAACCAACAACAGATGTTAAATGAAGGAGTTTGTGAGGTATTTCTTTAGTTTCTTCAAGGTGCTGGTAGCAGATCTAATGCCAGCTGTTCTTTTTGATATGAATGCTTCCTGGTGTGTTAACTCAGCCTAATCCCCTAAAACAGCCACTTTTTTACTGTAATTTATATGTGACCTTTGTGAGCAGAGTAGCTGAGAACACAGAGAGGTTAATGAATTCTGTCTTTTCTCACCAGTGTGAGGCACTGAAGTAATAATCTCTCGTTAGAGAAGGGAAAAGAGGGCACACATCATGTCCAACAGTGTAGCCTGTGGCTGAGCTGTGAACTAAACCCAGCTCTGCAGAGCCAGGCTCCGAGCTGAGGCAAATAGGTCACTCTTGCTCTCAGCAGAGCAACATGGGATGGATTGCAATGCACATTTAAAAAGCACTGCACATTTTTGAATTCAGGGTCCCAATTTTCCTCTGCAGATTTTGCCTTCCTTGCTGTGCCCCAGCTCTCGGGGTACCTGTGTGGTGTTGTAGGCAGTGCCAAGGGCCTGGGTTCATTTGAGCACAGACAGCAAAGGCTTCTTCTCTCCTGAGCCCCTTCTGTNTCAAAGAGCTCACAAGGCTTTAAAAAAAGAGGAAGTATTGGGTTGTTTAGCTTTTCCCATCCATCATTTCAATCTTTGCATGATATCTTCAAAGATTTTCTTTCTAAAAAAGTGGAATTGTTCTGCAATCCCATGAGAGGTCCTTTCAAGGAGACAGTAAAACTGCAAGACCCTAAAAATCACAAGGAATGACAATGAAGTTGAGTTACAGACTTAATTGGCTTTAACTGGCAAACCAGCTACTGGAAAAAAAAAATCAAATTTAGCTAAACAATACTGCAGGTCAAAGAGAGTTCCTGAGGAGAGGGGTAGTGATCTAGGGGATTGGGAAAGGAACAAGGGATGTTGAACCCAAGAGAGGAGAAATGGAATCATCTGCTTTATACATATTCATATAAATACAATTTTATATATATATATATTTATATGTGTATATAAATACTATTGCCCGCTGGAAATCTTTTTAGCTTTCTTGTACAACATATTATTAATGGGATAAAAAGTTTAAAGATATTCTTTAATACTCTCACTTCCCTTGCCTTTCCTGTCTGTAGTACCTGCAATAAAAGTGGAGCCAATTCTGTTCCATGTTTGGACACACATTTGGATTTGACCACAGTGCTGTTGCTGGAGGGTTTTTCTGGGTGAATATCCCAGTGATCTTCCCAGGGGCAAAATGGCCTCTGGAACCTGAGGCCAGCTCAGGCCACGAGGGCAAACTTGGCACAGGGGCTCAAAATCACTTTCCTGTGGTGGTTGTTGGCAGCAGCAGCGTCTCTACAGGAGCTGGGTGTGCTGAAAAGGACAATTTATGGTGATTCTAGAGAACTGTGATCAGGATTTACAGCTCCAGTGCATCCTTAATACAACCAACAACAGATGTTAAATGAAGGAGTTTGTGAGGTATTTCTTTAGTTTCTTCAAGGTGCTGGTAGCAGATCTAATGCCAGCTGTTCTTTTTGATATGAATGCTTCCTGGTGTGTTAACTCAGCCTAATCCCCTAAAACAGCCACTTTTTTACTGTAATTTATATGTGACCTTTGTGAGCAGAGTAGCTGAGAACACAGAGAGGTTAATGAATTCTGTCTTTTCTCACCAGTGTGAGGCACTGAAGTAATAATCTCTCGTTAGAGAAGGGAAAAGAGGGCACACATCATGTCCAACAGTGTAGCCTGTGGCTGAGCTGTGAACTAAACCCAGCTCTGCAGAGCCAGGCTCCGAGCTGAGGCAAATAGGTCACTCTTGCTCTCAGCAGAGCAACATGGGATGGATTGCAATGCCCATTTAAAAAGCACTGCACATTTTTGAATCCAGGGTCCCAATTTTCCTCTGCAGATTTTGCCTTCCTTGCTGTGCCCCAGCTCTCGGGGTACCTGTGTGGTGTTGTAGGCAGTGCCAAGGGCCTGGGTTCATTTGAGCACAGACAGCAAAGGCTTCTTCTCTCCTGAGCCCATTCTGTGCAGCTCTGGGCTGAGGAAACGCCTCTCTCATGCCAGAGCCAGTGCTGAAACACTTTGCACAACCTTCCCATTGCCACTGGGGCTTTGTTAACTTGGGGGAACATTCACAGATCAAGTTCAAACCATTTTGCTGCTGCCTCCAGTAGCACAACCCCGTCCCAGGTGATCACAGAGCATCCCATCAGGCACGAGCCTCCCCCCTGCTGGCATCACAGCAGCGTGGGGCAGGACCCACAAGGCACAGGGGGTGATCCTCTTCCCTGCTTTCAGTTTGCTGTTCCAGTTTTCCTTCCTTCTGCTCTTCTATGCTTCTTTCTGTTCTTCTCCCATCTTCCATCTGTCTTTACATCAGTTTTTATCCTTCCTTTCCTTTCATCTCTCTGTCCTTCCTCCATGTGTTCCTCCATCTTTCCATCTATTTTGCCTTCTCTGTCTTTGTCTGTACATGTTCTTCCTTCTACCCTTCCATCCTCTTTTCAATCCTTCTGTTCTTCATTCTGCTCTCCACTCCTTCCTTCCTCCTTTTACTCATGCTTCCATCAGTCTTATTTCCATCCAATCCTTCCCTCTATTTGCCCTGTAGTGTCCCTTTCTGTCCCTCTTTCCACCCATTCTTTCCTCTGTCTATTCATTCTTTCTTCTGTCCTTCCTTCCTTCCTTCCTTCCTTCCTTCCTTCCTTCCTTCCTTCCTTCCGTCCATTCTCACCTTTACATACCCATGATATGTTAAATCCATAGAT
The DNA here is from genome assembly GCA_013400315.1 of Bombycilla garrulus. Lineage (NCBI taxonomy): Eukaryota > Metazoa > Chordata > Aves > Passeriformes > Bombycillidae > Bombycilla > Bombycilla garrulus. The sequence continues at coordinate 281,183 of VXBU01017581.1, read as the reverse complement.
CTGTAGTGGATAAAACTGAGCCCTTCCTGGCCAGCAGCAGCAGATCCCCATTCATGTTCCAACTGGGGGCTTCTGTGTGTCCTTCTGTCCTTCCTTCCTTCTGCCCCTTGTCCGTGTGCTGCCATCCTGATGGAGGCACCTGGGGCAGCTGGTGAGCCCCATCACCACCATCAGAGCACACGTGGGCTCACAAGGATTTGATTTTCATGCACAGAGACACGAGTTCTGTGCTCAGTTCCCAGTTAATATCCTGTGTGACTGCCTGGCAGCAGCCACATTGCTCTGTAATGCAGCTCAGGTGAGGAGAGAGCAGCAGCACTGCTGTGGATTCAGGCAGTGTGTGCTTTTGGCAAGAGCCCCAGCAAGTATTGCTCCCATCCATCTCCCATTACTGTGCTGACACCTTCCAATGGCAGCAGCCTTTCCAAGCTGTGTTGGGAATTATCCTGCACCTGCTCGCTGGAATCGCTGTACGTGTGTTTATGCCTTCCTGCTCCCATCTTTGTACCACACTGATTTGCCAGCAAAGAGGAGAAAAAGGCATTTATCAACACACCACCATTTTGTGCAGCACTCCAGCAATTCTGAATGGATTCTGTTTGGATCAGATACCAATATTGTTCATCCAAGAAAAACAAAAGAGCCCAGGGGTGATAATCCACAATAGCTTACTGCAACATGCACACAAACACCCCCCTCCTGCTCTTCCCAGCCATAAATTGTAAATGACACTGGTGGGAGGAAAAGGTTTTTCCTCTCTCTGAAACAATGCTGAATACCTGTTCTGACTAACAGGACCTACATTGATCTGCCTGTCATCCTGCTCCATTTGGAGTGATGGAGCTGCAGAAAAAAGCTTTTGTTTAATTGAGATAATATTGTATTTTTCCTCGAGGAGAGAACTGAGGTATGAGGGATGTTCTTCCTGCAGTAAAACGACACTGGCAGGTGAAGTCCTGACAGCAAAGCCCTAATTCAGCACTTGCTCAGTTGTGCTGACTAAAGAAGGCCCTGTGCTGAGCTGTGAGCTGTGCTGGCATCCCACGGTGAGACCCAGGGCTCTGAGAGCCGTTCTTGTGCCCACACCCAGCCCTGGCATTGAGCTGGCACCGCCTCAAGGGGCTGTGGAGCTTCCCTCACAGCTGGAGCAGTGTCAGCTACACTGCTTCTCTCTGAGGGAAGGGTTTCCCCTTTTCTGTCCGAGTGAGAACCTGAAGCACTGATGGACATTCCTGCCCTTGCCTCAGGCTGCAGCTGTGCCATGTGTTTGCCTCGTGGCCAGGGGCAGCCAGCTGGGAGGGACAGCTGCTGAGGACACTGGGGACACAGGGGGACACAGGGCCAGCCCCGGGGTGACGGTGCAGATGGTGCCTGAGCTCCCCGGGGCCCCAGACACTGTTTGGGGTGACGGTGTCCTCAGGAATTCTGCTCTTCTCCTTGCCCTGCAAACAGCTGAATTCAGCTCTTCAGGGGACTGACACAAAACCACCAAAAGCGAGGAGCTCCCACGCCCGACCCAGGGACTGCACACTAGAAAACACCATTTTATTACTAATTTCTGGGATGTCTGTGCTCAGGTGCCTGTTCCAGCACCTTCATCTGCTAAGAGCTTTGGGAAATGTTTGTTCCTGACCTGGCCTGTGTTCCCAGCTTGGAACTGCTGTAGGTCTTGTGCTAAATGTGCCTCTGGTGTCACTCTCAGGTTCCTCACCTTCTTTTGCAGACAGAAGGGGCTGGCACTCTAAAATCTGAAAAAAAAACCAACCAAAAATTGAAAAAAAGGCACCAGAATCTGCTTAATTTGGAACTGTAGCCTATTTCTTTGGGAAATACTTTGCCTCAGTCTGCACAAACCCACTGCTTAGATTCCATAGCATTTCTTCAGCAAGGAGAAAGATTTCTCCTTAAACAAGGAGGTTTTTACAAGCACACATAACTCAGAGCCACAGAAAAAAGAAGTTTTCTTGGAGAAAACTGAAATGGCAAGGCAGTACACATTTATTTTGTCAAATTGTAGACAATATTAAAAGCGAAGGGGGAGAGTGTTTTTTAAAGGCTGAGTTGCTGCATTGCCTTGCTTTCCCATCAAGAATGTTTCTGGCAGTGCCACTTGGTGCTGATGAAAGCCCTCGGTGGCAAAGGGAAGCATGAAATGCTTTATTCTGGTCAGGGTTGAGTGGGGGTTAGAGAGGTTCCCTAAAGGAGACAAAGCAGGGCAGTCACCTGCACGGAGTGTGGGGAAAAGGGTCAGGAATTGTTCCCTACCTGCGCTCCTTTGGCTGCAGGAGGGCCCCAGAGCCACCCCACAGGCCAGCCTGGGGCAAGGCAGGACTGAGGGAGGGAGGGATTTTGGAGAAGGACCTTTAAGCTCCAGAAATATTTTATGCAAAGCTCTTTTTCGCAGTCTACTTTTGTTTTAAACCCATATTTTTCACTTTCCTTGTTCTTTGTCTCTTGAAGAGATGAGGAAACAGTAACTATCACTTCTTTTCATGGACTGGAACCTCAGCACATAACCACAAGGTTTAGTGGTCAGCTCCACACACATGGAACGTGTGACTTAAAGACATCAACCAGACTGGAAGAGAAAAGTCAGTAAGTGTTAGAGTTTTATGGAAGGGAAACGTTTGGAATGTTTGGGTTGATAAGTTGTTTGTAAATAAATAAGGTTTAAAGATGGTGTCCAAAATAAGAGTGGGAATTTGGCTAGGGAGCAGGTACCCACATTCTATCCCTTGCACCCCATGCACATTCCCAGCTCTTTCTGCATGATGGTTCACTGATACCAAATCATGAGATATCCACAGTGAACCATTAAATAAAATATCACAGCACGAGTTCCTTCATTACCTTGTCATTTAGATGATAATCCAGTTGTCCCAGTCAAACCCTGCCTGGCTTTCCCTACTGCTGTAGCAGTTCAGACTGGACAGCTTCTCTAGAGCTGCTCTTCAGAGCCAGGCCAGGATTTTTCTCCAGGATGTTGCAGGAAAAACAAATTTCTGCCATGTGGAAGGCAGTGGGGCACGATTGATAAATAGATAGATGAGACAGTAGATAAGAGATGTTGGACAGATGATAGATAGATAGATAGATAGATGATAGATAGATAGATAGATAGATAGATAGATAGATAGATAGATAGATAGATGGATAGATAGATAGATAGATAATTGATAGATGATAGATGATTGATAGACAAATAGATGATAGATTAGAAAGATTGATTGATAGATTAGATAGATAGATATATGATAGATAGATAGATAGATAGATAGATAGATTGATAGACTGATAGATTGATAGATTGATAGATTGATAGATTGATGATTGATAGATGATTGATAGATAAATAGATGATAGATTAGAAAGATAGATGATTGATAGATTAGATAGATAGATATATGATAGATAGATAGATAGATAGATAATTGATAGATGATAGATAGATAGATAGATAGATAGATAGATAGATAATTGATAGATGATAGATAGATAGATAGATAGATAGATAGATAGATAGATAGATAGATGATTGATTGATAGATGATAGATTAGAAAGATAGATGATTGATAGATTAGATAGATAGATAGATAGATAGATAGATAGATAGATAATTGATAGATAAATAGATGATAGATTAGAAAGATGATAGATAGATAGATAGATAGATAGACAGATAGATAGATAGATAGACAGATAGATAGGAAGGATAGATTCTGTGTCCCATCTGCCCAAGCTGCTGTTGCTCCACTGGCAGCACTCCAGGCCCTTGGCAGCACAGCCACAATGCAAGGCCCCAGGCAGCACAAAGAGGAGTGTGTGGCACTGCACCCTCACGCCTCAGACAGTGTGGTGTCAGCCCTCCAGCCCCGTCTGCCATCCCCAACCCCATTCAAAAAAAGCTAAAAAAAGTAAGAAAAATATGTTTGCATCCACACCTTCCATTTCTGTTTAACAACAGTACATTGCTTCTGGTGAGATAATGATTTCTTGATAGACTCTCATCAATGGTCTGTTTCCACATTATCTGGAATAATTGCCTCAGAGTGACCACAGAAGGAGCAGCAGGTAGGAAATGAGGCTGCAGTTGCCAGAACATAATGGATCATTGAGTCCTTCTCGGAAGGCTTTAACACTTGTGTGCCTGGTGATAAACCTGGCTGTGGGATCAGGTCCTGTACATCTGCAGATCTGAATTCAAATCTGCCATATCACAATAAGGCATGTGATATTTAAATAAGCATTAAAAAATAGAGGTGTTCAAAGGGCACCCCTGGCTTGCAGGTACTGCACCCTCTGATTGAGCTGATGAACATCTCAGTCAGGAAGGGGCTCTCTCCTTCCCATTTCTACCCAGGCGATGGGTTTTGCCCATATTTTGCATCTTTTAATGTTTCCTTGTATTTTTCTCTCAGTTTAGTTTCCAGCCCTTTTTCCCCAGCTACCAATACAGACAACCTCAGCCATACAACCACTTACAATATGCCCAAGCCATGAAGAATTTTCATTTTTTTGCCAGTAAAACCCTTGTGTGATGCACTGGCTCCACACATGTCCAGAGCACATAATCCTTCTTGCGGGGGGGGCTGCTTTATGAAAAGAAGCCAGTCAAGCCATTTAAATAAATGTATATTTTAAAGTGTCCTATAATAGAAATTGTATTTGAATTGTATTTTTTATCTAGCACTTTCCAAGTGGTATTGTGGTATAAATTTGAAAATAGTCTTAATTTTTTATGAGTGTTTTTGTGTGCTTTTAGAAGAAGATGTAATTAAGACTGGTTTCTCAGCAAACAAGGAGAGCTGCATGCGTGGATGCCACTGAAGATGGATTTTGTTGTGGCTCCGTAATGAAGCAGGTTAGGAGGACGAGGAGCAGCTTTGCAGAGAGCATTTGGACTGGTTTTGTACAGCAGCTGTTTCTGGGCTTGCAGCCTGGGTAATTATGTCCCTCAGTAGCCAAGCTGTTTGTGTGGAGCGTGTCCCACAGCTGTAATTCCCCAGTTCAGCCTGCACTGAAACGCCTTGGCTGCAAGCTTTGCCAGTGGAATGGAAATGGAGAAGCACTGCAGGAAGCAGAGCCACCCCTCCCAAAGCAGCCCCCAGTGCAGCAGCCCAAAATAAAACGCAGTGAGGAGATGCTGATCCTGCCCCCAGAGCAGGGGCTGCAAAGAGGGAACGCTGCCCTGAGCCAGGGTGACAGCTGAGTCCCATCACAGGGACAGGGGACACTGGAACCATCGAGCACCTTCAGCCCTTCTGCAGGCACCTTGAGAAGGAGGGCACGGGAAACAGCCCCAGCTCAAAATTACACACAGGGCTTGCCAGGGGAAAACCCACTGGAGTGTTCAGAGCTGTGTTGGGTTGAGGTGGAGTTCACAATTTGCAATTCATGAAAATAAATAAATATGGACCTGTGAATTACCAAAGAGCTGCAGAAACAACAGGCACCTGATCCTTGGGATCAGCGGCGTTTGCCTTCTGTCCCCTTGCATTTGCCTCGCTGTCACTCATCCCCAGGTAAAGGCAATGAGAAGGGACACATTTGTCCTGCTCACATTTGTGGTTCAGAGATCAGGAAAAGGCAGTCTGCTCTCTGTCTCAGTGTGCTAAACAATTGTGTTGTCTTTTCCTTTGAGGATAAACATCCCCTGCACCAGAACCCAAAGCAGGACCCCCACAGCAGGTGAAAAATGAGACCAAGACTCTCCCCCACAGTTTCACCAGCTCAAATGAGACTGAGATAATCCCAGATATGTTGGAAGCGCAATGTTCTCATTTTCAAATTGAGAGAAGCAGAAAGTAGCCCACGTGTTGGGTGTTAGAAGCCATTTCAAATATGATTGGCTTAAATTTTTTAATGATCTGTGCTTGGGAATTAGGCATTCAGCAGCACCAGGTTGCTTTTAAAAGAGAAAATGCACTGGATTCATTCCCCTGATGTCTGTCGCTTAGGCATGGTGTACCCAGTTTGTGCTGCAGCTTTTGCAGTTTAGTGTTTCAGATTACTAAACCCTCCTACCCTGACTCTTCAGTTCACCCACTCCAGATGAATCAGTCTGTAGTTATTGAGATTGTCTGTCTGGGCTTACCTCATTTTCTGTGATGTTGCTATTCTGCAAAGTAAAGAGCCAATACAGTGTTTTGGCTTTCCCAAAAACCACACAAATAGAAATGCTCAAAAAGGAGATGGGTTTGTAAATGCCATAGGAAATTTCCTTGCCAAGAATTCCATGTGCCTTCAGTTCAGTCTTCCCAATTCTGAGAACACCAAAGGATGCAATCCTGCAAACTCAACCCAAGAAACACTGGGGAGAGTTCTTTGGTAAATAATAGGTTGGTGGAATCCTGCAATATTTTTTAAATCCGAGATGCTTTGATGACAAAATGCTCTTACAGCAGTTTGTACTTGTTTGGCTGCTTCCTGCTCCTGGCCAAGCTCCTTGGAAAATGAGAATGAAGTACTGATGTGTCCCTTTCTTTCCCAACCTATAGCAAGGTTTTAGGGTTTTTCCTGTTTAGGAAAAGCTTTTTCCTCCAGACATGCCCATCGTGGGATGTTGGTCCCTAGAGAATACCCAGGACTGGTACTATGAAGCCTTCCCATGTGGGAGAGAGGGAATCTTTCAACCAGTTCACTTCTTTTAAAAAGAATATGTCAAACTCTTATCCCATAAAAATAAATTACTCTATCAAAGTTCACGTGTTCCAGGAAGGAAAAGCCAGTGTTTATATTCTAGCCCCCAACTTGCTGTTAAACCACCGCAGTAGCTGTAAAACTGAATCTGAGCCACAGCAAACACTTTAAATCTGTGTAATTTGGGTTTGGATCTCAACTGGAAGCCCAGAGCAGAGCGGGGATTGTCCTCCCCAGAAGCCAGGAGGCTGCAGCCTGTGCCTCTCGCTGAGGAGTCCCTGGGGGCTGCTGCCAATCCCTCGGTTCCTGCCTTGCCCAGCACTGCCCCAGCAGTGCCAGCACAGACAAAGCTGTGCTCCCTCCCCGGGGCTGTGTGTGGGGCCAGAGGAGCTCCTGCAGTGCTGTAAAACAAACCACAGCGTGAGGGAAGCGGTGCCTGAGTGCCAGCTTTACCGTTTGCTGTTCACCGACAGCCCTAACGCTCTGTACGGTGATCCCCTTCAGTTGCTAAATTAGCTTTTTCGAGGGGGATTTCATTTGGGGAGAGCAAAACAAAACACCAGCTTAACAGAACTTGAGGGCTTAAACATTCTGAGGATACAGAAATAAGCCTGAGTTATCATCGCTCAATATGCACAGTTCACAAAGCTTCCAAAACAGCCCCCAACAACTGCAGCAGCTCTCAGATCAAAGGAGGCTCCTGGGCTGATGTGAAACTGCACCAGCCTTTCTATTAAATACTGAGATGATAAATAGGGTTTATCCTGCAGGAATGTGTGCACACCTGCACACAAACACACACCTATAGGATCTGTGCACACACACCTCTCCAAATGCTCTACAGCTCTCTGTGTATCTGTACATGCACACAAGCCTCTGTGTGTTTGTGCATATACAAACTTCAAAGTCTCTTCAATTTGGGATCAAATTCTACTCAACAACCAATTAGGTATTTTTCCCCCCCAGCAATCCTGTAAATATTCATGTGGTTTCTTTTCCCTAAAAGTTAAGACTGTCACCCGCTTCTAGAACCTGCTAAAACATTCTGAGGAAACGAAACGCAGCTTTTGGGATGTCAGTTGTTCCATTCCCAGGTTTGCCAGAAGACAGGGAGTCACAGAATCACAGAATATTTTGAGTTAGAAGGGACCCACAAGGACTGTAAACCACTCATTCCCAAATCTAAGCCCTAATTTTCATCACACAGATGTTCATGTCAAGTGTGTGAGTTCAGAGTATTGACAGCACAAAGTTTGGTCACAGATTGATCAAATTTCAGTGACCTTATCATAGTGAAATATCCACTGTAAGTAATTGCCAATAGTCATGTAAATCAAACCACAATGTGTTGTAAGGGAAGGTTCATCTGCAGCAGATATGAAAGAACTTCCTGATTATTCCAGATCCTGTTTTAATTAACACTTACTCCTAGTCTGCCTTTAGTTTTTCCTTTTCATCTCCCGCCTGTCATTCATTTGACATTCTCTACCATGGTGAGAGTGATACTTACTATGAGTGGGAAACAAAAAAAACCCAAATCCAACCACATTTCCAGTACTCTCTCTGCTTAAAGAGATTCTGCCGATTCACATTGGCACCTTTGTCCTGTAACCCTTTTTTTTCACTTCATTTCAGACCCATATCACGATTCTGACAGAAACCCCAACTCAGGACAGAATTTCAAGAGAACAACTCAGCTTCTCCTCTCCCCAGCATATTTCCCTATCAAACACCAATCCTTGGCTGTTAAGTGCCTCTAAAATCAGCCTGATGCCGAGGCTTTTCAGCGATGATGAAACAGAAAAGTAGGGCAGACAAGTAGAGGAAATTTTTCAAATGTATTCGTGATTGCCCTGAGTCCTGATCCACTGCAGTCAGAATGAGAACGGGCATCGCTTCCAGGGGATGCGGCTGCATTTATTTTCTTCATGATTTCCTCACTTACAGATTATTTTTAATTATGCAAAGCTTATTGTTAATTGCTGAATTCCAGGTAAGCTGACCTTCACTCAGTTATACTCAGGGTCTATATTATAGGAGAGAGAGAATAAACTTGGCTCCAAGGCTTCTAGCTGGCCAAGTATGCTCTGTGGAATGAAAAAAATCAGCTGCTGCTGCAAAATGAGAGATGTAAATTTCAGTTGAAATACAGAAGCAGATTTAGTCACATATTTCGCTTTCCATGAGCTTTCTGTCAGTACACAATTACATTGTCAAATCTGTATGCAAATAGACCCGAGGTACACACACCCTGGGCACACAGCAGCTACTCCTGTCTGCGAACTGTGCTGGGATTATATTGGCTGCTACAGCCATCAGCATTTCCTGCAATGTGATTTCTGCCTTGTTTGATCCCAACCAAGCACCTGAAGTGCACTTTGCAAGTTGTGTCAGGGGGAACGTTCCCTTTGCTCAGTGTTTTGTGTCTTCATAAGCACGTTGGCCTGGAATTCAGAGCAGCCTGCAGCAATGCCCCAGCCCGGCACAGGCAGAGCTGTCACTTTTCCCATCTGGAGGTGGGAAGTGCTCGTATCCACACGGGGATCAAAGGGAAGCAGTGCTTTGAGCTTCCCCCGTGACCTCTCAGCCAGGGAGGGACACAGGAACCCAGCCAGCCAAAGGACAAACACCTTCCCCCAGGCCTGAGCTTCCCAAACCCCCAAGGGAAGGGAAGGCCTTGGAGGAGTTGCAAATGAGTGTAACAGTGAGGTGACAGGCCTGGACCTTTGGAGTTTTTATCCTTTCTTGAGACTAATCAGATATTTTTTCTGGTGTAACACTATGAAAGTCACCCCAGGGAAGAGTTTGGACTGTTGGCCAATCAAGTTTTTGATACTAAATTATAGTTTTGCCTTTGAAATTGCCATTAGAGACACCACAGTAAAGGGTGAAGGGTAAAAATGTGTCCAGACAACGAGTTTTAACAAATGTCTTGTTTCCCCAAGTTCTGTTAAGGACAAAACTATCATGAATAAGATTTGAAAATTTGTGATCTGTATGAGTGTTGGGTTTTTTTTTCAGTTTTACTGCAAAGTGTTGCTGTTCTGTGGCTTCACAGATCTTCCTCTCACTGAACCACTGCAGACCAGGATGGAGCTCAACATCCATTAACTTCCACTCCATTCTCATAGGGGGAAAAGCCTTCTGAGTGGTGGCCACATTCAGTGGCTTCCATGCCAGAGACACCGGGCTCTGACAGAGCTACCAAAGAATCAGCCTTTTCCTGATGGCTGCTTTTTGTGCCTCCTGGGATAGCTGTACTTTTGTAATGATCAAAACAATTATAAAAATAATAATTTAGGACAAGCAGTGACAATATTGAAAGCACATGTGTGTGTTTGGATGTGTGGAGCAGGAGGTCACCCTCTGGGTCCAGCACTGGGGACTGTTTCTCATCCCACAATCCAAGATAATACACATTTCAGAGCCCCCATTGTGAGCGAGTATTTAAAGACTAACATTAAAGGAAAATAAACCTTTCCAATCAGTTGTGAAAGTAAAACCAGCAGTGCAACTGCTACAGAAATGGAAGTGCAGCGAGAAGAAAATTAAAACCAGCAGCCCCAGAATACCTGTCCTAATTAAACGTTAGCTGGGAATATGTGAATTAAAATAGGAATGACATTTGAATTAATAAAAGAGCAACAAAATGTTTCAGGAACTGTTTTCCCTTGACTGATGGTGTAATTTCCTGGGCTCCAAGGCATGCTGGCTGTCTGACCAGCTGTACATGGACACTTTGTAGGCCCATGCAGCATTTTTGGGAACTGACTGACCTTGTCTATCCAGGCTGTCCAGCTAAGCCACCTCTGTGGTCTGGGTAGTCAAAAAATGATCCATGGAATTTTTTTAGGCTGTGAGTAAATGTACAAAATGAATTGCAAGAAAGCCAGAAGGTGGTGAAAAGCACACAGTGCTCAGGAGAGAAAGAGAACCTTGAAATGCATCCAGAACTTTGCTGTGCTGGGCACATTTTCCAACACTTCCCTTTGCTCCCTGCATAGATACAAACTGAGCACCACCACAATGCCCCACAATACAGCAAGATATGGTGAGATTAAATAGAATGTAAGAGCTATTTGGGATTCGTAGAAAAACTAAAATAAAGATAAAGCTTTGACGTCACAGGACCAAGTTTACATCAAGCATGTATTTCCAGATTTGTAAGGCCATCTTTCCATGAGATAAACATTTGACTAGAGAAGGGTTGTAAATACTGAACTGAATTGGTTTGTACTGCCACAGCACCCAAGATTTTTGGCTGCAAGCCAATACAGGCTTAGTATTTTTTAAAAAATACAGATTTGTGACCAGCCCTGCTCAGGAGGCTCCAGCCCACAGAAAGCTCTGTTGCAGCCCCCAGTTTCCCTGTGCTGTATCCCTGCAAGCTCCTTTCTGAACACACAGCAGGGACTTCACTCACACGTTTTTTCTTTCTTCCCTACTTTGCTCCATTCCCTGGTACCACAAACCCATTCTTCTAAATGGATGCCTTGGATCCCGAGTGCCCCCTGGGCAAGGCTGTGTTTGAGCAGCCCTGCAAGAGGAGAAATGCAGCCTGATACTCATTAAAAGTCTGTTGATGGGCTCAGCCTCTCCTGCTATTGAAGATTCATCAGTTTCTTTTTCCAGGAGAATGTATTTGACTGCAGTATTTGGAAAGTAGAGCAATAGCACCAATTATATCCTAGCAGAGCGTGTGTCTGCATACAGAATTCCTGCTGTGGTGGGATGCCATTAATTCCCTGGTGATTACCGGGTTTGGAGATGCTAATGCTGGCTTCTGACACGATGCTGCTGCGGTGCTGGCGCCCGGGGGACGAGGTTTGCAACTCCTGCAGCAGGCACAGAGCTCAGGAGCTGCCCTGCAGCACCCAGACAAAACCCAGACTGCCCCTGGCACCCCGCAGAGGTGGGAGTCCCTGTGCTCTGGCTGCTCAGGGCTGCAGCTCCTGGGCCAGAGATGTGACACAGCCCCAGAGGTAAAACCAGGGCTGTGCTCAGCTCCCCACACGTGACCTGTGACCCCCAGCTCTTGTCTCAGCTTTAAGAATAACCAAGTGCAACAACAGAACCACATAAAGGATATACGGAGTTGAAAGTCAGGGGACTGGCTTCCAAATGCTTTTGAGCAGAGCTGGTTATCAAGTCACACGGGCACTTCTGTAAAAGTGTCTTGGTCATCTTGTTCTTGTGCGAAGACGCCCTTGATATTCTGCTGCCATAACATCAGCCACCAATATCCCATTGCCCTCCCCGAGGAGCAGCTGGTCCAGCACCTGCCGCTCAGGGAGAGGAGAGGAATGCTGTGAATCCCCAGGGAAACTGCACTCGGGTAATAAACTGGGAGCGGGAGATAGCTGGGCTGGCTGTGCAGGACATCAGAGCACGGCAGGTAAAATAACAACAGGACACGAGGCAGTCAGTAAGTGCTGATCTGCAGAGCGGTTCCCGGTGGAGATGTGTGGAATGGACTGGGGAGGGCAGGGAACGGCAGCTCCAAGCACAGAGTGAGAGAACCTGCATTCATTCACTCTGGAGCCTGCAGCCAGCAGCTCTGGACTCAGAAAACAGCAGGGTAACCGAGGCTGCTGGGTGAAATAAAATTACTCAGTCAGAGAACAACAAATTCATTAGGGATTAAAGAGTAAATGAAGGCAAGGGAAGTTGGAAAAGGTAAATTCAGCCATAAAGGTTTGTAAGAAAGGGGCGTTGTGTGGCCTGGTGGAAAACAAGGAGAGCAAAACCATGCTCCTGCTTTTCCTGCATTCCTCATACAGGAAATAAAATGGAAGCAAGCCTGAAGGAGAAGGTACCAGAGGAGAAGGAAACAAAACCCCCTCTACGTTTAGTTCATTTCAGCATCACACAGACCTTGCCCTAAGGAGCAGAGCTTGTGTAGCTGGTGAATCTACAGCAGAGGTAACAGAGCCAGCCCTGCCCAGAGTGGCGGCTGTGTGCAGCCCCAGGGCTCAGGGCATTGCTGCAGTTCAGAGCAGCACCCATGAGGGGCACAGGGCACGGGCAGCAAGGCTGCACCGCCAGGAGGACACTGCAGCAGACAAGGAGAGGCCCTGCTTCCCCCCTGAGCCCTGGGGTGCTCTGCTGGGCACAGATCCTTCCCACGCTGGATACTGAGTGCATTGAACACGGCAATTGGGAAAGGGATGCCCCTTGCAGTATCAGTAATAGAAACTTCTTCATGAACTGTCCCACCTGTGCTCAGTCCCACCTGACACCCACCAGCTGGAGACCTCTCCTGGGTTATTTTTCTAGGCAACTTTCGAGAGAAGGTCATGACTGGAGAGCCGAGTACATTGCCCAGAAAAAAAAGAAATAGAGGTGGTTCGTTACGGCATTTCAAAGAGAAGTATTCCTGCATATAAAAAATTAATTAGCTGACCAGACATTTGAATGCTAAATAAATAGCCTTTCCCTGGCAAAAATAAAGCTGAATGATCTGAAACAAAATAAGGGCATCCATCCAGCAAGGAGAAGGAAAAAATAAGCTGTTTTCCTCTCTAAACTTGCCCAGCTCTCATTAGAGGTCACACAGTTCAAAGAGGATTGAGTTCAAGCAGGACTCCAGCGTTTGAGCCCAATTTGGGTTGAGCCCAGTGTGGTGTTCCTGGGAAACACAAAGAGGAAATGATCAGCCCTGTCCCAAGGTAGGGTGACACGTTAAAAAGTGCAGGCCTGTCCTGCACCCTGGTGCAGGAGTTTGAGTTCCCTCCCTGGCAGGGAGCTTGTCCTTCCCAGCCACCTCCATCGCCTCCTAAACGGCCAGGAAGATACCCAGCATTGCTGCCAGCACTGGGCAGTGTCTCCCATTCCTCACAAAACAGGCTCTGCACCTCCAGCAATCTCCCAGTTCGCTGCTCGCTCTCCAGTAAATGCCATGAATCTCCAAGGGAAGGAGCTTCCCCTCCTTCCACAGGGTCCCACTGATCTCTGCTGTAAATAAAGCACAGCGATGTTCTCTGCCCCGGGGATGTTTGCTGTCGAGTGGTTTTCCACAGAGAGGAAACGCGGTGCCCAGAGGAGATGGGAGGCACATCCCACACAGACATTCAGGCAGCGGCGAGTCCTGCCATAGTGCTTGATCAGGTTGCAACATTGCAGTTATTTATTCAAATTATTCTTTTAATTTGAATCCCAATTGAAAGCTTCATGTAGCTCAACCTGTGCTTTTAAGGCTTGAACATCCACCGTGAGTCAGACCTGTCTATAAAAGCGGTGAATTGAATATTTTTATTAGGTTCTTGCCATGCTTTTTTCTCCTGAGTTCAAACACCGGCGATTTATTATGCAGCAGCTCCTTTCCCGAGGCGGGGGAAGAACCAGCCCTTTGTCGGGTGCTCGTTTTCCCCACAAAACCCCTCGTTTCAAAACGTCAGCCTGACTCAGAGCGGGTGGGGAAGCAGCTGTAGGGGAGGGTGATGAATACACAATGCATGCACGGGAACAAACAGCCGGTGAGTCAGCCCAAATTTGTCCTACATTAACTGCACAGCCAGTGCCTGCTGGGGAACACAGAGGTGCTGCTTTGAAAGAGCTGGGGAGAAACTCGGGGGACACACTGAACTCTCAGATTGTTCACCAAAACGTGTAATTTGGCAGTGTCAACAATGCTCAGAAAACGTCGGGGCACTGCATTTACCTTCCCAGGATTTCTCTGCTGCAGGCAGGAACACACAGCTCAGCCCAGCACTGCCAGCCTAAGAGTGGCTCAGATACACTTCTATAAACGCCTGCAAAATTACCACAAAAATTGGATAATCCTACAGGAGATGCTTTCCCAGCTTTACTGCGATGTCTGACAGCAAGAGCACACCGTGTTTTCTTACCCTTTCATTTAAAGGAAACTCTCCAGCATTTTGTTTGGGGATGTTTGCAATGATTGCTGCTTTCCAGTAAAATGATATTTTTAAGCAAGTAACAGCGTTTAGCCCATATTTCCAGAAAGAAGAGCCTTCTCTTGCCCCAAACAGAGATCTGCTAATGGCAATTAGTGCAAAGGAGAGTTGATGGGGTTTATCTCATGGAAACTCACCCCGTGCACCTGGGCCTGATGTTCCCCTACAGTGCTCAGGCCTCAGGGGTGTTCAAACCCACATAGCCAGCCCAGAGACGCTGCTGGGCCCGAGCTCTGCTGCTCTCTCAGACCAGGCCTCCAAAAACCCACTCGTGCCTCAGCCAGGGGTGTCACAAAATATGATACAGACCCTTCTGCGGTCCCTGTCCCTCACAGGCTTGGTTTAGTGCCCTGCAGTGAAATCTGCTTTACAAAGGCTTCCTTCCTGGAATCATTGAAGTTAAGATCTCCGTTGGAGCATGCAATTATGCTACGTGTGTCTGAAATCACGGAGAGCCAGCCAGAGGCGGGTCTATAACTGGGGATTATTTTCACAGCATATAATTTTCAGATCACGCACATCGATGTTATAATTGGGCCGTGGGAGCAGAGGGTATCTTTATTTACACACAGTTCCTTTGCCTCAGCAAAGTGCTGTAATTTCCCTTGTCCTTAGTCAATATTTTTCTCTCCAAAGCCACATCACAGGGATGGCCCATGACTGGGAAAGCCCTGCTTGCTGCAGAGGTCATTGCATTTGGTAAATTAATCCTAATGGCAGACATAGTTCCTGTGAAGCTTGTTGAAATTTGGTGGACTGAAATGGGTTTGTGATTTTAATCAGGAAACGTTCTAAACTTAAACATTTGCAATTCTCCAAAATGTAATGAGATCACCTTCTTAAAAAAAAAAAAGAAAAAGTAAAATTAAAAACCTGTGAGACATGCAAAACAGCAATAGATACCTTTTAGGACCAGGCTGTTTCATGACCCAATAAAACCTTGTTTATATTGATTTGTACCTTTTGGTAGATTGGCACAGACATCAGTGCAGTCTTTTCCCAGACTACACCGGTCAAATTTGCCAAAATAAAATTTTTCATGTCTACTAAAAAAATCCTACTGGAGTCTTGTGTGTGGGTTGGACTTGGAGCAGGTTACTTACTTCCATCTGCTTCATTTCATGAAATTTTTAACAACCTAATCATTTGTGAGACTTCCGCTCTTCTTCCTTGCAAACTTTGGTTGGATTTGTCCAATGAGTTAAAAATTCTAGACCCATGGAAGAACACAAGAGACAGAGCAGCTTTGCTTAGGGAGCAGGTGACTGAGATACAGGCACTGTGATTCCTTTGCCCTCTGCTTTCAGTCAATAGGAAGCACTCAGGTCATGTTACCAATTTATTTTCAACAGGAAGGCTTGGTATTTTTTCCCCCATGAAAAAAAGCCATTTTGGAGTCAAGATGTTTTAGAGCATGTTTCAAGGAAAAGACACCAAGTTCTACAAACTGTTTGAGCTCATTCTTGACTCCAGAATCAGCGTCACACTGTCAGCACACACCCAGAGCAGTGGCCACAAGGCTGCCCAGCTAAGAGGTAACTTTTATTTCTGATTCAGTTCTTGCCCTGTGCTGCAGAGCCAGAGCCTGCCAGTGTCAGCTGCAATCCTGTGCAGTTCTGGTGTTGGGAATAGTCATTTATTGGGAACTGGTTTAAAGACAAAATCTGATCAAGAAAGCAAAAGTAACACAAAAAAAGGGCGAAAAGTAAAGATGAGCAGAATGTGTTTTATCTTTTTCTTGGCAAGGTAGCTGTGCTGAGATTTCTGTGTCATTAACTTTAAATATAGAGGGGTTTGTAGGCTTGTCTTCATGTTTTCATTCCAGCACCTATGAAAACCACATGTGCAAAAGAAAATATAATAAATTTGAAGCTGAGGTTTCTTTCACTGAGTACCAGAATGATGCATTAGTCACGAGTCCAGATGAATCTGTTATGGAAGATTTCATAACTTTGTTTGTTTTCAGCTGTTCTGCTGGTATCTCATTGAAGTTTGCCCCTGACTTTTCTGCAATGTGTTCTTGCCTATGGAGCTTTCAGTTCACAGAGTTCTCTGAGTGCCCTTCCTGCTGTCCTTGCCACACTGTGTCTCCCTCACAGCATTCCCATCTGACAGTGCCACTGAGCAGGGCTCTGGGCTCAGGAAATCTCCCTGACATTGGGGGAACTCTGGGAACTTTGTCTAAGAAATGCCCTCAAAATTCAACCTATGCATCAATCCATTTAAAATGAAGCTGCTTCCTTTAGAGTAATAATGACTAATAATCACAAAGTAAACCAAACCAGCATCTTTTGGCAGGTTGTCTATTTTGTGAAGGATGAAGATTCTTCAGGTCATGCCACAGGATTGTGCCCATAGTGCCAAGTCCAACGTTGAAAATAAAAGCAGAATCTCTTTTGAGTAGCCTCAAAACCTCCACCAGTGTTCTTAAATAAAGACTTTGATTTGTCTTTCAATTACAAATATCACAGAATGGTTTGGGTGGGATGGAGCTCAAAACTCATCTCATCCCACTCTCTGCCATGGCAGGGACACCTCCCACTGTCCCAGCTGCTCCTAGCCCCAGTGTCCATCCCGGCCTCGGGCACTGCCAGGGATCCAGGGGCAGCCACAGCTGCTCTGGGCCCCTGTGCCAGGGCCTCACACCCTGCCAGGGAACAATTCCTGCCCAACATTGGATCTAAACCCTCCTTCTGACAGTTTAAAGCCATTCCCCCTTGGCTCTGACAGATGTTTCAGTATTTTCTGCTGGGAGTCTCTGATCATCAGAACGAAACGATCAATTGCTCTAATTTAGCTTTTAAACTGAACTGAATTAAGATTCTCTAAGATGTCCTTGTTCAAGGCTTTTCAAAGCCCAGACTCACAGAAGAGAAGAGGAAAGGTACTTGTAATAAGAGGTGGCTGCAACAGAGCAGGCCAATTTCCTGCCATTTAACATCACAACGGTGGAATTACTGCTAATAACAAATTCAATTTGTAAATGCATTAAAACAACAAAACAGCCCGATTTGCTGTACAAAAAATAATGGCTTTGTCCTAGAGGAAAAGAGGTTTGTTTCAACAAGACAGGGAAGAGAGCCGTTCTTGTGACTGCTGTCCTTTTTGCCCCCTCTGCTTACGCAACCCACAAGATCTGTAAATGTTCTTACTTCCAGCAGCTTCCGGGGCCAGTGTCTCCCTTCAGCTGCTCTCATGCAAACCTGCTTAAAGCCGGAGCTGAACCAACATCCAAATGAGGACAGAAGCTGACCCAGATGTGTTCAAGCAAAAAGACTCCGGGGCTCAGCAGGAATTCGAGCAAAAATGGGAATGGGGAGCAAAGGAAGGCTCCCACACTGCCGTGGGCTTGGCTGCCCAGCGCTGGGGGAGTTTTGCGCTGGGTGAGCTGCCAGTGCCCCGGGCTTCATGCAGCTCCAGCAGGAAGCTCCCGTCTGGATGTTATTGCTGGTGCCCACCTCAGGATTGCCCCAGGCAGGGCACAAACGGCTCTGCAGTGCTGGCAGTGCTCCAAATGCTCCGTGTCCCCTGCAGCCACAGCCATCGACTGCAGAGGTTCGGGACTCTGAACATCACCACAAACATTCTGCAGGCAAATATCAAAAACCTGAACCGTTTTACACATCTTCCAGCAGAAACCTTTGAGCCCTGCAAAGCCAATTACAGGAATGAATGATGAGACATCTGATAGGGTAATTACTCAAATTAGATTTTGACAATCTTTGTGAGACAGACATTTGAGCTGTGGGGAGAGATGTTGTCATCTCAGGATTCACCAGTTACAGCGTTGAAAAGTCAAACACAGCAGCGTAGTGCTGAAAGAGAGGAATCCACACGAGCAAGAGCCCTGGAGCCACCTGAGCTGTTTCCACGGCTGGGAAGCCTCCCCTGGCCCCAAGGGCTGTGTGCCCAGTGCAGCAGCACTGCTGCCCTGCACTCTCTCCCAGCCCTCTTGAAATCCCCTGTGCGTGTGTCACTCGTTCCCATTTTCTCACATTCTATTTTCTGCTGTGTGCCCTCCTCACCACAGCTTTTGTGTCAGTCCGTGCCTTGCCCCAACTTGAGCCCAGCGCTTCCCAACACCTGCAACAAACCAAGCCAGGCACTCAATAGTGAGGAGAGAAAGAGGAGAGAGCTCCCCAGGTATTCCAGGGGGGTGCCTGTCCCACAGACTGGGAACTGGCCTCAGGGAGGGTCATCTCCATCTTCTCATAAACAGTAGAAACAGCACCACTGGCATATCACAAAAATAGCAGGTGATTTTATCTTAGACCTGGACTGAACAAACAGAAATGGGAAAAAAAAAATTTTAGCAGATTTTAGTCGGAAAGTGAGAAGTATGAGAGAAGGGTTCAAGTCTTCCTTCATCTTTGCCCAATGGCAAAAAGGAATTTACCCGATTTTCCTTCACTAAATAGAACATAACTTTATGGAAACTAAAAATAGCATTGACCTGGTGATTGCTCTTTATGACTGCATTCTCATTTCCAGTTTCCTTCCTTTATGCCTTCTGCCTGACTCAATTGTAAACTGGTTTAATGTTTCCCCTTCTTCATGAGCATCCCTCCCGAGGGAGCACAGCCTCCTCATCTCCTGCTGTTTTGGCTTTGAATAGCTGAGAGCCACACTGTCATCCCGTGCCTGGAGCAGGACCAGGGCCTTGCTCTGCCTTCAGCAATCCTTCTGGTCCAAACTTCCTTTTCAAGGGGCTGAATTTCCCTTTAGCCCATTTACACTCTCTGAAGAATATTAGCACTGAGGAATCAGCCACGTTCACTCTCCCTTCGGTCCTGTCTCCCTCCCTCCCTCATTCCTGAGCCTTAGGTACAGACCACTGGTCTATAACTTCTGAGAGTGCCCATGGTGTCCACCAGCCCCTTGCACTTCCTGCACTGTGGAGCTGACAGGTACATCATAAAGCAGGTTTGGATTCCAGTGCAGGAGCCCTGAGCAGCCCAGAAGCAGCACATTATAACCCCACACTGCAGGCAGCTGGAATTGAAAGGCTCCTTCATGCTGGAGAAGAGCTGCAGGCAAAGCTCACATCCCAAGCTGGGACTGCCCCAGACCCAAACGCAATACAGGATGTACATTTGGGCACCACTGGAGTCAATAATGTGCAGTTACTGAGTCCTTCTTCATTGAACGGGAACCCGTGTCTGTGTCTGAATTTGTCACCCAATAATTCTCTAGTGACAGGCAGCAAACTGAGGAACAGGGAAGAGAAAAGCAGGTCCCTTTGCTCTGACACTTGGCACGTGACACAGCAAGGAAAACTGAAATGTTTGGAATCCTAGCCCTCCACCAAGGCAGCCCCCAAGGCCTCCTCTGGCTCCACACTGCACCTGGCCTTTTTCCTGAACCATCCCCAGGCCTCTGCCATGCAGCCAGTCCAAGAATTCTGCTTTCAGGAAGCTCCTGGAAAATAAGGTATGACCTAAGCACATGCACTTAACCTGAAAAATGACCCAGTGATCTTCCCATGTCCTATAGAAAAATAGGACACATTTAATCTCCTGTGATTAAATTACTGCTTGGCCTGCAAGAAAGTTGTAGCATGTGATTTCCCTGGATTACTTCTGTGAAAAGCGCTTTCCTTGTTTTCTCTCTGATGCCTTGTGTGCAGCCAGACTCCCATTTTGGGAGAGACCATTTACCCCAACACGTTTTTCCTTGCAGATCACACCACCTCCAAGAGTGTTTCATTCCTTGCAGCCCTTACTTGTACTTCTGTTTTCTAATGCATTTTGCTGCTGCTGCCCTCACATATGAGGAGCCAAATATCTGAGGTAAGTAGCAGAGGGGAGAGATTCAGGGATGTGCATTTACTCAGATTTCTTCATTTCACAGTAGGTCCAGGAGAAATGCACATACATTTTTCAAGAGATCAGTCAATAATCCTGTTTTGTTTGCTTGCATCCTCAGTGCAGCATTTCCATCTTATTCCCATAGCATACAAAAGGCTCAATTCTTGTTTACCTGCCACGGATCAACAGGTGAATGTTTATGCACAGGCTTCAAGGAGGTTTAAAATAAGACAAAACAAACCCTTCTCTGACAGCAAACATGAAAATAATAAATTGCCTTAGCACAGAACAGTGGTCATGGCCAGTGAAAAATAATGAGCACCCTGTCTGGTTTTGAGGGATTCCCCAGGGATGCTGTGGAACCAGCAAACATTTTCTTGACTAAGCAAGAAAAATCAAAGTGCAGGCCTAACAGCTTTTTTTGTAAAAGTCCATTCCCTGGATGCACAAACTGCCATAGCTGCTCCTGCATGGAGCACAAAGGATGAGAAACTCAACAGAGTCAGCCTAAATCAAATTGCACCTACACTGCTGCCAGTGCACCCTGTCCAGCCTAGGAGCTGGACTTGCATGATTCCTGTGAGTCTCCTCAGATCCTGTCCAGCTGACAATCTGCCCCTTGGCAATAATGGAATTACACAGAAGTCTCCCTGCTATGACCAGAGTTAGCCAGGAAAAACAACGAGGTAGTGGAGAACTACAAAAATTAGTGTCATTATGGAGTATGGTCTTGGGAATACTGAAATTTCCACCTTTGTCACCATGAGGAAAGTGCACCTGATTCCGAGTTAATGAATTGGTAGAGGACTTCCAAAGGATATGGGATAAGTGGCTGAACTACTCATTTCTGTGTCCCAAAACTCAGTGCAATGTCTTCCTGACTGTGCTGGCACAGCCCGGCCTGGCACTCGATGCCAGCGGCTGCTTTTTGCTGCAGAATTGGCAGTTCAAAGGTGTAAAGCTCTATTTCTGCACTAACCTCATTTGGGGCTGGGAGGGATTATGTAAGGTTTGCAGAGAGGTATTCATCAGCACAGGCTGACAACATTTCATCTTGCACAACTCCACAGCAGAAACTAATGAGACATTCAAGAAAGAAGATGAAAAAGAAAAAAGAGGGGAAGATAAAAGAAATGCCCTGTTTCTTAAAAAAAAAAAAAAAACAAAAAACACCAAAACAACAACAAATAATAAGCAGAACAACTAGAAAGTAAAGAACATTTTTCTGAAATCTTTGTCTTTTTTGTTCCTGAGATGTGTTGGTGTTTGTGTCCCTTGAGTTTTCTTCCCCTTCTCTCTAACTGTGCATGATCAATTCCTGTAACTGCAAAGAGCAAAAGCCCAAAGAACATTAAATGTGATTTCTCCTTTTAGCCCATTTTCCCAGCATAACTTTGCAGGCTGTATTATTTACCATTAAACAATTTTACATTCAACACTTCAGGAGACATTTTCTTCAGCAGCAGTTCTGTTTGTCACTCTGAGATGAAGCTGCTGACTTTAGGGTGGAGAGGAGTTTAACAGCAGCCAGCAGAAATGTCACAGGCTGTAAGGAACTCTTCCATAACAAATACAGAAAAGTCTCTTTAATTGGCACAGCTCTGGTAGAACTGGAGAGGTGGCAGCTAAGGGCTGTCCTCTCCGTGTAATGCAGGGACAGGGGACACGTGGCCGCCCGTGGCAAGAGAAGGGAGGCTCCAAAGAAAATATTGAGTTGTTAATCTGTTACCCCATTGCACCTGTGACACAGATGGGGGTAAAGGGCTGAAGTTATTTTTCTTACATGTTCTTATGCCATCAAGTTTCTCAGGTAATTTCTTCTGATTAAAAGAACAAGTTAACAATGTCAAGTAATACTTCAGCACCTTCTGTAAACTCATCTCCCATACTCTTGGATGAACTTGTTTTCCATTCAGTAACCTCTCAGGCTGATTCTGAGATGCAAAACGCTGCACAGGTTTGGGTCCCACAGGATTGAAACAGGAACTGTATCACAGAAAGGAGAGCAGGAAAAAATCCTCCCAGGTCAGTTACTCCTTTCTCTTCCTCAGGGCAGAATCAGCTCTGCTAAATCCCTCCTGACTTTGTCTGAAGTGATCTGAAGAAGCCAACAACAGCCCTTAAATGTGCAGTGCCAGAGCCTGCTCTGCACTACCCCTCCCAGAGCTGTCCCACTCACCCTGTGCAGCCCAGGCACACAGCAGGGAGCCCTCAGGGCAGGAATTGTCACGTTCGACTCTCCCAAGACAAGATTCCTCTAAATGCAGGTTAAAAATGAGGCTGGACATTTAGGACTTACAATTGGCGTTCTGTAATCATATTCCCATGTGTTCAGAATAATTTTATCGTTTCTTTGCTGAGCAAGGAAATGCACAATGCTTGTAGTTCCCCTTCTTTTGATATTCCAGGATCCTCGTTAATTTGGGTCCCACAGACAACAGTGAGTGAAAGCCCCACAGAACAAAATCAATGGAAGGGTCATGAGTTTAAAGCAGCCTCCATCCTACAACTGCAAAGTAAACCACAGGATTCATTGCCAACACCACCAGGTACATTCCCACAACAAATTTGCTTCTTGCAGCCCTTTCCTGTGACAACACAAGGTGTTCAAAGAGCTGAAGGCAGGGCTGACATGGTGCACTTGCAGAGGGAGAAGAGCCCCTTTTCCCTCTTGTTTGGTTTTCCTATCACAGCTGCTAACTGGGATTGGAGAGACCTGAAAAAGTCACCTGTGCACCAGACCAGGGCAGCCTGTGCCAGCACACACCAGCTCCTCCCAGGGACTGCACACAGGGAAGGTTTCCACAGATCCTTAAATCCCAAGACACACAGTGACAGTAAAAACAAACAGAGAGAAGGGTTCAAGGAGAGTCATTCCATTTCTGTGTTATACCAATAATGGCTGCATGTCTGCAAGGCTGCAAAAGTAACAGCAATGCTTTCTCTTGAAAAAGAGTAATGTTGAAATTTCATTTAAAAGCACCCAAAACACACACAGCTAGAGGTGATAAGAAGGTTAAAAAGTTACAGCAGTAAGAAAAAAAAGTGAGGAAAAAGGGAAAAATCAGCTAGCTGTTGATAAAACAAATCAGTCACATCCCCAGACTGGTATATCCACAGACTGAAGGGAAATGTTGGGCACTTTGGAGGGAAAGCAATGTTTGGACATTTCTGGACCATCCCAGGGCTTTCCGTTGCCTCCTTTCAAGGTGACTTTGAGCTGGTGCCTGCCACAGGACAGGGTAAAGCCCATTCCTTGTCTCCACGGGAGGAAGAGCCAGCACCAAACAGATTTGTTCTCCCAAGTGCTTACGCACTGAGCTCTTCAGTCACTCGGACATCCACGAATTTGTTATCCCACTCTGCTGCAACAAGAGCTGCTAAATTATCCTGCCTGTCCCTGGATGGGGGAGAGCTTGGAGAGAGGCCAGCCACCAGCTGAGAGCTCTCCTTGCCAAGTCTGTCAAGCAAATTGATTTTCCTCCAAGACCTTTGGGCCCCTCTGAGCAAAAAGAAACCATATTTCATCTCCTTTTGCTCAAAGGGCTCGGAGCAAAAATCTCCAGTCTGGACTAGAGGACACAAAGTGCCACCCCAGTCACCTACAGAACTTTTGGAGGTGGCCCAAGACAGCGATGCTGTACCAGTGGCAGCTGATGGAGGATCAGCTGTGAGGGGTCTCACTTCTCTGATATAAATGCATTGTCTTCCCACCTGTTCACTGGAGATATTCTGAAGGTTCTGTGTTGGGGGGTTATATCCCTTTCCATCATACAGCTTTCCTCAGTTCCTAAACAGCTCAGGAAATCTGTGAAAATTAGCACACTGGTACAAAAGTAAATTGAGGATATTTGTTGCACCGGGGTAAGCTCTAACACATCACTCTGAGCATCATTGCCTCAAGTGAAAATAACCAGGAAAGATTTACTGTGTACCCTCAACAACAGTGGGGGAAATAAAATCTGAAGCCAAAGATTTTCCACTCAAAATATCCTCATTTGTGCCTTTGTCTGGGCAGCTCTTATGACTTCTGAGTTCTGAGGAAGGAAAGCATAATAGAAACAGCATTTTTCCTAACAGCAGAGATGGCACATTCTGGTTTAGGGCCATATTCCACACCAGCACTCCCATTCAGGCTGTGGGAGCTGATTCTGGCACTCCTTTGCCATAATTAGCAATGCAACGGCCATCAACCACTCCCTGCCCTGGCCAGGGAGCGACTCCAGTCCCAGCTCCAGCAAAATCCTCACTGCAGCACAACCCTTTGCTCAGCAGCACCAAATGGGTAAAGAAGGGCAAGGAAGGAGCCTTGCAGCAATCCCCAGTTTTTCCCGTTTCCAAAGGGGCTGTGTGCCCTGTGCTGACACTGCTCAAACACTGAAATAACCAATGTTGTCCTGATATGTCACACACACTCTTCTTAGGGATTCACTGCTGTGACAAAGCTCTTCCCACAGTCTTAATGTGTTTTTAATGGAAGTCAATGCTAAACTCATAATGGTTGAGCAGAAACACATCTGCAGTGTCAGAAAGGGAGGGAATCAACAATACCAAGCTTTGGTCAAATGTAAATGATTCTGTTTCAAACCTAAACACTTTTGGTTTAATTACAATTATTGTTGCCAATTTCATTAGGACAGTCCCTCTGTCTTCCCTGCCTTTTATCTAGATTTCCAGGACTGGAATAAATAAATATAAATTCCAGTGAACAGCAGCATTTCCATGGAGCTTTCTTAACAGTACACAGATGTCTGCCTGAGAATTTCTCTCCACGTCTGCCAGAAAGGAGAATAAACTATGATATAATTTACTTTGAACACCAACAAACTTTGGATCCAAGATTTTGGCTTAGTCTACACTAAGAAAACCAGCCATGAAATCTAGGTTTGCATCTGGGTTTAAATGTAAATCATCTATAGGGAGAAAGGAGGGGAAGGTCATTTCATCTCAGCATTTTCTCTTTGATTTCCTACGCCCTCAGCTGGAGCAGCAATGTGCTGGGTGGGATCAAAACCTTGTTTGGAAGCACTCAGATAAGAACAACCCATCACTGCTGATGTTACAACTTAAAATATGATGAAGTGCATGATACCTCAACTCTACTGCTCAGTGTAGGCTCTAATATTTCCCTTCCTGACTGCAGATCCAATCCCTCAGCCTTTGCCTTGCCAGGAGCAGTTCTGAGCACTCCAGGTTAAACAATCTGCTCAGTGATGTGGCTGCTCTGAGCTCCAGCAAGTCCCTCTCCAGTGCCATTGGACGCAGCCAGGAGGAGCAGGGACCCTTGCACGAGTGCTGGCCAGGCTCAGTTTGTGTGAAATTTAGTGCATCAGCTCCCCAGGATGCTCCCTTTAAATCCAGTCTCATACAGACACAAGATTTTCAGCTTTTCTATGTATAAGCCAAGCTGATTCCTTATCCCATCAAATTTACACGTTTGCCCATGGCAGGTGTTAAGGAGTAATTAGGAACAGGGAGGAATGAAGATCTTTCAGCCACCAAAGGGAAAGATTTAACTGTTCAGTTGTTAACAAGGTGGTTCCCAATGGTAACAGGGCTGGATACTATTGATGCAGCACATTTCCAATATTTCTCCAAGGAAAAAAGGTTTAAATAAAAGCAGCAGAGTGACGGAGACTTTACCTGTCAGAGCAAGAGGCATTACAAATGTAGTGCCTTCAAGAGGGAAGAGGAGCTAAAAAAACAAGCACCACGTCCCCAAACCCACCACACTGACTGGGATACGATCCAGGTACAAAATATACTCTTTTTTTTTCCTTTTTTCTCCTGTTCTGCAGTGCCCCAAAGCACTGACCAGTTCAGGCACTCTCCCAGACTGTGTGTGGAAGGAGTTAGCTCTGCCCTTCCACAGACTGGAAAATTACCCAAATCACCTCTAATCTTATTTTTCTGTTGTACTGGTTGCATTTACCTGAGCACACACATTTATTTAAATGCAAGACTCACGGCATTGGTTTGCTTTAAAACAGAAAATCCCTGTAACAAATCTTAAAAAAGCAACCAGCTGAACTGTGAGACAGAATTGGCAGAGGTCTGGAAGGCTTGGCAGAGCCCATTTGCACTCCTCACAGCTGGAGACAGGAGTGCTGCTCCACTGGGAGCGCAGGTCAGAGCTCTGCAGAGATCTCTTTGAGACATCCTCTTTTCACTCGCAAAGGGAGAACATTTCTGCTGAGAAAGAGAGTGAGATAATCCTGCGGGTCAGGGATAAGCAGCCTCCCTCTGCCACTGCCCTTCACAGACACAGATCCCAGGTGCAGAGACCCCTGCTTACACTGCCCGGGTACCTGCTGAGTGTCCAACAGGGAATCCCTGTTTGATTTAATGCACTTTGTGGTTCATCACTAAATATGAATACAAATAAACGTTCTTTATTCTCAGTTGGATAATGGTCTCCCTACAGATAATCTTCCTAGATCAGGGTGCAGTTTGCCACCCCTGACACCTCACCAGGGAGCTCCGTGGCTGTCCCAGCTGGTGGCTCTGTGTTTGCTGCCAGGAGCCAACCAAACCCAACCCGTTCCCACCAGCCAATGCCACATCCCCACAAAAGCTGGATATTCAAGGGACAACACAGAGGGGGGCTGTGCCAGAAGGGCAGGGCACAGCTACACTGCAGGCTGGGGGAAATCAAGGCAATTCCTGTGCCTCACAAGTCTTGAAAAAAAATCATATTAAAATTCTCTTGCAAAAATAGGAGGGGAAAGAAAATTGCTGACAGAAGTATGGAGCTCAGGCACTGCAGATTTGAGGTTTGTGGGAGAAAAAAAAAGAAATCGCTGTACTTTGTTTTTCCTTTTTGCCTCTCAAATGTCATGACCTTTTTCTCCCCTAAGTATTCTCCAAGTTTTTTGTTTCCAAAAAAGACAAAGAGATTTCCACAGACAATTCTGTAGGAAGCTCAACACTGTCTCACCAGCAGAACTGACTGCATATATAATTAGCAAATTTTACTGGTTTTAGTGACTGCAAACTGACTTTCTTAAAACGCTCTTGCCCTACTAATTTCTGTCCTGCAGGAAAGGCTTTGCCAAAGCCCAGTCAATTCTGAGGGATCAATCCCTGAGCAATCAGGCTCCGTTACTTCCTGGCTCAGGTGGTTCAGCTGCCTTGGCAAAGCTGATCCCAGTGTCAGGGGAAGGGAGAAGTCCCTTTGTGTGCTGGGGTGACCCTGGCTGGAGGCCAGGTCCCCATGGGCTGCTCCATCCCTCCCCCAGCAGGACAGGGCGGGGAGAAAATCAGATGGGACAAGTCTCATGGATCAAGAGAAAGGCAGTTTACAGAAGCAAAAGGAAAACAAAATATTTATTCTCTGCTTTCCAGCAGCAGACAATGTCCAGCCACTTCCCAGGCTGCAGGACTTGGGGAGGCATAGAGATTGCTCCAAAGACAAACAGCACAGGAATGAACACCTTCCCTTCCCCTGCTCCCTCGGCCTTTGCTGCTGCTGTCACGGGCAGTGGGAGATCCCTGTGCCCAGCCTGGCTGCACTGTCCATGCTGCACTGTCCTGGCTGTGTCCCCTGCAGCTCTCAGCCCCAGGCTGCGGCTCTGACCAGCGCCTTTTGGCTACCAAGGCAAAGCTCAGCACTGGGGAGAGGAGTAACTCCATCTCAGGCAGACCCAAAACAGCCAGAAACTCAACGAGTTTTAAAGAGGTATACATTTGGTTCAAAAATATTTCTTGTTTTCATCATGCATTTAATTTTATATATCCATATGCATGCAAGCTTTCACTTTGAACAGTAAGAAAATAAAGGATAATATCCCAAACTTAGTGAACTAACTCAGGGGGCAAAAAAAGTCAACTGTCAAAACTCTGCTCTTAGGGAAAGGTTTATTTTCCTAGTGTGTCACCATAATCAGATCAGTGTCTTCAGCTCACTGCACTACATTTCTCCCTGACAGCAGAGCAGTCATGATAGCAACCAGTGAGAGACATCAAAGAAACTCTTGGTGCAGCAGAGTCCATCCCCAGCACGGGGCTGTGCCAACTGCTCCAGCTCCCCACAAACTTCCCCAGGAGCTCCGTGTGGAGAACAGACAGAGCTACTGAGGCACAGATAGGAATTTCAGAAACCTGAGCTCCATCCCAAAGTCCAAAATCCCCAGCTCTTGTGGGTTTAGACCACTGATGGCATCTTAATGCACTGAATGGTGCGGGTGCCTGTGGGAAGCCTGTGCAGAGTGGTGCAGTTGACTGAATCTCCCTCAGGTGGGATGTGCCCACTCCCTCCCCTTTGCAATCTCCTGCCTCCCAAGGGTTGACAATGTGCCAGTTGCTGCCAGGGCTAAAGCCCCACAGTGCAAGGAAATCAGCACAAAGAAAGCCCACATGGAGCCTCAGTGAGGACTGCAGGGAAGGCAATGCCAGGAAAAGGGCTCTGTCACCCACTCAGTGTCAGTGGCCCCAAAGTGATGGCTGCTGGCACATTTCAGGGGGGTCTATAACCTCAGAGCTCCCAGAGAAAAACAAACTCCAGACAAAGGTAGAAAAAATATTATTTTGCTTGTCCTAAAATGGTTGAGCTCCAACAAAGACACCAGAAATAAATACATCAGCATTAGCCCCTTAAAAGTTGTGAGCTTCAGCTCCTCTTTCCTTCCAAAAGCTTCATTAAGGCAATTGGGTCTCCAGGACCAACACAGAAGCACTTTGCTGGAAAGGGCCACACCAAAACATTCTTTTCAATGTCTCCCCAGGTGAACTTTAAGAGACAGGCTCAAGTGTGGCAGTCAAGACAAGGGCAGAGCTGCAGACTCTCCCTAGGGGCAGACCTGCCAGCAAAGCCTTTGGTCAAAGGCTCGAGCGTTCATCAGCTGCAGCACTGCAAAACAGGCCAGGTCAAGCTCAGATCCCATTTAATAAACAGCAAACATCCTTGGAAAGGGCAAGAGAAGAGGCCACCTCTTTGTCCAATGTTCAGTTTTACTCTCAGGAACTCCTGACAGAGCCATTTCTGCGCCCTTTCCCCACAGTGGGTTATCTGCTGCCTTCCCAGCATCAGCTCATACACCTGGGGCAGCTGCAGCACGAGTCAGGAGCTCCTGTGCACTTTATTCCTCCTGTGAGGACTTCCCAAGAGCACAAAACCCCAACTACCCTCTTGTTTTTCTTACAAACCCTCCCATGGCTGCAGGAGCCCCTGGCACACAGCCATGCCCACAGCCTGCCTCGTGGAGGGAAAATCCCTACGGACAAGCCTGGAGCCAGACGGAGTCGGGCCCAAAGACACAGAGAATCCTCCTGTCCAGGGCTGCCCTTCCTGCCAGCTGGAGGAGCCTGTGCCTTTCAGCAAGGTCTGTCCTTAGTTTTCAATGTGCAGTAGAAGGATCTGGACTATTGCTCACACTTTATCACTTCTCTGTAGCTCTCTGTAAGAGCTTTCTAGAGGAAGGAGTATTTTCTTTTAACAAAGGCAATTCTTTAACAGAGCATTCCCCTGATTCATTTTCATCCCTTGTGTGTTTACAAAACTCATACCACCCTTCAGACAACCGTTTGCCACCAGATCCTGAGAATCTCAATCAATATTCTACTCAGTCCCTTACACAACTATTTTTTTTAAAGTGGAAACCTCCTGAAAAGATTTTAGCTTCACACCAGAATACCTTGAACTTTTCTCCAGCCTGGACCTGCTGATTTCCAGTGGCAGCTGGGGGCAGCTGAGGGTGAGATCAGCTATCCCTGCTCTGAAATGAGGCTCACAGAGGTGCAACTCTCTCTTTTCCATCACAGGTATTAAGGATTCATCTGCAAGCACTTATGCTCTTCTGTTTAATCTTCCCTTATCTCCCGAGTGGCCATCGAGCAGCCTCTTGGAATTAAGAGGGCTCAGTGCTAATAAGCTCGGGAACGGCTCCGGAGCGCTCTGGTTTTTTGAAGACACTCCTCAGCCTCTCCCAAAGCACCTCCCGGAACTGCTTCCCTTTGCAGTGCAATATCCGCAGGGCCCGCGCTCCACACCCGGCTCGTCAGAAGGAGCAAACTGCCCGAGGGGGAGTCAGGGAATGCTGGTCCCGGACAGCAGCCAGGGCTCGCAGGGACAAGGGGCTGAGTGCTCACCCCAAACTGCTGCCCTCAGTGAGACACGTACGGGAGACGCTGGCTGATGTTTTACCCTTCTCCTGTGGGGGATGCTGGCGCTTTGAGCCCCACGCCTTGGCCGGGCTGCCAAGTCCCTCTGCACTCACCGGGGCTCAGGAGGAGATTTCCTGCACACAAATCCTAGTCAAAGCAGGAAATCTCCTGCGCTGGTTTTGTGCCTCTGTTATTACAAGCTGCCTGTCTGGCAGCTTGAGCAGGAGATCCTTTCGGTATTACTAAAGCAATAAAGAGCTGGAAAGGAGAGATGAGAAAGGACAAGGTGGATTTTTGCAAGGGGAAAGAGCAGGAAGGCCCAGGAGAGTGTCAGAAGAGCCAGAGACGGACGTTTTGGCTATATCCAGGCTGTGCAGTTATCCCAGGCTGTGAGCCAGGTTTTTTTCCATTCCTCACACCCATCTGACACTCTTTATTGTGGTTCTGGAAGAGTCAGGTCTGAAACTCTTCTTTTGCTCAGGAAGGGAGAACTTTTTGCAAATTAATGCAGCTGAGTGAGGGAGGGGATCCTTCCCCAAGGAGACAGCATCCATCCCTCCATCAATGAACTGACCACAACCAATTGTAGATCACAAACAAGCACAACATTTACCCAAAAACTCTCAGACCCCAGAAAAGGTGAGGACACATTAACTCAGGCAGAGTGTCAGTGCATCTGCACTCACACAGGCTGCCTTCAGCACTTTGATCAGAGCACAGCACACAAAACTGGAACAGAGCCCTACCCATAAGCAATGAATTATATTTATTCGTGCCTCATGTTTCCACAAACCCTAGCACAAGAGTTGGGTTTCATGGTGACAGCCATTCTGCACTTATTGCAAAAGAAACAGCCTAAAAATAGATTTAAAACTCTCTACCTACAAATCAAAGGTGCACCAAATGTGTGCAGAGCTGAGATTCCCAAGCAACACGGCCTTGTGCTCTTAGAAAACCCTGTTACTTCCTGAATATAAATGATAAAGACATCATATAACATGGAAAGGAATGAAAAAATCCTTCACAACGCACAAAAAATAAAAATAAAAACCCTTCTAGTGACTTACTGGCAGGCTCAAGAGATAAGAAGCAGAAGATAAGTGAAGGCAAGCACCCCAAGAGCATTTCAAATACCAGTCCCAGTCTAAAAAGAAAATCTATTACTCTTCTCAGGAGAAAGATTCAGGCTCTCTATTGTCTCCAAGCATGGAAAAAAGAACAATACCTCAAGACAGGGTTTGTACTTCTTGGGAGACAGATGGGAAAGATGTTTTGTCATTTTTTTGTTGAACTTTTCTCAGAAAAATCACTATTTTACCAATAAATCATATTTTCCATAGCATTTGTGCTCTGACCTGACACAGAGAAAGGATTTCTATAGAAGATGTGAGAATAGAGTTTTTCAGAAGTGACCCCGCATCATTTGACTGGGTGTTACATCTCTGCAAAGACTGCAGGAATAACAAAAATGAGCACACCCAAGGCTTTCTTCAGAGCCTTCCAAAGTGCTCCTACGCTAATTCCCATTACAAGAATTCCCTTTAAGAACAGGTGCTTTAGTTAAGCAGAGCTGGAGGCAGTTGAGAGGGTGTCTGAACCCACTGCTACCCTGAGAAAGGACAGGTGTACCCCCCAGCTCCTGATTTCTACACAAGAGTGATAAATAAGTCCTGTGGCAGAAATCCACAGGCTAGGAGGGAGCAGCCTGTGAACACACACAGAAAATACTGATTAAACCTCCAGAATCACGTTATGCTCCATGTCAGGTTGGTTTGCTTAAGCAGCAATAGAAATAAACAGGTTTTGTACAGCTTTAATGAGGCTTCTCGGCCAAATTCCAGGGAAAGGGACCCTGAATCAAATGCCAGAGAAAACAATGGGAAAATTTCCACTACTAGACTGAAAGGTTTTTAGATGTGGCCATCTACCACAATGTCTTGGCAGGGCTGTTCATATTTACACCAGCAAAAATACTGACAATTTGGGAAACCTCCTTTTTTGCCTGTTAGTTACCTTATCCCAGGCACACTCTAGAAATACACCATATGATTAAAATGTCTGTACATTCAATTTGAAGTATGTAAGTAACCCACTATAAATCAGCCTCCAGTCCAGTTGAGGCCATATATGCAGGATCAATTTATTTGGGAATAATGTGATTGTTTGATTTCCAACCCAACACCAGACCTTCCCAGAAGGTGTTATCCTTAATGTTTGCCACTAGAATCCATAAAACACTTTTTTACTTTTCCTTTTCCCTAAAGAGATTAAATGCATTTACTACTGGAACCTGTCCTGCTTCTCTGTTGAACTCTTACAGGAGACATTTTTACTAGGCTTAAATAAAACTCATGTTAATGAGATAAAGCATAGTAAACTAAATATAGCCAGTATTTTATTGTAAGAAAAAAATGATATGTATTTATTATATTGGCTATATGGTGTGTTCACTGTATGTTTAAATATTTAACACAAACCAGAATGTCTGGTTACTACATATAAATGCTAAATATACATAAATGTGGATATGCTTAAACGTAAATTGCACATCAGTATTTTCTACAGTACACTGCTTTCCCTTATGGTCAGTAAGAAATTACAGATTTCTCAGATATGAAATCTCTGAGCTTGTGAAAGTTTATTTCTGAGGTCTCTGTGCTGTCACTGACATCCCAGTGCAGCCTATGCTGAGCTCTGCCCAACCACTGACCTTCCTGCAGCACTTTGAAGACAATTCAGTCAGGTTTACTTGATTCCCCTGAAATGTAGGGCCATACATGTACAGCAGATCACTAAAATGCAGGTTCCTACTGAAAGCACAGCAAGACAGACCTGGTTTGACAGCCAGGACATGCACAGAACCACCCCCTTCTCACGACTGGCCCACTTTTCACCGTGTGGTCACCAAAGCCTGCCTGGGCTGTGACCATGCCCACTCTGAAACTGCCCTGAGCACACACAGAGAGCCCTGGGGATCCAGCCCAGCTCCTCCCCGCTGCCCTTCAGCTGAGCCTTCAATCCCTCCTGGAGCAATACTGGCCCTGGCCTGAAACCAGACATGCAGAGGAGCAGCCGCTCCTCAGTCTGGGTTCTCAGCTCACCCTCCTCACCTCCCACTCACAACTCTTCTTCATTTGCATTTGTCCTCCTCGTGTTTCTGAGACTCACTCTCAACAATCAGGATGCAGTTTCCCCCCAGTAAGGATAAAAAGTACAAAAACTTCATTTGCAGCAGGGATGTGCTTTCCTGGTCAAGCACAACCTACAGAAGGCCAGGCCTGCCTTAGAGCTCAGGCCACGCAGAACATGGATTACATGACTTTGTCACCATTTTGCAGTTTGGCATCACTACCCCTCAGGTTTTTAAAGCAAGCACAGCCCTTGGTGCCCTGGCTGGAGGGAATGAGTACATCTCAGGTATGTATCACATGCTGTGACAGAGGTGCACGGTCAAGAACATCTACAGTGTTTTATCGGACATAAAGGAGAAAATGTGCTGTAATAAATTGTAAAAGTTATGCCTTTTAGCATCTGGATGGCCACTTCAGAAATTTAAGGCCTCACCTTTAAAAAGTGAAACAACTGAGCTATAATTCATTTTTATTTCACTATTTCACTTCCCCATCAAAGATTTTCACTCCACGTACACCACCACCTTTTTTTTTTCAAAAGCTGTCAAGGATATAAGAAATTTTGCCTTGAAGAAAAACACAGCTATTTCTTTCCATCTTACAACATCGTGTATATCAATCCAGACAAGCTTGCAGCAGCTCCATTTATGCAGATGATATTTCAGGAGGATCCATCAAAGCAGGGAATGATTGTTCTACATGGGAAAGGCTAATGCTCCAGAAAGGATTCTGGAAGGTAAATATTCCAGGAAGGACTCAGACAGCCATCCTGCACTGTAAGCTCACCTCCTTACAAGGCAGGAGCAGCTTTAGCACTGAAAATATCCACTTCAGCCTTTCCAAAATGTGATTTCATGGTCACAGGGTGTCTCATTCAATCAGTTTCTGAGCACATGGCACTTGTTGGGTTTACCATTTCTGTCCCTACATTTTCATCTCTCCAGGTGGAGCAGCACCTGAACCACAGACACCTTCTAGAAGCGAAGTCAAAGTCACAGTCACATCTCTCCTGGACCACCCCCAGTGGTCTCCATTTCTTCCACAGCCCATTTTTGCTGCTGCTGGGGTGAAAGACATTTGTGCAGCAACTCTTAAGTGCCTCCATTTCTCTACAGAGCCTATGCATGGACTCTTACTAATCCAAAGCAAAGCCAGAGTACAGCTCCTTCACTCTTCCTTCTTTCGGAAAGGTGGAACAACTTTGCAGCTCCTTCCCCCTGGTGATGGGATGGAGATTTTCCCTCCTGCACTCAGTTCAACCCCTGTAGAGTTTATTGAGGTGTGTTTCACAGGTTCCCTCCTATGAGCCGGCAAACTCCCATCAAACACTGAGTGAGACCCACTTCTCCTGACTTTGGACTAATCTAAGGTCTCACACACATCTTTATAAGTAATTCACTCTTTTCAGGACCCCAGCCCTTTGGGTCCCATTTTGCCTTGGGTGATGGAAGCTTCCCGAGAGAATGTGGGTTTCGGCAGCACTTTATGCTCCCTTTACCAATCAATACACCATAAAACACACACTAGGTGCCTCTCACAGCACCGAGCTGCCGGGAGTACTCGATCTTCCTTCGTGCCTTTGCCTGCGGAGCGGCCTCCCGCGGTGCCCTCAGCTGGAGGACAAAGCTGTGTCATTGCAGAGGGCTGCAAACGAGCCGCTGATTACAGAGCGCAATTAAGAGACGTCGTGCTGGTCCCGCGGGCCGGTGCATCACAACCTCCCGTGCTGCAAAGGTCAGAGCAAGTGAGCGCAGTGGGACGTTGGAGCCCTGCACCGGGAAGCCCATTGCAGGCAGGTTCTTGCCTTTCGGGGAAGGCACGTAGGAACATTTAGATTTAATTGCAAGTAGCAAACCAGAATGCCAACGAGATGACAGCAAGCTGGTCCTCTGCAAGCACATGAGCTTCAGTCACCAGGAAAAAAAAATCAACATGATGAGCTTGGGAAGGTGACAAACTTCTCTACAAGGATATAAGGATGTTCCTTAGCTGCCAGTGTGACTTGCATACAGTCGTTGTCTTTGAGACATCTGTCTCAAGCACAGGCTTTACACCACGAGTCTGATGTGGCTTTCACTTACACCACATTTATAGCATTTTTCTGCCGAGTTTGACAACACTGGAGTTCAGAGAAGCAAAGCTCCACATGAGTTTTCAGATCTCTGCAATTTAGGCATGTCCTTCCATATTTTAGATTCCTGTCTGAAACACAGGCTTACAAGATTTCGGCCCCCTGTGAGCAGATCCAAAGGGAGTAACAGCAAACACCGTGTGAACACAGAGCTCTCCCTAACACCAGCCCAGGTCCTTTCCCATCCCAGCTGCACATCCCTGCTCTGACTGTTACCACAGGGATAAAGGCAGGCTGATGCTGCAGACCTCACGGGCTAAGGTCTGTCTCTCTAAATAAATCCGGTGCTATTTTTCTCTTTGAACAACCTTTAGCAGCTTGATCCTGCCTCTGGGAATGATATTTCCTTCACAGAAACACACTTGAAGGATAATTCACACTAAGGGCTGGGGAAAACCTCTGGAGAGACCAGACCCTGAGCCTGCCCTGGGAGGTGAGTGCCACTCATTTTGACCTGCAAACCCTCACACTTTTGCTCCATTTCTGCAAACTTCAAAAAACTCAGTTTCTGCAAACTTCTTATGCCAGGATGCAACCTTGCTAAATTTGTTGTATGTGGACTATTCAAGGAATAAACTTTTAAATAAATTTCCATTTTCCCTATATCTTCAAGAGGTTTGATGGAGTATCTGCTGATATATTTGTGGCAACTGTTGCCAGAGGCTTACAACTGCAGAGTGACCCCCAAGCCAAAGTAGAAGTGTTGGCTTTGCACAAGGTGATCAGAGACAGACAGACAGACACTCACAAAAATATTTCTGCTCAGACTTTCCCTTCTGTCTCAGAGGAATAAAATATTTTCCAGTGAGGCTGAATTTCCCTTTTTGTGATGCCTTCACTCGAGAGGCATCATTCTCTCAGGCTCCAGAGACAAAAGATTAAAAAAAACCCTTTCATGTCTAATTTCAGTTTAACTTCTGTTATGACTCCCCGTCTCTGGCTCTATACCAGGATTTCCTTTGCCTTCTGAAGCAAGAGTAAACTCAAGTATTAAACAAAAACTTCTATTTAAAAAGAAAACAATTGCACTTTTCATGTGTAAATCTACACATTTGTTCTAGAAACTTGAACTTGATCTATCATCTTTAACACCTCTATCAAAAAACCCACTCTGAATAAAACCGAGGGCTTTTTCCCTTTTGTTGACGATACAACAAGTTCAAAACAAGAGACAAATGTGCACAGACAGTGTGAGAGTCGCAGCAGACGAAGAGCTAATATAGAAAAGCTGATTTCCTGCTCATTTTCTGTGCCAGAATTCTCCTCTCATCAGTATCTGTATTGTAGTATGATTCCACAGAGATCAGAAGGCCCTTGCAGACTCTGGTCCCTGTGCCACAGGCAGGACCTTCCGAGACACCGCCTGCCCCCAACAGCACAGAGAGTGTTACAAAGTCTAGGCTCACATCTGGCAGGGAGAGGACACAAAACAAAAAGGGAGACAATTCAGACGGAAAAGATGAGCTGAAGACACAGCACAGCCTTGATGTGTAGCTGATCTCATGCCCTCGGCGCTGCTGGAAGCTCTGGCTGGAGCACAGCAGACTTACAGAGCCCGGTCCCAGTTTCATTTAGGAATGAAAGGCACTGCCGGCAGAGGCTTAGCACACGGCCGAGAGCTCCGGAGCCAGTTAGCGACAGCTGAGGCATCTCGGGCGGCAGACATGGCCCCTCACACACTCCGATGGGCAGGCTGAGCTCCTTCCAGCCGTGCCCAGAGCTCTCCGTGCCTTGGCAGGGATTCGGGCACAAAGCAGCGGATCAGGGAGGGATGCATCTGCTGGAGTGGCCGCCAGATCTGCAGCCACCATCAGCCAGGGTGGCTGCAGTGCTGCTCAGTGTGAAAGGAGGGATGACATCACACCCAATTAGCTCATTCTCGAAGGTGCAAATATCATTGTTTGTGCAAGAATCATCACAATACACTCCTGATTTAATTTTTTTTCAAATAATCTTTTTTGTACCTAAGATCAGAAGTATGCAGAAAGAAGTTTAAAATGCTGGAGCAGCAGACTGGAAAAACTTGTCCTCTTTGTTCTTGCCAGAAGGATGCTCCAAATTCCCCAGGAAAGACATTGCCTTATAGAGCACAAGTGCTATTTTCAAATGAGCTTAAACCCCCCAGTGCTCAGCAGACACACATGTGCTCCCAGACACAGAGCCACAGAAGCCCAGGAGAAGCTCCTCAAAGCTTTCCAGCCGCCTTTTTCCTCACAGCGTTGCATGCAAAGGCCACAGCTCGTTTCTGACAGCACCTGTGCAGGTAGGAGCCCCGCTCTCACACCCTCATCCACAAAGTGGCGATGCCAGCTTGAACAGGATGTTTAAAATCCAGCAGAACCCACAGGACAACAGCCCAGCATGTTCTCCCCCTGGGAATAAGCCTGGTATTGTTCCACAAGTCACTTTTTTGGTTTGGGTAACAACAATGCAGAGCCAAGGCCCCAGCACTGCACAGCCCCAGGAGCAAGGGCATTTCAGGTGCTGAATATGGGGATATGGCATTAAAAAAGGAGTAACTTCTGGCTGTATAATTATAAACTGCATCATTATGCATGTGCACGACCAAAGGAGAGGACAAACTGAGGTCACCCAGGAAACTTTGATGCTGGCATTTCTTCTCCTCCAAGTGTCTGACTTTGCAGCTTTAATAATATTCTTGTCATGAAGGGGTTTTGTTTAATTTATATATAGATTATGGGTTGCTGTCTATTGGCAGACACCCACAGTATTGGCTGGATGCGGTTTAAACAGCAAACCTTCCCCTTGTTGGAAACACCTGGTTTAACCAGAGGAGCATTCCATTGCAGGTGTTACACTCCAAACGAAATAGGAACCTATTTAGATTCTGTGATTTGCCCAGGGATGACAGCATCATTTAATGCACCCATCAAAAGTTACTAACTTGATCATTCTGGAACGGGGAATGGTGCATATGACCTTTCTTTTAAGCTACCATCACAGACTTTTAATGGGCTTCTCAAAAGTTATTGTTATTAACATGAATATTACAGGAATAAAGTCAGCCCCTCACAGTCAGTTATCACAGTGCTTAAACAAAGCAGGTATTTGCAAACAGCCTGCTGAGCCGTCAAGAACTGTGCTGTTCCTAAAGGAAGACTTGGATGGAGACAAATCCATTGCCTGGTAGAGATAATGGTAAAGATATCACCAGAGTTCATCAGATGTTTCAGCCAGTTTCATTTTCCACAGTGTGTCCTGTGCATAAATGGGCACAAGCTGACCTTTGGCATCTGCCATGCCTGGCCCAGCCCCAGGGTCCAGACAAGAGTTTGTGCTTTGGACTTCCCTGGGAAGAAAGGGGTGAGTTCTGAGGGTGTACAGAATCTTTTTGAACAGCCTCCCACTTCTCATGGTCCCAGTGAAGAGTTATCAGAGCCCCGAATGCCCTCTGAGGGGGCACTGCTCCTCTTTACTCCATTTCCTGTGCTAGATGCCACCCTGTGAGCTACAGTACCATTTACAGAAATCAATGTAGAACTAAGTTACTAAGCATGTGAAATTGGCTGCAAATAGCAAAGGCATTCTTCCAGGGAAGACTCACATTTTTTCTATCATGCCATAGTTTTCAGCTATTATTGTCATTTCTTAAGTATAATTATATATAGTTGGTGCTAAACTGAGTTTAGAACCTGCTGTAATTCCATGTTTCCATCTATTTTTCTGCCCCAGCAAGCCTAACTGTCAATAACAGGAAAAATCCACGCCATTTACAAAGAGAAAATCATTATACTTGATTCTACACATACAGCAACTTAAATACCATACATTTTAATCCTGGACATTGCAAAAGGCACTTGGCTATGTACTGTGCTGCCTCCACTGATTCAGGATGTGCAATAACTGAGCAATACAAGTCACTAAAGACTCCAAAAGCTACTGGGAATGGAGCATGTCCGGACCTGTGGAACACCATGCCAATACTGTGTTATCCAGCTTTTTATCTGGCAGCTGGTCAAACACAATAAAACTAATTACCATGAGATTTATATTACTTTTTTACAAATGGAAAGGCTGCAATTAGAGACAATCCAAGTGCTGAGTGCAACAGGCAAACACCGCTGCCAGTTTTTATTTCTTGTGGAGAAAGGGGCACTTTGTTCCTGCTCAGTGCAACAGAGGAAGTCACAGTTCTGTTCTCCTGAGAGGCAGCAGCAGAGAGGACCTGACTATCACCACTGTGATAAAGATGATTCCCTTGGTGCACTGCACTGAAACGCTTGCAGATCCCCTTTCATGATATGCAATTTTTAGTTGCTTTTTGCAGATCATGTTTTTTCCACACATCCTCCCATCTGCCACTGCTACAGGGTTTCACCCAGCCAGGTCCAACACGCAGACACAGTTTCCTGTCACAGAGAACCCCACAGATTTTTTCAACCCAGCATGGACATAGAAGCTTTCTGAAAATGCTCTACTCCCTGCCAGAGATTTGGATTTCACAGCAGAGAAGATCACACGGCTCATGATTTTGCTGTCACTCGCTTTTGGCACGTGGCAGGGGCTCACCAGTGTGACACAGAGCTCCTGACATGGGAGCAGAGGATCAAATAAAGCTGCTCAAGCAGCTCTGGTGCCTCCAGGCATCACATCCAGAGCTGGTTGCCACCAGTACCCACAGCACATTCCAGTCTCACATCCAGGATTCTGCTGGCACCAAAAAGCACTGCTGATATTTACCCTGATCCCCTGAAAAACTAGTGGGAAATGAAAAACCAACAAAGAACGAGAGTCTTTGCTCAGGATGACAAAATCAGGAAGATTATTTGATCAGGAGAATAAATCTGTCTCCTTCATAGGCAGTGACATTTGGGATGGCACTGAGCAGCCATTTTCCCAGTTCCAGAAATTCTCTTTGTGGTCTGTGACTACAGACAACACCACCACTGTTGGATACTCCCATCCCATCTCCCAGTCCACACCTCCCTCACCTTGACACTACCAAAGTGTACAACAGCAAAGTGTCTCCCTTGCCCTGTGCCTGGATCCAGCCACGTGCTCAGAGCCTCCAGCTTTGGGCTGGGGCTGTCCCCTGCTCCCCACACACACACAGCCTATGGTTTTTGGGGCAGAACTCAGCATTTGCTGCTGGAAGGGCAGCTGGAAGTTTGGAGCACTGAGTTTACCAGGTCCTTTAAATTATTTGAGAATATTTACTGGCAGGGCCAGCACAAGGCAGTTTTCCACTCCTTTTTCTTGGCTGTTGCTCCCATCCTAATGCATCCTCCCCAGAGCCCTCCTGGGAATCCATCAGAGACCTATCCTCTCCTGCCAAGACTAGCCCAGCAAACAGTGGCTGATTAAAGGAAAGGGGCACCACACCAAGTAAAGGCTCATTAGTGACAATGTTTAGCACAAGACAGACACCAAAGGTCCTCCTCAAACAAGGGGAGCTGTGTCTGACCCTGTATCCGACTGCAGGGAGAGCAAAACTAGCACAGCATAAGGAAGGACACAGTGAGGCTCCCAGAGATGCTCCTGCCCAAGAAGGAATTTTTCCCTGGGAGTCTACAAAAGCCATTCTTTGTCTTGCCTGCTGCCCCATTTCCTCTGCTCTGTACAGGTCACAAGAAGTCAGCTCAGAATGCTCAGGTAGAATGGAACACCACTTTCAATGCCCAGCCTCCAAAGCAAGGCAGGAGGACAAGACAGGATCTGTCACTTCTGTGAAGTTTTGAGGGCATTCCCTTCCTCCCAAAGAAGGTTGAGCAGATGACTGGACCGTTTTGGAGCCCTTTCCCCACTGCTGCGGGCACCTCTGCAGGCTGTGAGCACTTAGTCCAGAGCTGACCAAAGTCATATGCATTTTGAAACACAGTGACTCTGCAGCCTTGGCCAAAGATCTCAGCTGCGTTCCCCAAGCGTTGTGCTCACTGTGCTAAAAAGCACCTGCAAAGCAGTTCTTCCTGATATTTACTTTGTAAAATTAAAGTACAGGGAGGGGGGAGAAAATAGAAATCAGTATCTTTCTGCTAGCCCTTAGTTTGCATAAGCAGTCAATGGTAAATGTCAAATGCCAGCAGTGCATTCGGAAAGGATCACACTGGAAAATTCTGTCTTTGAGGCCAGAGTCCAAAGCCCTCAGCAGCCCCAAAACTGCTCTGGTTTCACACACATCCTACATCAGGAGCATGTACACTAATGCCTAATTCAGCCATCACAACTCCAGGAGTGTGGGAGTCAGACAGACTCCAACAGCACAGACTGAGGGTTCTCTCTACGCTGAATTTTAGGAAGTGCTCCCCTGTTCAGACAGCTCTGCCCAGGTTCAAAGGAAGGAACATGGAATCCTGTGAGATCCAAGCTCATTAGAGGAGCAGGTGGGGACTTCTGCAGCTGAATAAGCAGGTTGCTTTGGGAATAACATGAAACAGATGTCCTGTCTCTGCACTCCCTGAACATTTTCTGTAAATAAATTGCAAGTTCAGGGTTTAAGGCTGAGTCTGTCATTTATCTCTTTAGCAACTCCTCTTCTGTTTTCTTCTGTTTTCTTTCAGGGCAGAAAATCTTTTCTGTACTAAGATGACTTTAGCAGCTAGAGAGCAAAATCTGCTTTTTGATTGAGCAAGGGAAATGGAGGACTCCCTGCTAGATGAGTTTACTGATATTTCAGGTAGAGAATACTGGGAGATGCTCTGCACATGGTCCAGGACAGACACACATTCAAACAACATTCAAAGCTCACTGAAGAAAACCATCCCCTAGCCTTTATTAAGGGCATTTCCCTTCAAGATATTTTCACCAAAGTGTTTATTGCTCAGGCCAGGGAGGAAGCTGGGTTTTTACATACATGAAGTATAGCCTGCAAACCGTTACTTCAGCACAGCAATGCCTTTACTCATATCAAATGTCTGAAAGAGATGAGGGACACAGGTTCTGACCCCATGCCCAAGCCCTGGGAAATACTCACTCTGGGCTACAGCCGTACTTGCCAAGAGATGACTCCAAGAACATGCTAAGGAGGCTCAATTGCGCTTCATTAAGGAACATTTTGCTTTGAAAGACCAAAGCATTTCTCACACAGGCAGTGTTCTGGGATGGCTCTGTTTGCAGGCAGCCCCAGCCCCTACCAGCAAGCAGCTCTTGATCATCACAAAGCCCCTATCACTTCCCACCCACAAGGTCTCACTGAGATCCATTCAGGTTTGGCAGCCAGCCCCATTGTCAAGGCCCAGGACATATTTTAAAA
The DNA here is from genome assembly GCA_013400315.1 of Bombycilla garrulus. Lineage (NCBI taxonomy): Eukaryota > Metazoa > Chordata > Aves > Passeriformes > Bombycillidae > Bombycilla > Bombycilla garrulus. Next base: position 238,247 of record VXBU01017581.1, on the reverse strand, counting down.
GCATTACACAGATAATGTACAAGGGACTAAAGCAGGCAACAAACTTCTGACTCTTACTAGCACAGAAAATGGGACTTACAGCTCTACTGCCTTCACCCACAGTGACGTGTCTCTTCTGCCTGTGCTGCTGGGATAACCTTTCCTGTGTGCAATTCTCTTAATAATGTGCTTAACCCAGAACTGTGCACAAGAAACTCCCCAAAATCTGCACAGATTAGCTCAAGTCTCAAGACAAAGATGCAATAATTCACCCACTCCATCAACACTACCAGAAGCTAATGTAAAATAAATTCCATGGGAATTTCCAAAAATGTCAGATGACAATAATACCTTAGTGAGGCAGAGCATATTTTATGCATCCTGTTCATTAGCTGAAAAGCCTGTCTGCATGAATGTTTTTTCTCATTTGAATTAATCACACTGTATATTAAGAAGAGACCCGCCGAGCTCTTTAATACATAAAGTATTTAAAAGATGTTATTAAAAAGTTATTTTGGAAAATTGCAATTACACATCTATGTGTACACCAGCATTTATTGCTTCTCTTCCCGTCAGCCTGCGTCACACAAGAGACACGTGAGTGTTTCCAGAGGTTTGGAGCCACGATGGGGATGTTTATAGGGAAGGAACAGCACTACAGTATTCTCCTTGAGAAAGGCTACACATCTTCCAACACAAGTTAGGTACGGCACAAGTAGATTTGTCAAAATATTTCATGTTAAGTTTACAGAGTAGCTCAGCTTGGATCCACAGCCCAGGTCCAAACCAGGAACTCAGAAAATCCAAGCTCAGCCTAGTCCATAAGTAGTGCCCACAGCCTCCAACTGACACTGTGCACAGAAGCTCCTCTATGTGCAACATCTCAGGGTGGAGCCTTAAATATGTTGAAAAGACCTTTGCAAGGCAACAAACCCATCTGTCTACCAATGTACATCCCCTTATATGAATTAAGTGTTGCACCTCAACAGAACTTCAACTTTTTGCTTGGGCCTTTACAAGCAGACAATTTTTCTGGCTTTGGATTCTTTTCCAAGTGATACAATAAACGCAGCCACTGCCAGTTTATCCCCATTTACTCTGGTACCAGGCAGCTCTTCTCCCTTCCTGGTGTTCACCCTGAAACTATTCACACATCCAGCCAGCCCCTGAGGTGAGACTTGGGCACTGACTTTTGTGTGCAAGACAAGCCAAACACAAGACAGCCTGCCTATAGAGCTATCCTGCTGCTACCATGACTAAAGCAGGAGAATACCTAGGTAGGAATTCCACAGCCCCAGCAAATCTCGTGAAATTTGTGACTCACAACAGCAAACAGGTCTCACTCAGACCCCCATGGATAGCGTTGGTAAAGGTTGACACAAGGGCAGCACTTCCAAGGGCTAAATGGATAAACTGGCATCCCCGGCAGAATTTTTCTTCATTCATTATCAGTGCATTTTTAGAGTCACCACATAACCCTGCCCACCCTTCCCCGCAGGGATAGGGGTATCAACTCATTGGTCAGCAGAATATTGTCACATTTTACAATATCACCCTTGAGTACACGAGCTCTCAACAGGACAGGGCTGGAGGTTATTGATTTTGAACCACTGACACAGCAGACAGCATCCCCTCAGCAGGAGAGATGCCCAAGGTCAAATGCCTTCTTAAAATACACATTTGGCTACAGGAGTTTCATTAAGTTCAATAAACCATCAGGTATTGACTGGCGGCACTATTTATAAAGAATCAGCCTGTGCAGTGCTGACCCCTTTTTCATTTAATGAAATTTGCTTCCTCTTGTCAGTGTCAGGTATTTTGAGTTGGCAAAATGCTGTGACCTCCCCAATGCTAAAAATGAAACTGTGTATGAGGACTGTCATAAAAGCCCAACACCAGCTCCCGGAAATAGCATGTATCTATTTAGGCAATATAAACAAGATGTCAAGTCTTTAGGAGCGAGAGCTGTTGAAGCAAGCACCAAACCCTCCCTAGACATTTGCACACCACAGGCAGGGAGTGAGGGAGCTCTTTCATTCAGCCTTCATTAAATAAATAATATATTATGCACGAGCAAAATCTGTGTCATTGCAGCAGTGACAACAACTCATCCTGAATGAAGACATCCAGGAATTAAAGCGCTCGCTGTCTGTGCATTTCCTAAAGGGAAAGGATTTCCTAAAGGCAGGAATTCTTGTAGGGGAGCTGTGATGTCACACAGCACTGTGGGCCCAGCCGGGTCAGGGCCTCAGCAAAGCCTCCCTTCTCAGAGCTCCAGTGCAGGACCAACATCCTGCTGTGCTCAAGCCCCCACCCTCCCTTAGTTTAGCATTGCTTCCTCCTCCTTAGCCCACAACTGGCAGGAGCTTTATCCACCACAAGCTGGCAAAATCTCATTTTGAGTTAATGGTCCTTCATTTCCCATTGGAATTGCTCTACTCCTATTTATAACCATAGTGGCAGAAGTAGGGATCCCTTTTCCTCTTTCTGAGTTTGTTCACCTGACCTTTAAATTCTCCTGCAGCATCCACAAGGCAGGTAGGGGTGGGAATCACACCACACAAACCCAGGAACATAAGCTCATCCCTTCAGGCCATTCTATATTTAGCAGTTCCCGGGTGTGCTGCTATGTTCCTAATTGCTGTTGTCAGAACACACGCAGGAGAGGGAGCTGCTGTTTTACAGAAGAACAGCCCTCCGTGCCCAGGTGTGAAGTGTGGGTGTGAGCCGGCCCGGAGCAGGAGCTGCCAGGGTCAAACACAGCGCCCAGACTCCTCTTTCCCAAGGCCCAGCCTTGCAGTTCTTGCCCTGGAAGCTGCCTGGGTTTGTTTCCGTGCACACTCCCGCTCTCACAGCAAGGGCTGCACTCCTGGGGTGCGTGCACACACACCTACAGTCACTGCAATGCACGGGGACATTCTGATTTGCAAGCCGGTGGTGTTCAGTGACATCGCACTGTAACGAATACGGGGGATGGAGAGATAAGGAGTTATTACAAGGCAGGATTAAAACCCTTCAGTTGATCTGTATTGATTTTATTTTTACCGTGCTGCCTCTGCCGGGTCATACATCTTCCCGTTCCCATCCCGTGGCTGGGCAGGAGGGGGCACGGCTCAGCCGAGCCTGCAGAGCCCGGCACATACCCACGGAGCCGAGGAAAAGCCGCCGGCATCCTCGAGTGGTTACACATTACAGACCTCTCGCCAGGGGCCCGGGCTGGAGCCAGGATCCAGCTTTTAGCGTGCCAAAGCCAAGCGCAGCTGAATTACAGCCTCAGCCGCTGTGGCAGACACCGTCTCCGGGGCCGCCGTGCCCGTCCACCCGCAGCGCCCCGGGCAGGAGGGGCCCGACCCAGGTTTAGCCCTGTCCGTGCAACAGCCCAGATCCCCTCGGCCAACAAGAGACAAGAGCTGCACTGTGCGGGTGCTGAGGGAGAGCTCCCACACCCGCACGCTCAGCAGTCACAGTGCTGGGGCCCTGCCTCGGCCGGAGCTCCCTTTCTTGCCAGCTCAGACTGACCCAGGAGCAAAGGCTGCGTGACCGAACGGCTCCCGCCCCTCCCTGCTGACCGGAAAGCAGCCGATTATTGCAAAGCGGGAATTATTTTCAACCTTGTTAGCACTTGCCGGGCGTCATTTCGACCCTAACATTAGAGGTGTTTAATAGGGCCATTCTCAAAGTCTTTGAACCTTGCAATCAATACAGCTGAGCCGCTGCACAAAATTTACCATTGATCTGTGTTTCACTTCATTAAATGTTAGTTTTACAAGCTTTGAAGATAGGCCTGCTTTCAATTGTTTAACAACCTGTGGCTGCAGCATCAGCTCTAAATGGCCACGCAGCACCGACTGCAGGCTAGCCCACTAGTCAGTGATTTCTTGCCCTGCAACAGTATCAAACTGGCGTTTAAAAACCTGTAACATGCTCAGCAACATTGCCTTTAGGCTCAAAGCACACTGACACAACCACTTAGAGAGTCCAGACAATCCAACTGAAGCCCTGGTCCCACCTTCTTTGGACACCCAGCTCAACTGTGGCTGAGATGCCCACCCTACAGTCCCCAGGGAGGGATTCTTGAAATTTCTTCAAATACTGATTTTTTTTTTAAACATACCAGCTGCAAGAAGGAACGTGTTGTTATTCACTTGGAGACCACACAATCCTCAGGTGGACTGAGCCATGTGGATTTGCTGTAATAATAGCATGCACACCCAGAAAATCAATCATCAAATCTGCTTTTGGCTTCTCTTCCTTGAGCCACTGAGTTGAGTGAAGCACAAAACCTTCATTCCTGCTACACCAGGATGGTGAGAGGATCCATCAAGCCCTTAGTCCACAGGCAGTGCTCTGCATGGGATAAATTATGAGGGCTGAGAGCAAACCATCACTCTGCTACCGCTACTAACACAGTGTTACTTACCTTCTAGACAAGTGTAATATTTTAGTGCAAATAGGTTTATGTATTTAGTAGTTCCTCATTTCTATGGCCTTGCCTCCCCAGCCTCTAAATTCACACTTTCACAGCCAGCAGCTAGTAATGGAGAAAAATACCGTACTCTCATTACAGAGGAAAACAAAAAAAAATTTCCACATCCATGACTCCTTTATGCTCTGGTTAAAGGTTGCACTTTCCTCTTCATTCCTGTCTCCTGCAATTTATTAAGTCCTTTGCCAGGGTAATTCTTGGAGTAGGTAAAAATCTATTTATATAAGCAACTGATATATTACACAAACCATGTAAGAATCAGTATTCTTGAAAATTAAAACACACCCACATATACATAAATACAAATCTTTAAAGCAGTAGCTGAGGAACTTGGTCACCTACCATGTGCAGACAGGCTGGGGCCTCCTTGCTTCTCCTGCCATCCAGAGCTGCTTGTGGAGATGCTGCTCATGTCCTTTGGGAACGGCTGCTCTGTGACAGCCCTGCACCACTCCCCTCCAGAGAGAGTGCTCCTGGTTGTCACTGCAGGGCTCAGAGAACCAGGCCACATTCGCAGCCCAAAAAACAGCAGTTCCCCCCTCCACCAAAATAATTCCAAATTATTGGCAAAAGCACAGAAAACATTTTTGCCTTGATGCTCCACGTGACAGAGCAGAATCTCCCAGATGCCACTGCTGAGGTGTTACACTTCAGTAATTGTTCATGCCCCTGCCAACAAATGGGCATTGTTGAATTTCGAGGGAAACCTCTTTTGGTTGCCATGAGCTCCATGGCCAGGAGGGAGATGCAAATGCTGAGATTTGGAGGTCTGCCCTGCAAACAGTGATCAAAACCAGCCCTGCAACACATCCCAGGGAGGTTCACAGCCCCCAAAACAGCAAAGGCATTCAGAGAATTCTCCTTTGTGCATTATTTCTCCCCCTCATCCATGGCTTTGTTTTGGGCCACGCCAGCAGCAGAGGCTGGGAAGTGGAACGTTGGAGCTGAAGCATCCCACAAGGCAGTGTTTATTGTCAGTGTCTGCAGGAGAAATGCTGTTTCTCTGACAGACTGACATTCCCACACAAAACAAACACACTCCCACAAGATAAAAGGAGTGGGGAGCTGCTCCAGCCACAGCCCAGCAGGACTTCACAGGACCCAGGCCTCTGCCAACTCGCCTGGCACAGCCACAAAACCAACTCCAGACCCAAGGCAGCAAAGGAGAACTGAAATCAGCTCTCAGCTGCAAAGTTTTATTCCTCTGAGCATCGACAAAACCCAGATGGTCTTTTCTCTGAGTGAAGACCATTTTGCACCTGGAAAACTCCAGTTGGGAAGAGAAACCAGAAGGCAAAGGAGAGAAATCTGCTCATGCAAGCACTTTGCTTTGCAAACAGAGCTGTACCCCTCTAATCAGCAGCAAATGTTCCTGTGCACAGCAGGAATATGTGCAAACCAAACCTGTCTCTCTAAGAGATGAAGGCATTTCTTCATGTCAATAAATATTTCACGCTGATGTAAACAAAAAAACCACAAACATACACCTGTTGGAAGGTTTAAAATGGAGGGGAAATGTGTTAACAAAAGTGGTGTTAATGAGGCAGTTTAGGATCTGCCTTTCTTTTCTGAAATTGTTTGAAGGACTAGGGCCAAAGTCAGGAGCAGACTGGAGGGACCTTTCCTCAGGAGCACAGTTCCAACAGCAGGGTTTTGCTGAGCAGTGTTCCCAAGCAAAGGCCATCCAGCATTCCCAGATGCCTTCCAGTAGTACCACAGCAAATAACACCACATATTAACATAAACACTAAGCTAAGACCAAATAAAATAAATCTGTTTTTCAGGCTCCATAAACCCGGAGTAAACCCCATAAAGAGTTACCCCTCTCTACCAACTTGGAAGGTGAAATTGATTTTTGAACATTTTTAATCGCTACATGTGACAATTTCCATGTCATTTACTCACTTCTCAGGAAATCGCAACAGACACACCAAAACAAGAACAGAAAATGTGTCATTTTCAGTAATTTCCCAGTCATTTATACCCCTGAAATCACAGTCAACAGGATTGTGTCTGTAAAGCAGCAATAAAAACATGAAGGGATTTGGGTGTTTTTTCTTTTAAAGTGAATGTCTGGTAAACCAGAATTAATTTTCTGGTGGGTTGGAATATTGTATGGATCACCCAAGTAACTGAAAACAGAATAAAAACCTGGGTTTGTGTGCAGTTACAGTTCAGCACTACAGTCATTTTTGCTGCCATTTGGACATCTTTATGGATCTGAAAAGAATGAAAACTCACAGGGCACATCTGAGCAGAGAGTTACTTTGGTTACACAGCTCTCTCCTAACACTAGCCCTTAATTGATATAATTTCCACTCCTCTTGTTCAGGACACTGGAATTCTGAGGCTAGGAATACTAGAAATAGGAACTAAAAATGTGGTTAATAGGCAGTTTAGCCCAAAACATTTTGGGAGCATATTTAATTACTCCTAGGGAGGAAAAAGAAAAACGTCTGCCTAACATTTCCTTCCCAACCAATCGAATGGCACAGGGTAATTAGACTAAACATCCTTCCCTCTTGCAATTGCTCTGAAGGACTGTTTATATATTTTCTACGATGTGCAATTACTCTGATTTATGGACTGTTTATGTATTTTCTATGATGACAGAAAACTAAAATGCTGCAAATGACTTAGAACACATTTTTTTAACATGTGTTTGGAAAGTTCTCCTCAGTCTGTGACATCAACAGCTCCTGAGTTACCCACAGGTGGAGGCACAAATTACTTATGTAGATCCCATCCAGCCCAAGAAAAATTCTCTCCTTCTATGACATATAGGACTGTAAATCTCCAAATTCCAACTTTTTACCCCCCTCCAGACTCCCCCAGATCAGTATTTTCTGTATTTACAGCAAGTACCTGTGATGGGGGTGAAGGCCTGGTCCTGGCAGCACTGTGAGGGGAAAATGGAGCCATGAGGGAAGATGGCAGAGACAGGGCTGTGAGGGGAGTTACGAGGGGAGAACAGAGCCATCAGGGAAAAATGGAGCTGTGAGGAGAGAGAGACAGGGGAGNGGGAAAATGGCAGACATGGGGCTGTGAGGGAAAAACAGAGTTGTGAGGGGAGAGAGAGGGGAGTTCTGAGGAAAAATGGCGGAGACGAGGCCGCGAGGGAAAATGGCGGAGACGAGGCCGCGAGGGAAAATGGCGGAGACGAGGCCGCGAGGGGAGGGAGTTGTGAGGGGAGAATGGGGCCGTGAGGAGAGATGGTAGAAATGGGGCTGTGAAGGAAAAATGGAGCGGTGAGAAGAGAGAGAGGAGTTGTGAGGGGAAAGAGGAGGGAGAGGGAGAAAGAGGGCATGAGGGGAAAATGGGGCTGTGAGGAGATGGGGGGGTAGTTATGAGGGGAGAACGGGGCCGTGAGAGGGAAAAAAAGGGAAGTGTGAGGGGAGATTGCGGAGATGGGGCTGTGAGGGGAATTCTGAGGGAAGATGGAGCCATGAGGGGGGAAGAGAGAAGTTGTGAGGGGAGACAGGAGAGCCATGAGGTAAGATGGAAGTTGTGAGGGGAAATGAGGCTCTGAGGGGGTGTGTGAGTGGGTGCTGTTCCCACCAGCCTGGCTGCATCATGTGAAAAAACCCCACTGTAGAAACCAGCCCAGGGAAGCTGAGGAGACAGAAATAACCCAAACAACCCCTGCCCCAATCCCAGCAAGTGAATCCTGGCACATGGCAGGACCAAGCCCTGGGCGCCTTCCTCAACCAGGCGAGGACATTTCCGACTGAGACCTCAGCATCAAGTAATTAATTGAGATCCAAGATAAAACCTTATCAGCGCCAGTCTGGGCACTGATCACTGGCTGCCTCCTCTCTCCATTGTTCCTTTTTCCTGCTAAGGTAGGGATATTAGCAGGGAAAAAGCCAAGCCCATTGTCACATGGAACTATCCTCCGAGAAAAGAGAAGGCAGCTTGAAAAGAGCCGAGGGCAGCAGCTGGGAAAGCCTCAAGTTGTCTATTTTTCATTTATTTGTATTTTTTTAACCAACTGCTCATTTTTACACCTCAAAACATCTCTGAAGTACCCTTAGAGCAGCACGTTTATTGCTCTCCGCTGGCACATACCTGCCTTCCCATCCAGCTCAGTTTTCCACCAGAGCTTGCAGAAACATTTTCCGGGACACAGTAAAGTTATTACTTAACATAAGCACATACAGATTATGGAGGCTGCGTATGGATATTCCTGCAGTTGCCATTCTGTCAGGGTCCCAACACAACTTCTTCCCTGCCTCTTTGACTTTCTTTGTCCATGGTTACAAATGTGGATAAGCTGCTCCAAGACAACCCACGTGTGCTGGAACAGCACAGGAGGAAACTAAAACCTCCAGTCCATGTTTAGCAGCATAAAGTGAGACTACCCAAGCAACACATCCAACCCCCAAAATACTCCGTGCAAAACACTGAAATCTCTAGTGAGAAGCCAAAGAGATGCTGCAAAACAGCCACGACAGGCTTAAAAATAAAAACCAAAAGGAAGTGTGAAAAATCATGCCAGAAAGGAAAAGAAAAAAAATCAATCACAATGTTTTAACATCAGAGCATACAAGAATGCTTGTAAGGAAGGCTTTAAAATGAGTTTCAGAATTTGTTGTGATTGAAGAAAAGACCTTACTCATGACATCACTCATCTTGCACCTAATTGTATGCACATGTTGGGGTTCCAGCCTGAAGCAATGGGTTAATTCTCCAATTACTTCACAGGATTAGAACTACTTTTTTTTTCCCCAGGAAATGTAGTGTTATTGTGAAGCCCATCAAGACATGCTATTTCATAATTAATACTAAATAAAAAGTGAATTCTCTCCTTTGTCTAAACAGTTTGCTTTGGCTCAGCTAGTAGCAGTAATTAGCAGGACAGCTTCCCTGAACACATTTGATCTGCTACAGGGTTTCCTGCTGTGGATCAGAGGAACAAACCCGATTTCACACAATCCATGGGGTTTATGTTGGCTGGATGTGCTGTAATTAAAACGATATTTTCTTTTTTTTTTTCCCCCAAGGGCTTTGTTTATCTGCTTGCGCTTTCTCACAGATAGGCGTGCACGTACCTAATTTAGCAGTTCTGTTGATTTGCACTTCTGCTCTTTACCAGCTCCCTTTGTAGCACTCAGTGTTTGTAGTTTGCTGCAGAAACTGGGACCTGTTGTCACTGGTGTTATAGGTCTGTTCTATTAGGAGGAGCAGAGGAACAGTTCCCATGGAAACATTTCCATGTTTCATGGTGTGCTTTTCCTGGGATTCTCAAGGTTGGGTAGGGTGGGCCCTGGGCCTTCCTAAATGGGAGCATGCAGCAGTCTGGGGAGACTTCTCCTTCAGCAGGGGGAGGAAAACACGGTATTTTTAGATGGTGTATTTCCTCTCTTATCAAGTCTAATGCCTGTGAAAACAGAGCAGCCTGACAGCCCCACACCACTGATGGATGTTCAGGCAGACTCCCACCGCTCTGACAACAAACTGGATTTTATTCAGAAAGGCCACCTCCATACCCAAGAGAACATTTTCCTCTCACTCTGACCTTCACACTTCAGCTGTGAGTGAAGCTGTGGTTTAACAGGGCTCAGCACATTGGCATGAGCCAGGACAGCCCTGTGTCACACCAGGGACTTCCCAAGCTTCCTGAAAAAAAAAACTCCAACCGTGCCATCAAACCCCTCCTGCTCCACAGTGGAGGTGCCAGGCCTGGGAACACCACCACCCTCAGGCCAATCCCAGCCCCTGGCATTTACCAGGAGAGATGATAAAAAGAAAATGAAGTCACCAGTGAAAGGGTTAAACCACCTTCTCTCTCTCTGTGTTTGCCACACTCAGGTGAGCTCATTGCAAATAGATTGTCCCACCTGAACGCAGCACGAGATCCACCTGCAGCAGCCTGGATCCTGGCAGGGCAGGTCCCCATCCCCCTGTCCTTTGTCCTCTTTCTTTCCTGAAGCTGGCAAAGGGCTCCCTGTGTTATTTTTTTCCTTTATTTTTATTTGCACACTTACAACTATTTTTTTTCAAATCTATTTTAACCTATACACAGTAGCAGGGGGCAAAAAAAATCCAAAGATTCTTCAAACTTCAGGGCCACAGCCAGTGCTTTGAAGAGATCATTATAACAAGTTCTTATTCAAGAGGAGACTAATTATCATGTTCTAACAAACACATTAAATAATTCAGTATCATTACTTTGGCAGTTTTGTGAAGCAGGTGTTCAGGAAGCTGTTTCAGACAGAAGCACGTGATGCAGCCCCTGGGGTCCTTCCCCACAAGGCAGTGGCAGGAGGAGAGCCACTCATGCTGGAGCTCCCCAAAGCCTGACTCCAGCAAAACCCTCATATCAGTATCACAGGACAATACAGTTTTACTTATTTCTCATAACCCCCATCAATATTTCTCAATTTTTGAATTACACACATGGAACTGTCTGACCTTTCACAGTTAACAAAGATTCAAGTAAGGTTTCTGTCTCTGGTCTATGTTATCTTAAGCTTTAAAAACACAGTCATATTATTATTTATGTAAGAAAATTTAAAAGTTCATTTTCCTTCGCACTACCATCTCTGCGTTACTTGACCCCTACCAATCCCACATAGTCTTGCTAAGCCTTCCCCTCCTGTCTGACCCCCCACACATTGAAAATCTCAACCATGTCATGGTATTTCTGGGATAAAAAAACAAACAGGAGGAGCCAGGAGCCACCAAGCAGGAGGAGAAGGAGCTTTTTCTTGAAAAGAGTAATTCCGACTCCTTTGGCAGTTCCCCTTCCCCCTCACTCCCAGTAGTGCACACATCAGACCCGAGTTGCCAGTTCTGGCAAACACCACCACACAATGCACTCCTGGGCCCAACTGCACATGCCAGGAAGTACCAGAACCACAGAGCAGCAGAGCAAATCCCTGTTTGCTGCTCGGTTAATTAATGCAGAACCTCTATTTACTCATTCCAGGCAGAGCTGCTGTCCAGTCAGCTGTTCTTACCTTGGGGATCCTGGATGACCAGAGCTGCAGTTTGGTGATGGTTTGGGGACATTCCTGGCTGGTTCACCTGAGCCTGGAAAACACAAGCGTGGAGATAGACAAAACCTTTGGCATTCCATACTCAGCAGCTGCATTTGCTGGCCCATTCTGCTCAAAATAAAGGACACTCTCATCAAGGCTTTTTTCCACTTAAAAATGGGGGAAAGAAAATGGCTGAGCAGTTTTCTTCTATATCAAAGCGGTGAGAGCAGTATAAAGAATTCACATCACCCTGGGACGTATTTCAAAAACCTTTGGGGAATTAAAAAAGCAGTGCTCTGGCTGGTATTTGGTGGGGAGGCAACACAGAGATCCCAGGGGACATTCAGTGTTGGAGAGGTTTGGGCAGCACAAAGGGGAGCAGGGCCAGGCGCTGTCCCCAGGCCACAGAGGCTGTTTGGGCTGGCTCTGCTCAAAACATCAAGAAGGGCACTCTGGCTTCGTGCCACGTTCATAAACATGTCCATCAACTGCAGCCTTTGGGGACCAGGCTCTACTGAAACCAGTCACTTGCTGAAAACAAAGGGCCATTCTTTACCTTCTAACCCTTCAGCAAAGCAGCTTTTCTGCAGTACAGAAGGTAAACTCCACTCCATGCACAGCACTACACAAGTGCTATTTAAAATTCACTCGCACAGTGAATTTATAGCTCATTCAGGCTCAGCTCAGATCCTGGGAAAGGCCCCGTAACAACACGTGCAAATCTTCAACCAAAGCAGAATTCTGCTAAAAACAACTGCACAAAGAGCCCACGAGGCTTGGCACAGTTACATTTCACTGAGAAGGGCTTCACCACAGGGGCAGGGAGCAAGACAGAGGAGCTGAAGGTCCCCAAGTGCTACAGCAATTTTTATTCATTAGCACAGAGGCATTTCAGCAGGCTACAGACCCTCCCAAGAGCACTGACCCCTTCTCCACATTCTGCCCACTTTCTCCTCTTAGGAAGTTGCATTTTAAGGAGTTCCCATGGGATTTATTAGCTTACAGATATTGATTGTACTCGGTATCTCTTTTCTCCAGACTATGCAGTGAAAGTTTTCTGCCAACACAAGCCCATCCTGGGGCAGGGATGTGGCAGCACACAAGGCCACCAACACAGTGTGGGACACTGCCAACCTCCCCCAGCCCCACCAGCACCCCTTACCTGAACAAGAAGACTCCAGGAGCTCCACGTTGTCCTGTGCTCACCTCAAGACTGCTCTGTGAGGAGGGCAGGAAGGAAGAACCAGCACAGGTGTCCTGGGGCTGCAAACACAGCACAGCTGAGGACTGAACGAGCTGCACCTGGTCACAATCCCTGCACAATCACCCACAGTTATTCCTCGTTAAGCAGAAAACAGAGAAGCAACTCCACACTGATGGGATTTTTTAAAGACACCTGGCAAGAAAATGAAGAAAAATGCACAGAGTGCAGCTAATTTCTCAGCCAAGCAGGAAACATTTTCAACAGCTCCTGCCTGTAAGCCCAAGCAGCTGAGAGCTTCAGTCAGTAAAGGAGAACAAACAAGGGTGGGATTCTATAATTTATTACTGTTGCTAAGATGAACACAATACTTGATACCCCATCGTATGCAGAACTGTAAAAAAATAGTTTTAATACAGTATCAAAATTTACACAAGTGTAGTGTCAAAAGACCAGTGTCCCTGGCTTGGCCCCTGCACGTCCAGAGTGCAGGCACAAGTACAGGTGGTACAGCTGTTCATACATACAGAGATAGGAATACAACAATTGAACTCTGCAAACAATGGAGGGGAGAAAACAACATGGCAAGAGAACAGAGAGCTGTCTGGGCTGGGAGTTGTATCAGAAACCACGCAGGAGGGCAGTGGTTCAAAACAAAAGGCTGGATTCTGCATTTCCAACTCAAGGAGAAGCAGTGAACGGGAGTTTTGCCCAAGAAAGCAACGCTGGATCAAAAGTTTTACATTGAATGGTACCAAGGGAAAATAACAACAGAAATCAACAGAATTACTGCTGCAAATTAACACACTTTTTCTGAAGACAGATAGCAGATTTACATCATACTCCTATATAACAAAAGATTGTACAGCAAGCGAGCTACATTTCACTGCAAATAGCCCACAGATACAGTCCAAGCTCAGAAAAACAGAGGTTCTGACTTTGGCTCAAATCTCAGTAACCAAGAACAAACCAGAAACCCAGGAATTGTTGCATTCCTATATATTTTTTTATTAATTTTTATTAGTCTTTTTGATTCTCAGCTATGGTAAAAAGTTAAGCAACAGCGTTCAGTCACAAGCCTGTTGCACATTCATACATGAAACTATCATTGCTTTAAGATATACACAAAATATCTATTGTTGTAATTCAATACACACAACTAGGATCATACACAGAGATAAAAATAAACTAAGCACATCTAGGGCGCCGTCTGGTCAAATCTCAGGCAATCTGAACATGAGCTTTCTGCCTTATAATAATGAAAGACATGCTCTGAGGATAATAAAACCTTTTTCTTTGAAAGAACGCTACAGTGGCAAGAAAAGCTTTTTTTTGTAATGCAGTGCAATCTTTTAGATCCTTGTAGGCTCTCGTTAAACAAACCGGCATGTCTCTAAATTAAACAGTAGAAATTAGCATCCTGACAATTGGAAAATACTTCCCAAAATAAATTCTGATGGAAATCCTGTCTTGAGACCTGTAATAGTGATGCCTAAGTACTCTGTTCGTTAAAGGGCCGTTCATTAAACACCTTACACCTCTTCAGAAGATGTGCATCAAAGTGAATCGAAAAGAAAGCTATCTTGACTTTCACTTAGAAAGAAATTGTGGATCACTACAAGTACTGTAGTTATGCTACACTACCGGCTGGTTAGGACTTTATGGTCTTTTAGCACCTCCAAAGGCAGGTATTCTACCGAAGCAAAAAAATCACCTGGAAATTGCCTAAGCACCATTAACGGATCCTTTACAGACTGGAGTGTGAGTTACTAAGAAGCGACTTTCTCAAACCTGCGGAGACCAAAGGCACAGTTTATCAGTGTCTCTCCAGTCTGCTGAGAAACCTCTCTTAAATCCAGCGGAAAACTCGTTCAGACCTATCAGAGATTCACTGTGTCTAACCAAAATAAAACTTATTTCGCGTAACGCCTGCAGAATCCCGAATATCTTTTGGTTAGGATGGCGATACCTCAGTGCTTCTAAGGGTGGAGTGTCGCAGCGAGGGTGCAGCGCTTCATTAGCTGGGATATTGGAACAGCAGGATTGGGGACACTGCCGCACGGCTCCCGCCAGCCTCCCGTGCATTATGTCCCCTTTTCCGGCAGTCTCTGGAGCGCAGACCCCACGGTCAGAGGGGACTCGGCGGACACAGGCGGCTGCTCCCCTCTCCCGGGCGCTCCAGGTCACAGCGCGCTCTGCGGAGAGGGGCCGTGCCCAGGGCCTCCTACATGGGTCCTTTGTACTGATTTCCTGACAAGTGCTGTCTAATTCCAGGGCACGACCCTGCAGCATCTCCAAGTTTCCTCCACACAACCTAGAGGGAGGGACGGAGAGAGAGCTCGTTATCCGCGGCCAGGGAGCACCGGCGCTGCGATGGACATGCACCCGGAACGGCACGGCCCGGCACACACAGCATGCAGCACAGCTCGGACACGGGGCAGCGACACGACAGGAGCAGAGACTGTCTCTCGAGGGACACGACATTCCTGCTGAACACAGAAAGCACATGCTGCCGGGTAAAAATGGTTAAAAACAGGGACACATGAACTGGCACGTGCATCGCTGCGATATTTAATGCTTCACACACAAGAGTGAGGGTGTTTGCAGACCTCAACAGAAACCCTGCCCAACTATTTCCCCAACCACATCTCTTGCAGAATGTGATCAGAGGCACAAAGATCCATCCAGAGGTGTCTAAACGTCTCCAGTTTTAAAACCACAGAGCAGTTCTCTATTTCAAAGGATTTACTTGTTCTCTTACAATCAAGCAAGGCATTAGAAAGGTTTAATCCACTAGTTCTTCCTTGAGGTCAGAGGGATTGTGCTTGCACTCACTGTGCTACATTGGCTTAACATCCACGTTACAATACTGGAATCAAAAAGGCAGAGAAGCCATACCTCCCCAACATTCAGGAAAGTTTTTATAATGATTTATAGAAAGGTTGATGGACTAAGAGCACAAGAACAGCAGCTTGTGTCATGTCCCCAGGCCTCTCGGGGACCACTAGGGACAAGAATGGTGATTCCTATCAACTGTATCACAATTTCAGATTATTTTTTTTGTAACTGCTACTGAATCACCCACTAATCTCCAGGCCAACAGCAATATGACTGTCAAGAAAGGTAAAAGCTGTTTTCCATTGTCCTCATTCATTATTTGTATTTTACCAGCACCTGAAGTCCAGCAGTGAACACACTCTGCATTAGCTGGCACTGAATAAAGACAAAGGAGATGGATCCTGGGAAGCTGACATCCTGAAAACATAGTTCCTATAGCTGATGAGCAAAGGCAGAACAAACCCAAGGTCCTACTGTGATTCTGTGCAAGAAGTGGGAAAATAACCCACTTTCTCTGAGCCTTTGCTGAAGAAAACGTGAGTGTAAGCATGAAAACCAGCAATACTTTAGACTGGAAGCACCACAACTACAGTGTTAAAGCAGAGGGCTGCACGAAGTCAAGTCTCTAAAGGGAACTGTCCTCAATTCCAATGGGTGGGCATGACCCAAACCCTGCAAACTTGCCCTATGCCCAAAGTCTTGCAGCCAGAAATCCCAAGTCACCAACACAAAAACTGTGCGTGCTTTAGGCACGTTTGGTGTGCAGTGAAACACTGCAGTGGTGAGAGCATGAAAAATGGGGGTTCCATTTTTCCACCTCCCACACTGGGTGTCTGTGGCACAGCCAGGCTGGATCTGACCATCCTTTCCAACCTCTGGCTCCTGATTTTCCTAACTTTATACTGGCAAAGAGGAAGGTCTCCTGGACAGCCTTTGTGAGAAGGCACATTGCACCTACGCTTGACTTTCAACAATTTTTCTTGTCAGTAAATATTAAGACAATATTTACCATGCAGCTAATGCTGACACAGTAATAAATGAGGAGGTGACACTTCCCCTAGTCCTTTATTTCCAACTGAATGAGTGGCCCCTGATTGCTAGGAAGGGACAAACCCATAGGAGAGAGCCCATGTCCTAAGCACAAGTGACAAGTCGGGGTCAAAATGTCACTCAAAATCATTCCAAATTCCAGCAGAAACCTCAGCTCAAGGACAGCTGTGAGGTTTGGGGCTCACAATGCAGCCATGGAGATTCCTCTTTAGCTTACTTCCAACGCAGCGGAGTGCCAGGATGCAGGAATGTCCCTGGAAGCCAGGCAGGAACCTGCTGCCAGCTGCAGGTGAGAGCCATTCCATCCCATGTCCATTCCATGGGCAGCAGGAAACGCCCATGGAATCCCAGCTCCCTGAGCCCTCCTGCTCAGCTGCACCCCTAATCCCAGCTGGTGTATCCCACCTTCCCTTGGCCTCCCTTCCCGAGTGAACTGCAAACAGAACTTCCCAGTAACCTGAGAAAAATCATGAGTAACATCCCTGCAGACATTCCTGTGCTTTGGCACTACCCCCATGCTCACTAACACACCGTGAACTACCTCCAAACCCTCAAAAGGCACTACAAACAGAAAGCAAAACCATTCCCAAATTCCCAAATTGCTGAGGAGGCACCAATCCCATGTGCACATCCTGAGGAGAGAATTCCCACCCCGTCATCTCAAAAAAACACCAGCACGATCACATACCACCCCAAAGTTCCTACAGCATGAATTACACATCCATATCTGCATTGTGCAATATTTTGGTAGCAGATTGCATTTTGGTGCCGATCAACACCATGCATCAAAATTCTGGAGCTCAAAGTGAAACTTGTCACGGTTCCACTGTTTTCACAGGCAAAACGATGCCACGGCAAATGTTTCCTGTGAAACACCCACAGTGCATCAGGCTGCAGCTAAACACTGAGTTACAGCCTGGCAGGAACTGCAAGGAGGATGCAAAAGAACAGAAACATTGTAATTAGTTCATCACAAATCCACTGTGCTTTTAACTTGGACTGGGTGGGTGTAAGAGAAGACAAAACCAGAAGGGAAATAACCAACTATTTAAAAAGTATAATAACATATCAGTAGTCAAATCAGGCACAGGTTTGAAAAGTCAGAGGAGCAGGGAGCATTTCAATGCCAGCAGCAGAGCTTTGAATGGCTGGGGAACAAAGGGACAAGGTGGGATACAAGTATATATTTGAGATTTACACAGATGAAGTGATAATGTCAAATTGAGCATTTTAGAAGTGGCGTTTCTTACATCACAAGAATTTTTATGGATTACTGTTAAATGTGTATGACTTCCAAACTGGGTTTTTATCCATAAATTGTGAAGGAATATCATAGGCAGAAAAATACAAAGGGACCGTTGTTCAGGTGGGGAAACTGAGGCTGTCAGGCTTCATCACACTTGCCAAGTTTTATTCTTATGAAGGATAAATCCAGGTCAGCTGAGTCATACAGTACTTTATCCCAGATATATTATACACATAGATTTTTCCAATCAATGCTAACCCACATGTTAACACTACAGTGCTCCTAATGAAACACTAATTACATTACAGAAACAGTAATTGACTTCATTTCCATACAAACCCTTCAAGGGCATACCGTCAGCATTTAAACAAAGATTACTCTGCCTCTTCAGGTGTTTCCAGGCTCAATATGGAATTTAAAATTAAACACCTCTAACTTACCCTGCACATTTTGCCAGCTGTCTCAGTGCAAAGCCAATCTGTGAGGAGCACCACAAGCAGTTTGATCAGACACAAATGGCCCAGGCATGGGGACACACACAGGGCAGCCTCTCCTTCCAAGCACCCTGCCTGGCAGAGCAGGTCACGGAAGAGCCTACACCAGCTGCCTGCATGGCAAAGTTCTGCTCTTGTTCCCCACCTCCTCTACCAGCAGGAGATTTCAGGCAATTTTTAAAAATATTTTTTAGTTTTTTTCAAAGCCAGAAAAACAACAGCACTATTTTAACAACTCCCTCCTGCTTTCTAATGGAAATGTCTCTTTAAAACACATTCCTGCTCTTTAAATTCCTTGCTGTGTACAAGTGGGTTGCACTAACAATGAGGTTTTATAACACAAACTATTTCTTTGTTGCAGGAATCCCAAGCTGCCAAATCTGTACAGAAAAGCAGGCTCCTGGTGCTGGCTGGTTCTTCCTCCTGCACCTGATTCTGCAGAGTGTGCACTCCCCAGAAAGGTGGGACCAAACCCAAGTGGCCGCCCTGGGAAAGAGCAGGGTCTGGGGATGGGGAAGTCGGGCAGTCTGTGAGCTGACAGCTCGCTCTCCATTTGGACACAACACTTCATTTATATCAATTGCTGCAGTACCTCCTAGTGAACTTAAAGCTCAGCTTTCACATCATACTGAACTCAACTCCGTGTGTTTCTTATCAATCCATTTCAGCAAGCAAAGCATCAGCTGTTGTTCCAATATTTCACTTACACAGACCAGCTGTTATTACAGGTTGTCAAAAGCACCTTGTTAAACTCTCTGCTCAGGGAAGAGCCTTCGCCAAGGGGGACTTTAAGAGACCTGCAAAAGGCTTTTTTCCATAATGACACATGATCTCTTGACAAAATTACCCAGCATAGCTTCATTTTCTAGGCAGCAGCAGGTGAAGTACATGGGAGCTGCAGAGAGGACCTGGAGCACTCTGGAGCAGGCAGTCCTCGGGAGCTGGGAATGCTGTCCAGGCTGAGATCAGGGCACTCGTGGGCACAGGGCTGCTGCCAGGGATGAGCTGGGGAGGTGTCCACAGAGGGGAGCTGTCCCTGAGGGCATGAGGACAGGGGCTGGGCACTCTGCTGCTTGTCCCCTGTGGGTGCCAGGGGAGCGCTGCAGTGCCCGGGGTTGTGTTACAGGAAGGGATCTGATTGCTGTAATTTGTGCTCCGTTCATTTGCACAAACCCATTTCCTCAGGCTCCACCGAGGAGACCCAATGTCACCCTGAGCAGGAACTCGGATGTCCGGGCAAGTCAACAGCACTGCTGAGCTCAAAACCAGGGCAAATGTCTGCAGAAATCCCTTCCAGAAAGAGGCAAACCTCCCCCTCCAAGTACATCCCTGCAACAGCTGTACGGGGGGGATAACACCCAGTCGACCTAATGCAGGGTAGAAATGAGTGAAGCACAGGAGAGAAGAGGTGCCCAGAGCCCCAGACAACCACGAGTGAGCCAGCACTGGGGGAGAGGAATGCACAGTCCCCACTGCGCTCAGCTCTCCTGCAGCTTTACTCCCCTGCAGAGGAACAGGAACATGGAACATGGTGCCTGGGCTGCAGTGGGACAGTGAACTCAGCCCTTGCTGTCTCACCTCACCCCCCAGACCTTGGGATCTCGTAACACTTTCTAAGTTTCTTTAATTGCAACAGTTTTACTGCTGACAGAAGGGAGAACTTGAAACTCAACCCTTCTGATTACTTGTGTCAACTGGTGTGTATCAGTGCCACATGGGCCTTTGCAATCCAGCCCTGAGTTCAGAGTAAAACACATCTGCTCCCGAGGGAATGTCAGCACTGACCTTGGGATTGTGCTCTTTGCTGTCTTTAACACAAACATACTGTGTGCCTTGGCTTTGTCTCTGCATTAAAGTCTTTCTCTCTGCACAGGTTACAGGTATCCCTTGTATTCCACTGGAGCACGAACACGCACACTCAATGAAAGACCTCCTCATTCAGCACAACACCACTCCAGCTTCAAAGAAAAACTACAGATGTAACGTGGAGAGCAGCTACAGCTGGAATCAACACGGCTGTGAGGGCTGGAGCCTGCCCAGGAAACACACAGTGCACAGATGCAATGAGGGACACACAAAAACAACCCCACTCATGAGGGTAACATCCCGGTGGAGCCCACGGGGATGTTGCCAGGACAATACACACGTGTTGAGGGACACACAGGACGTTTTGCACGGACTGTACCAGAGGAGCAGCGTTACCTTCAGAGCATTTACCACTGAGTCAGACTGCTGAGAGGCTGAGCCATGTCCAGTGACGTTGGCTGGCTCGTTTGCAGAGCAGTGACTCCCCTCCGCCCCTCCTGGCATCCTAACGGCATCCTTCGCAAGAAATTAAACACTCTTTAATACACAAGAGGCTTGGTCGCTGATTAAAACAGATGTCAGTTATTCATTGCTCGTTTCAGAAGGCCGAGGAGCGCTGAAGGCGTGTGCCACTCCAAAACCCCCCTCTTTCTGTGCCACAGTAACCAAGGGCCACGTGAGGCAGCGTGGGTGGCACTGCTGAGTGCCACCCTCAAGGGCAAGGTCAGGAAAAATCAGGACATAGTAACAAAATTTCTTACGTGTGCGCATCGCAGAAGTGCTACAAAGTTTAGAGAGATCAGTTCAATTGAGAGGAAGGTTTTGAGACACTCTAATTTTATCTCCGTAATTCCGGAGGTTTTTTTTCCTTCGATTGAACTCAGATTTTTCAATGTTGCTACACGAGGTCAGCTCGTCCCCAGCAGTGACAACCTCAGGGGTTTTGTCCTCCCGGTGGACAGCTGGAAGGGCTCTTCAGGACACTGCTGAAAACCTGCAAGCTACCTAAACCCTTGCAGCCCAGTCACCTCAAACTCTGCAGGATGTAAAGCATCTCCTGGAGTGAGGTAACCTGAGCAAGCAGGCGGCTCTGAGGAGTGCTAAAAATACCCCTGCAGCATCCCTGGGCAGCAGTGTGAGTGCTGCAGCTGCAGGAACCGCCCCAGCCCCGCTCCCGAGCTGCTCACACCTGCCCTGCTCTTCCCTTTCATCCCTCCTGAAAACTTCCTGTACAAAAAATATCGAGAAATACAAAGAAGTCAAACGTTTCAAAGACAGAGAGATGGAAATTTCCTCCCGTAAAAAGTACCAAACACCAGAGGAAACACAAAGAAATAATGTAGCGGTAAATCCCGCTGGAATGTGTGGGAAATGCTTTTCTGAAGGAAAAATAATGACAGTGGGAAGAGCCTCTGATGAGGATCGGTGCAGCCATTTGCCCTGCTGAGCAAGCACACAGCGCAGGGCAGAGGTTTTGGGGGTGTCTCTAATCTAAACAACAGGAAACATGGAGGTGGCTGTGGGAGAAAAAAGGGCACAGAGCGAAGACACGAGGCTGAATGTCACAGATCCAGTCTGCCTGAAAATTCATCGGGGAGTAACCCAGTGCAAAGCAAGCTCCTAATGCTGCTGGGAAATGCCAAGGCCCTTGGAACCAGAGGTGCGGGCTCAGAGCAGAGAGAACCCCCCCCAGCCACCCAACACATCACTCAACCCCCACAGGACTCCTCATCCGCAGGACTGGACCTCACATATTAAAAAAAAAAAAAAAAAAAAAAAAAAAAAAAAAAAAAAACACAACCAAAAAAAGAGAACCCAAATAAACTCAAAAGACCCCANAAAAAAAAAGAAAAAAAAAAAGAAAACAAACCCCAGAATGCTGCATATGCTAGACCCAGAGAAAATGTGCTTGAAGCCTGAATGTGAAACTTCACTCCCTACACAAACTTGTCCTCCTGCCAAGCACAGGATCCTTGTAATCTGTTTGAGAGGGCACTGGTGGATCTCATAACCAGGCTGACAACAGCAGCACTCACTCAGGGCTGTGCAGGGCAGCGTCCTGCAATCCTCCCCAGCAATGACCAGCACCTGTTTGCTAGAGGTATGGAGGGGTTTTAGGACTTATTTTGCTTTGGGAAGGATTTATAGATCTGTTAGTGACTGGCCAGACTTAATGTTGTACTTTGAGAAAGGAAATGCAAGTTGAAAGAAAGAAGGGTAATAAAGCAGATTGTAACAAGTCTGGGTTAGGATAAATTCAGTTTGTCGGCTTTGGAGCTTTTATCAGTAAAGTATTCTGGTTTTTTTACTAACTCCAGAGGCAGCAAAGATTTTGGTCAGTTTTGAACAGAAAATGGAAATATTGCCATTAAAATGCTGAGAAAATGAGTACACATTACACATGTAAAGCCTCCTGAACACAATAAAATCCAAACCTCCTACAAGTGGTGCTGCTCTCAGAGTTCAAGCTCTCCTCCAGGCAGTTGTGTTCCACAGCCTCTTCCCTGCCATATGTAGTACATTTTTGTCTCCTTTCATAAAAACAAGAAAGTTGTGAACACACTGCTCCAAGCAGCCAGCACATGTTGGTAGGAGACTGAAAATTGCTATTTCCCCTGTGGACATCCTTCTCCTTCCTCCCTGTGTCCTTGATAATAGACACCAGCTTTTATTTAAAAAGTAAGGCAGATTTTGCAGCCCTGAAGGCCCTTCCCCAGCTCAGGGACTCCTCATGTCAGGTGAGGCCACTCCACTGAGGCACTAAAGCCTCTGCTGCCTTGGAGGAAGATTAATCCAGGGAATGCTGGGGATGCCCAACCTGAGCACGGGCCCTGGAGCTGGAGACTCTCCAGCTCTGCTGTTAGGAGATCCTGAGCAGTGAAGCAGAGCAGGAGGAAAAGGCACTTTGCCAAAGTGCTGTCTGAACACACAGGGCCTTGGGGTGATGCCTTAAGTTTTAGCTTTTATGCTTTTTTGGACTTTGTGCTTTTTTATATGTGGTTCTGGGCTTCACATTAAGGGTTGCTGAGCTCTCTGCACAGAGCAGGGACACAAAACAATTCCTTTCCAGCTGGCACCAAGGACAAATTTGAGGCCCAAGAGTGGAAACAGCAGTGAAGGAAGAGAGGGAACAAGGAGGATGGAGCTTCATCCCCTGGAGCTGGAATTGGACAATGAACTCCAATGTGCTGATGGACCCAAACCTATCAAAGTGTGAGGCCTGGTGCCCAGGATCCATTTTGTGCCCATTTGTGGGTTTGACTTGGGTGCAGCCCCAAGGGGTTCCTGCACTGCCCAAGCTGGATCCTTCCAATAAATCCCTTTTATTCTTTTACTCTACCCACTCTCTGTTTCCAGCTCAGCCTATCCAGGCAGCAGGGGGATGAGGAATTGAGGTCTGCAGAGCCTCTGGCACAGCTCTCAGGGGGAGCACGGACACATTTCACCTTCCACCAACACCTGGCCTCGCCGTCCTTACTGAGCCCCCGTCACTGCCCAGCCCTGAGTACCTCTGGATCCTGAGCAGGACCTCGAGGATGGGAAGAGAAATCTGCTCCCTTCCTGCTCTTCCTCAGCTCCACACAGTGCCTGCCTGCAGCCACTGGAAGCAGTGTTCTGTGTGACAGATCTTCTCATCTCTTCTCCAGTAACAAACTGTGCAAGTGGATCCAAATCGGACAGGAGGGATGAAGTCATAGCTGTGTAGTGCTGAAATCTCTATCAGCTCTAAACATCTGCAGTAATTGTGAACAAACAGCTCTGTATAACAGCAGCACCTGAGAAATAATTTCATTTTTGCTCATCCCACACAACCAGCCTTCCCTACTGGCCCTGGCCAGCCCTTGTGCCCAAGTACAGCAGTGTGCACATGGCCTCAGGTGAGTCTAAAGGGATCTCTGTGCAGGCCATCCCACTGCAGAGAGCAGGAAAACCCACACTGTACCTGTGTAGGGCAGAGAAAACCACACTGTACCTGTGTAGGGCAGGGAAAACCACATTATATCCTGTGTAGGGCTTCCTACAAAGATCAGAATCCCTGAATGCACAGATCCATTTGCTGTTAGAAGTAAATCTACACAACATCTAATGCCAAAATGTGACTCCAGTGAATAAAAAGAACAGGAAATCTGACTCAGCCCTGTAATATCACCTAACAAAAAGCCCAGATGAATGGAAATTCAGCATTTCACTCACACTGACTGCAAAATGTTACTACTCAGGCCCTTTTCCCACAGTGCCAGAGGCCAACGCTGCTCTGTACCCTGGTCAGGGTCAGAATAAAGAGCGCTGTGTAGAACAGGGATTTCTGTGATGGAGAGAATTCATCATGAGCTCTTCCACTTTAGTCAGTGGGAAGTTTCATTTTTTCAGTCTGTGTTGATAAGGGCAGTGATGAAGGGAAAGCACTGCAGTGCCCAGCCCAGTGCCCAGCTCAGTCCATGTGCCAGCCCCTCCGGAGCTCCTGGCACGCAGGGAGAGCCAGGAAGGGAGAAGGCACCCTTGGCTGCCCCAGGGACACTCACAGCCACCTCATCACAGCTTCCAAAAGAACAGGATTTTCCTGCCCGCTGGGCACTGCTCTGCTCACTCACCATCCAAGCCCTGCCTCGTCCTGCAGCAGCCTCCTATCCCAGAGGCAAGTGGTTTGCTGGGAAGCAGATCCTTCCTGCTGGGTGGCTGCCACGCCAGTTCAATCACTACCTGATTTTCAAAGCTTTTTTCCCTGATTTCCCCAGCCCTCAATTTCCCTGTACAGCTCAAAGCAAACACAGACCGTGTTTGTCAGCTTGTTTCAAGCAGGCAGGAGAAAGGAAAACCAGAAAGCAATAACTGCAGCATGTTGCTCTGCTGGATTAATAACACACTAAAAAAGAACAGTGACATTTCTTTAGGGAACATTCCTGTCAATTAAAACACACAATCTTCAGATGCTGTGGTTTTTCACCTGTCCTCAAAGACCTCAGCAGAAACTCTCCAGGATACTGCTGCCAAAATCCACACACTCTGACAGTGGGTTGGAAGCACACTCAGATTTCTGAGTGGCCAAAACCATTGCTGGCTACGCCTCCTCAGAAACAGCCATTTCCAGCAGGCCCTTCAGAAACCTCTTTTGATAAAGAACAGGCAAGGAGAAAACGTTCTGGGCTGTGGCAGTTCCAAACCCTTAAGGCCACACATGTAAAATCCAGAAGATTCTGTAGAGTCTGCTAGAAAATTCTGAGGACAGAGTAATTCCAGACTTTCTGAGTTATAACTGGAAAAACCACTCTGTGTCCTGTGAGAACTGCAACTCCCCGTACACCAAGTTTTGCTTGAATTTGTGTCTTGGTGACACGAAGCTCATGAGCTCTCGTCTTCAGCTCTCCCCTGTAAAGCACAATGAGACAAAGACTGCCCAGAACCTCCGCTGCTGGCACTGCAGCCCTTCATTAATGGCCTGTTAATTTACACTGGAGACGGGAGCACGGGTAAGAACTGGGTGGGTGGATGCTCTTGATTCCCTTTCCTTCAGCAAATATTTGATTACATGATTAGGAAACATCAGTTTGTTCAAGGTTTTCAATTACATTTTGGTTGAGGGATTCCTTATTCTACATGCTAAGGAAGGGAGGAGACAAACACTATGGGACTGGGAGTGACACAGATTTTAGGAAAAAACACTAACCAAACAGTTCCCATCTTCTAATTAGATTTATAATTAAAAAATATCATAGAGAAGGAAAATAAAAAAACGCAGATCTCAGCGAAAGGTTTTTGAAAGATTTGGAAATGGGTTGAAATAAAATGTGATAATCTAATGGAAGAGGGAAGAAAGAAAGAAATGGAAATGTTGGAAGAGCTTAAAAAGAAACGAATGTGCGCCTAAGAGTCACACCTGCCATTTTCCAGTTTAACACTCCAGGACTGGAATGGACTAACAAGGATGCAAACCCCCTGAGAGAGAGATGGGAAAGGACCAAAAGCCTTGGAGAGGCAAGAATGAGGAAACAGAGGCAGCAGAACCCAGGTGAGAGGGACAGAAAAGCTGCAGTGCTGCCTCCTGTGCTGTGCTGTGCTGTGGGGAGCTCACTCCCTGCTGCCCCACTGCAGCCCCACGGGCGCTCTGTCTGCAGCATCCCGGCGAGGCTTCCCCTCCCCTTCCCTCCAGGGAAAGCTGAATTACAAGGACAAAGAGCTGGAAGGGGAAAAGTCTCCTCCTCCCGTGAAACAAATAAGAACTGAAGCCATTTAAATCGGGTGACTTGCCAAGTTTGTCTTTTGCAAATGCATTCGCTGTCATTACGTGACAGATGTCCGCGTTCCCAGAGCGTTTCAGCGGAGCTGATCAGCCCTGAAACACCACCCCTACAAAAACTCAGGGATATCTCCAGCTCATTGACGTGTGGCTGCCAGATCTGACCTGGCTTCCCCAGCACGAGGCACGGGGAGCAGCCAGGCACATCTGGGAGGATATTCCTCTTTGCAGGCCTCTGAAGTTACTCACTGACAGAGCATGGCTGCCACAGCCCAGGGAGCTGCAGCTGGGATCCAAATCCAAGCTTTGATCCCTACGTATTTTATTAATTACCACTGAGTATCTTCAACACAACAGCATAGGTGTCATGTCCTGCTGTCAAATCTGGTGTGACAAGATTGGAGTGGCAGGGGAAGATGCAGGGGTTTAGTAACAGGGAGGCTTTAGGGATGGCCTCCCAGTTCTCAGCCCTGCAGATGAGTTACACATTTAAGAAGGAGGAAAAAATGTCCTGTCCACCCTGCTCTGCTGATGGGGAGGAGACAGAGAAAATGAGGAGTAAAGCTGAGCCAGAGAAGAAGGGAGGAGTGAGGGGAAGGTGTTTGAAGATTTAGTTTCTATTTCTCATTCTCCAGTTCTGGCCCCTCAGGTTGGGAAGGACCTCGAGAGCCTTGAGCTCATCCAGAGGGGCCAACGGGGCTGGAGAGGGGCTGGGAACACAAACCCTGTGAGGAACCCCTGAGGGAGCTGGGGCTGTTCAGCCTGGAGAAAAGGAGACTCAGAGCTGAACTCATCACTCTCCACAGCTCCTGCAGGGTGGCTGTGCTCAGCTGGGCTGGGGCTCTGTCTCCAGAACTGACACAACCAGAGGACACAGCCTCAAGGGAAATATAGGCTGGATATTAGGGAAAAGTTCTTCACAGAAAGGGTGATAAAGTTCTGGAATGGCTGCCTGGGGAGGTGCTGCAGTCACCGTCCCTGGATGTGTTTAAAACAGCCTGGATGTGGCACTGGGTGCCAGGGTTTGGGTGAGGAGCTGGGCACAGGTTGGACTGGAGGATCTTAAAGGTCTCTTCCAACCCAGTGATCATGGGATTCTGTGGTTATCCTACTCTGATTAGAGTGGTAATGAATTAAACAATTTCCCCAGGCCAGGTGTGTTCTGCCCACAACAGTAACTGGGGAGTGATCTGTCCCTGTCCTCATCTCAACCCGTGAGCCTGCTGCTGTGTTTCTGCCCCTGGCCAGCTGAGGAAGGAGTGATGGAGCAGCTTTGGTGGGCACCTGGCCTGGTGGTCCATGGTCAGAGCACGGCTGAGGCTGCATTTCCCCTTTCCAGCAGCAGCCCGATCCCCAGAGGTGCTGCCGTGCCGTGTGTGCTTTGAGTCAGCAGACGGCCCTGCCAGAGCCCACGTGCTGCTCCTGCCTCAGCCCCACGGGGAATACTCTGGCCTGAACTCCATCCAGCACACCAGAAACGTTCCTGCCCAAGCCCTGCAGCCCCCAGGCCGTGCTGCACACAGCCTTGCCCCTGCCCACCGGTGTGAGCTGCTCACCGCTCGGCCCGGCCGCAGCCAGCATGGTCTGGCATTCCCAACAGAAGAAACAGCTGCGTGCTATAAATCTTGGAAAGTATCTGCTTTCCTGCTCAAAAGTCCTGTTTGTGGCCAGAAACTGAAAGGGTCTGGATGATATCTTGTTCTTGTAGAGAAGGAAAACACAACAACAATAAAAGAACAGCTCTCACCAAACCTGCAGCCTATGGCTCTTTGTAACTCTGAAACCCCTCCTATGCTCTGAACCACCTTCTCAACCACTGCAGAGCACGAAACATTAACAGGCTTAAGTGAATAATCCCATTTCTATACCTTTCCTATTACCTGATCAAACTGAAATATTGACTCAGTGGTGGTAGTGCAATTCCCCTGACAAAGCAGCCCTTCGGTACAGCAGAGTGAGCTGAAACTCAGGCTCCATTTGAACAGTGATGGCAGCACTTAAAACCATTTGCTTTGGAAATGCTCTGCCACTAAATATTAATAAAACCTTTACATTAGAGGTCTGTGGGGTTTTGAAAAGAAAACTAATACATATGGAGGGACAGAAGCAAAGCAAAAAAATTTGGAAAAGAACCACATCCAAGTGACAGAGGAACAGAATGATTTGTCTGGAGAGGTGTCGACAAATGTGTCAGTGCATTTCCACGAGTGACACATAAGCAGAAAAGGGGGAGAAGAAAGGATATTGAAAGCAGAGAGGAAAAAGAAGAAAAGCGTGGCAGGAGGAGAGAAAAAAGCCTGAGACAAGGCCAGGGCTCTTCAGCAGAGACAGCAGAGGTGTCACACTCACGGCTGCGAGTTGTCACCTCTCTCCTGAGTGCAATCCTGCAATTCCCAAACCCTCCCAGTGCTCCAGCACCCCATCAGGGAGGGGCTGTCCAAAAAGCAAAAGGCATCTCTCACTGAGGCACTCCTGAAGTTTTAAGGCAGGACACTGTAACTGAGTAAGGGCCGTGCCAAAAACCTTCATCAGCTGCGGAGCTTGTTGTAGATTTTCAGTTTATTTGTCAAAAGCACTTGGCTTGGCTTCATGCCCAACAAACTCCCCTTCCTCCCATTAAATGCAATCAAACCAGTGCCAGGAGATGCATTTCCATCCTGCAGCCTTGTCTTTGTGACAGGGCCTGATCCCCACTGAGGTGAGCACGTTCTAGGTGGGACCCACGGGAAGAACAAACCCCCAAAACAAACTGAGGCAAATGTAACAGCGAGGTGATGAGTGCACAGTTAGAATGAGCTCGGTGTCTACACTTCCTTCCTCTCCCCAAAGCCATGACTTCAACCAGGAGGAAGAGTGAAATACTCCAGGAAACGTGAACTCTTGCCACTCATTAAGCCTTAGAATGAAGTATCCAGAGATATGAGGAGATTTTTCAGAGCTCTGCCAGAGATCCTTGTGCCAACAAAACCGCACATAAGATGAACTGACCCGGCTATTTGAAAACAAAAAGTAGTTTCAGGCTCGCTCACCTCGCTCCTGCCCTTCAAAACCCCACCCTCAGCACATTTTGTTTCAATGGTTTTTGCAAGAGCTACAGGCTTGGGTGCCAGGCTGTTTCCACAGGCACTGCTCCCTGGTTTGGCACCCCAGCCAAGGTATTTGCACTGAACTCAATGCACACAGTGGGGGAGTTCCAGGCTTTGGTAAGATTCGGGAATGCTTTTTGTGGGTTCTGCCTCAGCGCCTCAAACCCAGACAAATCAAACATCAAACACACGGACACTTCTGAAGACTTGGCCCATAAAGAATGTTCTGTACAATCTATCTCCCAGTGTTGCTCCAGACCCAAGACAAACCACACAGTATTTTTGGGTGGGTTTGTTAACATTTGCCCTGAAAACCATTCTTGGAAAGAAAATAATATTAGTTATCACTGAGGACCAACCTTTGTCTTTTCTACTGAAAACTGTTCAGGTGTTAATGAGCTGACATTTCTTCTTGTCCTTCTTTTCCAGATCCCAAAATTAGGGTAGAGAGAAGCAAAGTGCCCGAGGTCACCAAGCAAAGAGCTGCAGAGCCCTTCCAACTGCCATGTGAAGGGTGAGGGTAAAGCCACCACACTTTACTTAAACTCTGCCTTAGGAAACGGGCAATAAATCTGAGCCACTGGATTTTACTTCTTACTACATCACTGTTACCTTGGATTTTACAGTCAAAGTCCGACAAAAAGCACTTTTCTTCATCAGAGCAATGACTACTGTTCAATTCAAACAAAATCCAACTTATTCTCTTCCAGTGGGTAACTTCATTTGAAGATCTGATGGATTTTTCTAAGGATTATTTAATGAAATATAATAAAAATACGTTCTAGTAAGTATGTGCATTTATGAAAATTACAAGCGTCTTTAATTCATTTGTAACGGACTTTTAAATTTCTCATTCTTAAAAACACGTTAGGAAAACCTTTAACATCATATTTGCTTATTTATTCAACTGAGTTTCAGTCTTGTAATAATGTATTAAAAATAATAAAACCCGATTATTATTTATAATGTTTGCACTTTTAGAGCAAAACATTTTGGTTAACTATAAAAAGTAGTTGATATTTTAAGAAGAACCTCTTGGAATAAAACCAGAATGCAAAGGGTCAGTTCACTGTGATTCCCAACTCGTAAGTTAGTTAATTAATTAATTAGAAGTAGCATCTCCCAGGAAATTTTTCTTAACAAGGTATCAAAGCCTGCAAAGGAAAAAAAATTAACGAAAGCATTGTCACAGCCTTAAATGAATCCCCTAGTCAAACACAGCAAGATGAGCAAACAGATGTGAGAGCCTTGGGTTATCTGAGCGTTCAAACGCAGCGAGGACAAGCGCTGCCGGTCCCTCTGCAGCCCGGGCACTCCCGCGGGGCTGGCACCCACCTGGGGCAGCATGCGATTTTCCTCCTCCAGCTGTCTTACTCTGGCCTCCAGCTGCCTAACATAGGACAAGGTTGATTCTAAAAAATCAAACAGAAAAAAAAAACTCGTATTATCCACAGAGATCTGCTCGTGTTTACCGGCGCCGGAGCCTGCGCCGCGTTCTCACTCGTGCTGGCAGCAGATTGCCTCTGATCCAGCACTGAAAGCACCTACGAGTTTTACCATCACACGTTTCTTGGGTCGCATAGAACTGCTGCTCTTAAAGCCCTGGATCTAGGAGAGAGACACGTCTGGGAATGTAGCACTCAAGTGTAAGAAAAAAGGTGCAGAAAAACTGCTGTGACTCTTGCACCTCCTTGTATGCAGGTGGAATTCCACGTGTACTCATTGCTGACTAAGTGATGCGCTCAACTTCCTCTGAGATGTCAATTCCCATCACACATTTGTACTCACACTGCCATGTAATTAGCAAAATTGATGATTGATGGTGTGGAACCCACGGGTATCGGGGCAGTGCTGATGGCTGAGGCAGTGCAAAGCTGCATTGACAGCACAGCTGTTCACTGGTTTAAACTGACAGACGAATTTGGGCACGGATTTCCTCTGATACCTCATCACCACTGCAGCCTGCCCGTAAAATAAGGGAACTAAGGTGTCACTTACTGCTCTTACAAGAATGCAATGGGCTGAAATATGCATGGGAATTTACACAACACGAAGACAACACACAGTAATTTGTCCAAGATGACGAATGCCCAGCCAGGCACTGGATTAAAACCAGCCTTGTGCAATAAAAGAGGAAGAGGTAATCTGAGGTTCTGCGTGCTCCACTGCGTGAGGATTTTCATAGTTAGTGATGGGTGCAGCTCTGGAGAGCCGCTGAGCCCGGCTCAGATGAGCACTTAGGAGATGAACAGCTCATTCAATTAACTCCGGGCGACAGGGGCCCTCCCACCAAATCAGCTCCTTCCCAGCACAGGCATTCCTGGCAGGAGCTGCGGGAGCTCCCTCACCGCCACAGCCCTGAGCACAGGCAGCAGCTCCCGGCACATCCCAGCCCCTCTCTGCTGCTTCCCAGCCGGGATGGCTCCTGAGCACCCTTCTTGTCAGAGGGGCTGGGCGAGGATCTCCGCAGCCCCAGGAGACCCCACAATGCCCAGAACAGTCCAGGTTTGCAGCCCGTGCTGCTGAAGGAGTCTGCAGTGGTTTGTTGGTGTTCTCAAGGCAGTTTATCAGTTCCTTAGCAAAAGTAGATTTCTCTGCCCTGCCAGGGTTGGCACAGAACGCGTCCAGAGACACACTGTGCCCGCCCCGGGTCAGCTCTGATCTTTGATACTAATAACTACCTATTGAATGTTTATCATTAATTACCAACCCGTGCCCCTCACACCACACTGTCCAGATCTGTGTCAAACCAATCCCAAAGTGCCAGCAGCACCAAGAAGATGGAGGTGATGAAGAAGAACAAAAGATAACATGGCACATGTAAGAATTCTCCATCTTGTGCCTCAGACCCCCCTGTACAGATCTCCAACCCCCCTGTACAGGGCTTTAAACCCCCCTGGACATACACTCAAATTATTTTCTTTTTACCTATAACTACTACTATTTTTATATCTAAGCTTTTCTGACTTGAAATTCCTCATACAAAGTTGCCAACCTGTTCCATGGATTAGAATCAGAGCCACGGGCATTTTCAGTATCATTCCAGGGTCCCTGACACCTCTGGCAAGGCTGAAAAGCCTCCTGAGCAGGTTTTGAGTCGGCTAAAGGCATCACAGGAACCCTCTGGGTTCCAACAGGGCTGCATCAGCGCTGCCTCTGGCCCCGGCCAGCTCGAAATTCCTTGGTTACAAGTTCACTGCTGCTCAGGGTGGGTTTGGATTCATGCTCCAGTCCAACTTCCCAGCTGTGCCCATCACTTCCCTCCATGCGAGCTCCCCTCTGGATTCTCTTCAGCTCCAGCTCTGTGGTTTCCTGGCTGAGCATTCCCCATCTCCTCAGACAACACACACCTCTTAGCTTTATTCCTTCACTTGTCTCTTGGGAGTCCAGAGCACAGATCTCTGCTGCTTCAAATCACAAAATTCTCAACTTCAACAACAAAGTTCTCAACTTCCTGATGCCAGCTCATACCAGCTGAGGATTTGGTCTGGAATCTCTGTGCCTCTTAACCCTTCTGAAGTGTGAAACATTATTTAAATCTCCTCATGTAATCTGATTAAAATGGAAAATGAGGTCATCTACCAAAGGCTTGAGCAAGGAAATCCTAATGTACGTGAGTCTTCTTGACACACAGACTAGACACATATATATTTCAGGATCTATTAATATATTTATGCTGGGATGTTATGAGCTTAGAGGAAAAATGAGCAGAAAAGTCAGTCAAGGACATAGAGGTGGAGAAATTGAAAACACAAAGTGCAACACTGTCACCAAACTTCAAAAAAACCCAACCAAACAGAAGTTGTACCTAAAAGTGTTTATGAGAAGAGCTGCATGGCCCACCTCTTCTGCTCTGGAGCAACCTGTGCAAACAGGACAGTCTCTGGCTCATGTCATTACTGTCAGTTTGACCCCTATGGGCTCTTGGTTACATGATTCCCACTCCTTCCCATCTTCCTTTCTGAGGCATTGCTAAGGGCACAACAACCTGGAAAAATTCCCGTTCTCAGGAATGGGTTAGCACCAAAGGAGCCTCCCTCCTTGAGCTTCCTGTGCTCTAAACATCATCGAGAACGTGATCAACATGTGCTGCTTCATTCCAGGGCTGAAACAAAACTGTTTTCTGAATTATCAGAGACACAGGAATATCTTGCTCTTAGGGAAATTCAGTGACAATTCACCCTCTCTCCACATCTGTCACTCTAACATGTTGTAAGAGAACATCAATATTTACGTAGCCGATCTCTTTTTCTTTTGACATCCACACTCTTGAAGCAAGGAGATATTTTGGGGTTATGTCAAACTTTATCAGACACTTAGGTTGCTGCCAAAGGCATATTTGTGCACTGGCTTTATCCCTTTCTATATGACTGTGCCTGGTCTCAGTCTAGCAAGGAATTCATAATATTCTTTAAGCCAGATTATCCTCTGCTGTTTTAGAATGGGTGATGATGTCATGTTAAATTCTGATATTTTCCTTTTTCTTTCTGGGGTTGGTTTTGTTGGTTTTTTTTTGGAGGCTTACAACTCACAGGCAGCTGTGGGGCAGCACTGCAGAACATCCTTAAGTCTGAGGTCCTCTGCACACTTACTAGATCCCTGGAAAAGGGATGAGAACCCCACAGAAGGCAAAAACCCCGAGGTCCAACCTTTTCTACTTATTCATAGGAGCTGGGGTAACAGGCCCAGCAGGGCAGGTGGAAGGGATTTTATCCAACAGAGTATTTGAGGGAAAGACAGAACAGAAGACCCAAGAGCTGGACAGAAGGCTGCTCTGAGGCACTCCTTACATGCTCATGGCCAGAAAATGGAAAAACACAATGTGGTGACAATGCAAAATTCACCTGGATTCTGTTACCAGCAGCACTCCCTGTTTTGGTACTCATGATCCTAAAGGAGTTCTCCAGAACCCTTGGGAGCCACATCCCAAGGCACGTGTTTTAAACACTGAGGGAATAAATGAGGGAAGCTGCCAACAGTTTACCTGTGCAAAGGATTCAGCACGTTGGGTGTGGGGATACTTTGATGTGTGGCAGCAAGGGTTTGGTTCAGGTATATCCAACTTCAACAAACTCCATTTGTTATGCTGCTCTTCCAGAATCACGGAATTAATTAACTAGGTTGGGAAAGACCTCTGAGATTCCTGCACATCAAATCAGATTTTGGTCATTCAAATCCACACCCAGCACACTGCAGTGATAATAAATAATCTTTCAGCGTGTGGGAAATGAGAACCAAGGTTGTGCGAGGGGTACTCCAAACCCTCCTGTAGCTCCCTGGCAGCTCCACACGTTCAGGAAAGGGTTTCTCTGCTAGCTGCGGAGCAGATTCAATGGCATGCAAACCATCTCCCTGTCCTAGAATTCCTAGTCATCTGATTTAATTACCTCAGTATTAATATTCATGACAGACACGCTACCACTGCAATCCATCCCCTTTCAGCTCCCTGGTTTGGACGGAAAAGAAATCAAAAGGCACTGCTGGATTTACACTCTCAGCAGTTTACACCCCTTGCACTCAGCGCTGGCAGCGTCCACCTCCCCGGGGCAGGAGCAGGGGACCTCCCAAGGTCATTTTTAGCCCTGTCTCCTGTGATTTCCGATCAGGGCTGCACATCTTACATAACATCCCTTGCTGAAGAAGTGCTGGAGAACTTCTTATTAGCGTGCGGCTGAATTCCCCCGCAACGCAGCGGCACTGGGATTAGTGCTACCATGTAGAAAGAAAGACATCTGCCCAAGGCAGGATTTGATTAAGCTCACCAGAATGTTTAGGAGCTATTTACGACAAAGGCACATATTCTCAGGAAGTTTTGGGACAGCGAGCACCGTGGCACTAAGACAAGGTTTGCATTTCTCAGCCTTGCTGTTGTCTGAAATTCTCCTGCCCCAAGCTCGGGTTCCTCGTGATGATGGATCCAGCAATTCCTGACTTCTCCCAGTAATTAAAAATATCATTAACTAAGCTGAGCTAGTTCACCAAGTGTGTCAAAAGCGAATCCTAGCAAAGGGAAAAGCTGGCACATGCTGTTTCAAACATCCAGGGTGAAGTGGCAGCCCTGACACCTCTCAGGTATCCTGTGCCACGTTTCCCCTTTTCAGCACACATTACACACAGACAGGTGCTAATTACCTTATCTCTGTAATCAGAGAATTTTATTCAGATTTCACACCAAAATGGTGTGTTCTCTCAGGTGCAGCAGCTTTTAACCACAGGTGAACTGTTTATCAGAAGAAAGCATCCTCTCCTTATCTTAAGGCAGCCCTTGCCATGTCTTTAACATTCAGTGAGAGGGTCTGACAGATTGCAGGGTGTTTGCATTTGCCTGGATTTAGGGGCACTGTGGATCAGGCAGTTTTGCAGCAGGTCTGGGCTGACTGTGCACACACATCCCTGTGGAGAAGCTCTCCCAAGGCTTTCCTTCCTGCTGAGGTCACCAAGGAATGTCCCAGGTCACCCAAATGCTGCCTGTGACAAAACCTACTAGAAAGGTATCATTGTCTTCCACTTAAGAGCGTTACTGATTCAGGCTGGAGGCTTTGTTGCACATTTAGGTTTAGGTGCAACAAAATTTCCAGTTGAATTCGTCTGGGCTAAAATAAGCTAAAAAAAAAAGCTTAAAAAAAGGTTTAAAAACCTGGCATAGAGAATAAAGAATTCAACTATAGGAGCATCTAAAAATTATCTCAGATGTCAGCTGAGGTAACGCTCTTGCTAACAGCTGGATACCACGCTAATGGGCTGCTGAAACAATAACCTTGTTTTGTTTGGGGTTTTTAGTGCTGGAGGTGACAACAGCAAGGTTTTCCTTGCCGGCCTGTTGGATACCCCGTTAGCTCCCCCTCAACCTGTGCTAAATGCATTTGGCACGTTATTGATGGAAACAGAAAATCAAACCCATTACGCTGCTGCCGAAGCCTTTCCCACCGGCTGTCAGCTTGCTCTGGTGCTGACTGGCTGCGGTTTATGATCAGTAAAATCTTTACCGGTTCCATTTAGTCAGGCACTCGGGTTTGTCCCTGTGGCACCGCGCTCTCCTGGGCTCGTTAGGAGTGTCCCCAAGGCAGGGACAGCCCCCGGGCTGCAAACACCGCGGAAGGAAAGGGGATGGATGCTGCCTTCCCGCATGGAATCCCGCTGGAAAAGGCTCAGCTGAGAACAGCTCTGCTTAGGGAAGGAAGGGACATGAAGCACTCACTCATCTCTCCACCCCACTGCCCTCATCTCCTTTCTTCCCTACACCAGGCTGTTCTCAGCTGAGCCTTTTCCAGCTTCCCACCTGATTCCAGGCAGGAATCTCCACCTTACACCGGTGCCTGCTGCTCACATCTCTGAATTGTCCCTTCTGAAAAGGCCCCGGGTCCCCTGACAAACCCCTGCATCCACAGAGCCACCTCCAGCTTCTCCCAGACCTGCTGTGCCTCTGTTCCATGAGCATTTACAGGACAAAATGAAAAAATGCTATAAATGAAAACACAAAGCTTCCCAGCAACAGCAATATTTGTGCAAAACCCAGAGGGTCAAACTGACTGAGACGCCAAATACAAGCATTAAAGGTCACTCACAATCCCCACAACTCCCCACAGATGCTCACAGCCACTTTTCTTAGCACATAAAATTGTACTTCACAGGCTCCAATCATCAGATGTTGAAGAGACATAGTTTAGAGAAGTTAGTTTAGGTGAGAATTTCACTATTGGTACAGCAATCTCAAGTTAATAACGCATTGGCTTCCACCTGGCAAACTGCAGCTTAGGCCAAACCTAAAAACTACATCTCCAGGAATTCTGAATCAGACCAAACCTCTCAATCATTTTTATGCTCATCTGGTGCCTTGTTAGGAGACAGTTATCCAACCTGTAAACTCCTCTTTTACGGGCTCCTGTTTGTGTGACTCAATCCCAAATTCAAATGATGTTCCTGAGAGAACAGAAATAGAAACTCTCCCATTACCGAAACCATTGAACCATTGAACATTTTCTTGCTACAGCTACAAAAGGGATGCCAGACACACAACAAAGATCGATAGCCACGGGAATATGTGGGGGAAGAGCCAACCCTCAACTCCTCCTCCTTCCTGTGAGAGTGAAAACAGCAGCTTTCACTGTTCTGGGTCAATGTGGGGGAAATTTGGATGCAGGGGCAGCAGCTCCAGGACGTGTTTGGGCAGCAGGCAAGGCCAGGAGAGCAAGAGGGGCAGCAGGGC
The DNA here is from genome assembly GCA_013400315.1 of Bombycilla garrulus. Taxonomy (NCBI): domain Eukaryota; kingdom Metazoa; phylum Chordata; class Aves; order Passeriformes; family Bombycillidae; genus Bombycilla; species Bombycilla garrulus. The sequence continues at coordinate 200,637 of VXBU01017581.1, read as the reverse complement.
CACTCTCTCAGATCTGTTTCCAGCTCCTGGTCTCATTCTGATCCTGCTCTGCTCCATTCCCTGCAATAGGAGCGTCCTGCAGGAACCGTGGTGTGCACACAGCGCCCAAACCCTCCTGTAAACACAGCAGGGAAAATACAAAACCAGTCAGCACGCCAGGGGAAAAGCAGCGAGATTGCACAATTATCCAGCTCTAGAGGAGCCATGGGGAGCATTCCCCCGAGCTGGGGAACTGCCAGAGGAACGCAGGCCAACCTGGGCAAACACAGTGAGGACCTAAAATTATCAGGACAAAAGGAGGGTTTAGATTAATTCCTCTACACTGAGTGATTAAGATGTAGGACAGGCTATTAAACGCAGTAAAAGATGTTACAAGATTAAATATGTCCTGGGGACCGAAACCACCCTCTTGCTTCCAGAGCCCATTAAAGAGCCATGGTACAGTAACGCCTGCCTGTCCCTCCTGAGCTGGGCACATTTAAAGCAGGAAAGATGAGCATTTTGTAAAATTACTGCACCAGCAATCTCAGCACAGAACCTAATTCCAAGGAAAAATTAGCTCTATCCATTTCAGCTGGCAGCTACACAATAGCAGAGGAAGCGGCTGTGGGTACAGCCTCCATCTCCTCTGTAAGACTCTCTTGGAATGATTGGGGAAGGGATAATGAGAAGAAATATTCAAATGACAAGGTATTTAAAATCTATCAGTGCAAGCACGTCGCTCTCTAGGACTCACATGTCCTGGGCTGCTCCCTCCACAGCTGGAGCATCCCTGTCTCCAGACAAAATCCCTGGCAGGGGAAAGCCCCAAGAGGGACCTCAGAGATCAGGAATCAGTCTGAGAGTCCAGCTCTGGCTGGAATCAGCACCCAGCTACTTCAGCACTTGGGAAAACTCTGCAGTTATCTCCTGCATGTTCCTGACAGCCCCAACATCCTGACCTTGGGGGCAGAAAGGTTCCTGTGCCAGAGCAGAGCAGACATCACCCGACAGAGCTCATTTCCCTGATTTCTGAGGATCTGCCTGTCTGATCTGTATCTCTGTGCTCCTGATATGATGCTGGGATTATGGGATTATAATCCCAGCATCCAGGGCAGAGGGGACTCAGGTGCTGCAAGCCAAACCCTGCCACATCACATTTTCAGGCTTGCAAGCTCTCGCAGGGATGGGGTTTAGGCACATTTTACATATTTCCCTATCCACATGGTGAGATCTTCCCCCGCCTTGTTGCCTTTGCTGCCTTCCTGAGATTCCTGTGCCTGCACCCTACACTGCTGCAGCTGGGCCTGGGAACGAATCCAACTGTGCTTGATTTTGTGAAAGTGCCCAGATACAAACCCACATCATGGGCTGGTGCAGAGCAACCCTTGTGAGAGGCATAAACCACGGGAGCCCACGTCTTGTCAGGGCTTCAGAGGAAGCCAAATGCTCCACATAAACAGCTTCCTGGTTTCTCAGTGCCCTTGCAGTGTTATTTCACTGCAATCAACACACACCACTGCTGTACTAATATGATGCTGATTAAAACACTCAGAATTTAAAAGTAGTCTCAACACAGGTAACGAAGCTCATCATGTATCACTGAGAGCCGTACTAGGCACATTTACCTGCTATAAAGCTGTTTAATTAACTCCTCACTGTTGGAATATACGTAGATAAATTATATAGAAAGGCTTTATAAAATTAGGCCTTGCTATGTTACTAGTTGGTTCGTTATTTTTAAGTGTCAGCTAAGCTGGCTTGTAAGTTCTCATGTGAAAACAATCTTGAGAATGAAGGTTCATTAAACAACTAACCATTTCTGGATGAAAAACTACTACACCTGCCATAAACAAGAGATCTGTCTCATAAAAACTAGCAAATAAAATATGTAAACTAACCAAGAATAAAAAAATTTAACAGACAAATAAAATACCTCTTACTAACCAATAAAATAATCACCAAGGGAAAAAATGAACCAATTAGAGTTACACACAAAGTCTATAAAGACCATATAAAATAAGTTATACAAATAATAAAGTGGCTTCTGCATAACCATATTAGTTCATTGTTCAGCAGTCCTAAGCTTCCACACCTCGTGTTTTTAAACCATCTGCTTCCTTTTGCAGGGCCGTGCTCAGCACGAGGGCCTTTGACATCCACACCAGGCTGGGATGACTCAGGGAGAGCCGTCCCCACTTGAGAGCTCTCCCAGCTGCTTATCTTCATCATCGGAACAAAACAAACATTTCAAACAAGGTCTCCTCTGTTGATTTCCTGGTTCCTTCACTAATGGGAAAGCAATTTACGCATTTCCTCTCCCCAAACACACAAATAACTGTGCGGGGTTTTTGGTCCCGCTGGCTGAGGTTTACACGGAGCGATCCGTGACTAATCCTGCAGCACCAGCAGCTCCTCAGGGCCTTTCCTGCCCCTCCTGGGCCACACCACACACGCTGAAAGATGAGACAGGCTCAGAAATCAAGTGCGTGTGAGGGTCTTCCCACCAACTGCCCTCAAATTACCGGGATTTCACTCTGAAAGCTTCTTTTATAGTGTTATAAGCAGGAAGAATTTGCCCCATCAGCAGGCAAAAAGCTACAAGAGGCACCTGAGCGTTTCCCAAGTGGTGGTACAGTCCCACTTATCATCTCTGATTAATACTGCTAATGAAAGTAAAATATAGCAATGTTGTGAAATAGATTAAATTCCAGAAAACTAAAAAAATACTGACAGTTTTCTCTACCAGCACCTGCAAAGAAGACGGAATCTCCTGAGATTTTTTTAGAATGAAGACAAAAAGAATTATTCCCAGGGTTCTGGGCATAAAATACAGATGTGAGTGTAACTACAAAGTGCAGGAAAAGTCCAAGTAAAACTCTTGGAGGGTGGGGGGGAATTACAAATTACAAATCCCATTAAATTACATATGTATGACCACAGCAAGTCATGCTAGAGACACAGGCAAACCAGCCTGCCTGCTGCTTTATCCAGAGGGATCAGCTCAGATCTGTGGGCAAGGGAGGTAAAATCAGGCTATAAATGAGCTGTCAGGGCAGCTGCTGTAACAAAATGCAGACAGCATCCCAAAATTTCTGGAGAAAATTGAGACATATAGAGAGCCTCAGAGGTTTAAGGCTAGAAAAATGCTATTAAAACAAAACAGTCTGGCTTCCTGCCCTGTGGAGACAAAGGAATTTTGATAATAATTCCAGGAATGCCTGGTTTCCTTCTCACTGCTGGAAGTGGATATGGTCAAAAGAAATCTGTAGGCTTTTTCCTGTAAAGAAAATCTTGGCAGAAACAATTGGACCAAAATTAAATTTATGAATGAGGTTTTTTGTGCGACTTAGGACATGAACATAAGATCTGTAGCAATAAATTATTGCAGGAGGATTACATATATTTCATGGGTTTTGTGAGCCTGACAACCAGTTCCAATCCATGTGCTCCATTTCCTGCCATTCCTCAGGATTCACCTATGGAAACAGCAGGATAAAACCTGGATCAGTTACCCTCTGTCACTTGGTTTACATCAGGCTGAGCACAGGAAGGAAACCCATCCACCCCAGCTGGAAAAGCACAGAAATCCCTCAGTGATTCCTCTACACAGGTATGGAATTGCACCAAGATTTGCCACGCTCCAGTTGTTAACAACGCCCCTAAATCTTACACAAAAGGTGACCCCCAGCAGCCCCTCGGTATTTCCCAGATGAAGACAAGCAATCCTCACCTCTACAGAGAACTGCCCTCAGCTCCAAACCCCACAGGAGATTCCAGTCCTGAGGAAGACTAACAGAAAAACTCAGCACAGGGTTGGAGAATAAAAGGAATCTCCTTTCCTCCCATTCTCCACAGCAGCGATCACAACACACCGACCCCAGAAAGAGCTGACACACCAGACAATGCCTCCCTGGAGAGGTGCCAGCAGCTCAGGAAAATTCCAAGCTCACTTTTCCCACAGCATAAACACATTTCAAGGAGGTTCCTTGAGAAACAACAGCGGTGGCAGCTCCACTGGCGGAGCAGCCACCGAGAGCTCCACGCTTTCCTATCCAGGACCTCCCTGGGACAGCTGAAAAAACCTTTCTGGGGCACTCAGGTCCCAGCTCTGGTGGGAACTGAACTCTTCCAGCAGTGGCAAGTCCCACCATTCCTCACCAGCCAAGCACTTGGGCAGCAAGTGGAGTGAGAAGTAACAGGAACGGCTCTATTTGTTCTGTTTGTCAAGATTTGGGTTGGTTTGGGGTTTGGTTTGGCTGTACTTTTTTTTTGTCCCACTGTTCAAGATAGGCAGAAGGCAAAAAAAGGCATTTAACACATCTCCAGGTCATACCTCAGGAAGCTGTAGTGAGTTTGCCCACCTCAGTCTCCTCCTGTTTGCTCAAAGACAATATTGCCAGGTTTCATTTTCACTCTTTGCTAAGGGAATGCTTGCAGAGGCAGCTGACACAGCTGGCTGAGTTTTGCTGAGAGCATTTGTTCTGTGCTGGCCGGGGCCTGGCTCCACAGTCAGTCAGTTGTATGACTTTGGCAGCTCTTTTTGGTGGAGTCCCTAAGTAAAAAGGACTGAGAGCCGCCTGGCCAAATTCTAATAAAACAAACATGTAGAATTTCCACCTAAACATCAGGAGTTTAAGTTAAAAGCCATTGAGCCTTGTGTCAGCTTCCAGATTTGCTTGCTCACTGTCCTTACTGAGCACATTTTACATTTTAAAATCTAAAATAAAAATCCTTCTCCTCCAGTTAAGCATGAACACACAAATTACTGCTCTGTCTTAGAATATGACATTAAAGGTCAGATCTCTAAAGGAACTTTTAGTAATGGACAGATTAAGGGATAGACCCACACCTGGATTTGAAGTTTTTGGAAGGGAAAGACAGGGTGGCAGAGTCAAAGAAAGGAAACTTGACCTCAGTTTGAACTGAGACAAATCTCTTCTCGTGGAAGTCAGAGGAATGCAGACCTGCTTGGGGAAGTCAAATCAGAGGAAGTGAGTAACAATCAGCAATCTTATTTTCAGAAAAGCACCTTATCTTTACTGCCTCATTCTTAACACAAACACAGCGTTTATTGTGTGGCAGTAAAGAATTCCCTGTAAAGAATTGTGCTTTTTCTCTTGCCATCCATTGCATCCAAAGTCTACAATCCCTGGAGCATCAAGGATTTGCCACGGGACACAGGAAATGTTGGTGGTGGCCAGTTTTGTTTCAGTGTAATTGTTCACTGTGTCAAGACAATTCCTACTTTATTCTCCTGGTCCTTTCCAAAGCCCAAATAAGATCCACTGCTGGGGCCACCAAACCAGCTGCTTTCACAGAACCACAGAGCACTCCGAGTTGGAGCAACACCGGTACATTTCAGAACCACAAAATAAAGACATTAAAATAGATTGAAAATGGCTTTTGGTGAAAGTGAAAGCTCTTCCCTTTCAACAACAGCTGCCTCAGTTCATAATTCCCAGGTGTTCAGACCCTCCTGCCTCACAGGGATTTCCTAGGAACAGGACATCCCTTCATAGCCACAAATTAGTTCAAGATCCAAATCAGCTTTTCTAGTCTTTAATCAGAGACACTTCACTCTTCAATATTTAACACACTGACCTAGGACTAATGCAGGACACTTGTGATTTGAGTATCAATTTTTAAAGTGCTTCTGAAGTCTCAAGAGGCTTTTCCCACTAAAATTCAGCCCCTGCTTAACCTATTTACATAGTCTTTCATCTTCCTGCTGTAAGAACACTCAATCAAATCTGCTGAGTCAGATAAACCTCCTTACAGGAAAAAGGATATTTGTCCTTTGGATTCAGGCTTGAAAAATATAATGGAAACCACAAGTTTTCACAAATTCAGTAGTAAGTGCTGATATTCTGGGGAAACATCTTTGTGAGTTATTATTTGCTGCCCGGGGAGCATATCTGAGGAAATTTTGCCTCACGGAAGAGCTTTCCCATGCTGTAAAAAGATAATTTCCCATTCTGTACATTGCAACTTCTCAAATTAAATTCCTTTCCCTGTTGAAATAGAGAATCAAACCCATGCAGCCTACAGTTCATTTAGGGTACTGAGCAGATCACATGTCGAGCCAAAGTCACTTTGATCCAGGAGAAAAAGTAGATTGTTGAATCAGCAGTGTCATCCACTAGATTAAATTTGCCACTAATCCAATCAGATCCAGCACTTACTTTGCCCTACATGTTAAGCACCCCCTCCCAGTCTATTAAGGCCAGCATTTTTCATTAAATGGTGCTGGTTCATAATTCCCAGCTCACCCTCAGCACAAATGAACAGAGAGTTTAAATTCCACGTCCCCTTGCTGCTGGGTATCTCTGCGTGGCTGCCCTGCCTCCCCTGGTGCACAAACACCTCCCTCAGCCCCGGGAGACCCCAGAATGCACAGAACAGTCCAGGTTTGCAGCCCGTGCTGCTCAAGGAGTATCTGCAGTGGTTTGTTGGTGTTCTCAAGGCAGTTTATCAGTTCCTTATCAAAAGTAGATTTCTCTGCCCTGCCAGGGTTGGCACAGAACGCGTCCAGAGACACACTGTGCCCGCCCCGGGTCAGCTCTGATCTTTGATACTAATAACTACCTATTGAATGTTTATCATTAATTACCAACCCGTGCCCCTCACACCACACTGTCCAGATCTGTGTCAAACCAATCCAAAAGTGCCAGCAGCACCAAGAAGATGGAGGTGATGAAGAAGAACAAAAGATAACATGGCACGTGTAAGAATTCTCCATCTTGTGCCTCAGACCCCCCTGTACAGGGCTTTAAACCCCCCTGTACAGGGCTTCAAACCCCCTGGACACACACTCAAATTCTTTTCTTTTTACTTATAACTGCTACTATTTCTCTATGGGTTAGAATCAGATCCACGGGCATTTTCAGTATCATTCCAGGGTCCCTGACACCTCTGGCAAGGCTGAAAAGCCTCCTGAGCAGGGTTTGGGTCGGCCAAAGGCATCACAGGAACCCCTGGGTTCCAACAACTTCCCACTATAATGAATTCCTCCTGGCCCTGGGAGCCACAATACAAAAGTTAACTCTGAAAGAGAAATTAAGAGTGTTGTTACTCAAAACTCCCAAGTTTTACAAGTCGTGCTTCTTGACTGTGGGATTATTTCACACCTGCCATTCATTTGTTAAACTCCTCTGTGAAAGCACTGCAGAAAAATTATGTTTATTTGAAATGTCACCTTTAAGGAACCTCATAGCAAGTTTAAGCTAAGTTAGCTCATACCACACTAAATTGAAAATCTGTTAAATGAAAAATGAATATGGCTCAATTGCAGTTTTCATAATGCAATAGCACATAATCAAAGGTAGGATTGCTGTCCCCAGCAGAATTCTCTCTAGGAAAAAATCTGTTTCATTGTAACAGGACAGGTTAATTACTTTTTGCCCCCCAATAAAATTACTTTCATATACTTTTTGGTTATTACACTAGAACAAATGATGCATGGACAATTTTAAACACGATTTCTCTCTCTATGAAGACAACCAATTAACAAACTCCCAAGTCCTTTTGCAGTTTTTACTCTGGGTTTATTGAAATTCTCTTCAGATTTTACCCCATTCTCATTACTCTCATTACTCTGAGACTGGGAATTAATAAATAAGTAATTAACTTCCTTACACCTTCATATCACCCACTAACATAAACTGTTACCTTGAACACTTAGAGATGTGCCAACAAAAACACCTGAAAGCCCACAGACAGCAGTGAGAGTGGACATCTGCCTCCATGGCCTCAAAATTTTGCTCCTCTCTGCCTGTCAAACACATCTCTCACATTTGACACGTTTGCCAGCTGGACAAACATGCACATTGTTAAACTCCACACTCAGAAGCATCACTCTGACCCTGGGGCAGATATTCACATTGTGTATTTTTGCAGCTGGAGGACCCACAGAAGAGAAATAAGCTTTGAAAAAGGCAGCCAGGTCGAGGCCCTACGAACGAAGATTTAACATTAAGATTTATTTAAGCAAAACAATTTTTTAAAATAATAAAACTCCTCCCCAAAATAACATTCCAATGATGTTAGATCCCGTTGCAAAGAAAGGTGAGGGGACAAGTGTGAAAGGAGTGAAAAGGCATTTCCAAGGGTGCCATTTAGGGCCTTCCTCAAGGGGTTAGAATTCCCACAGGAACATTTTGAATGCCAGTTAATCCAGCATAAGGGGCTGTCCTCGCCATAAGGTGGCTTGTCACTTCTGTCATTTGTCTGACCTGTCACTGGTACTTCTGGGCTGTTGCTCTGCATGCCCTCTGCAGTCTGCCAGGGGCTCAAGGGTTGTTTCTTGCCAGGGGTGTTTGCAGCAACTGTTCCCCACATCTTGGCTCCTAACTGGCCTGTTTTGTTTCAGGGACAAATTGTAACCCTTCCAAACGCTCCTTTCAAAATGGGAACTGCTCATATTCATTCCTGGAGTCTGTCCCATCTCCAGAGAGAAAATGTCTAATTACTCAGTTCATTTCAGAGAGTATTCACCCACTCATTTAGCTGCAGGGGAAGTGAGTACTCGTGGCATTTTCTTTTAAAGGCTTCTAATTCTGATAGTGTCACCAATGTAACGAGCATTATGATGTGAATGACCACGACATATTTTCTGTAATAAACCAGTTCAAGCAAGGTCCCCATCCTGAGGAGCCACGATGGGAAACTGTATGGATAACATGATTATTATGCAGGGGTGAGTGAAAATTTGGTCTTGATTTATTTACTTGAATTAGCCAATGCAAGCAGGTGTGAAGGCAAGCAATTTTCCCTAAAAATGCAGGAAAAGCTTTGTATTCTTTATTTTCTCTCTGGCTCCTGTGTCAGAAAATCATAAAAGCTTTCTAGCTTCTCTTTTAGAAAAATAAAAAGCCAGCACACAAAAGCTGCTTTATATTCCAGGAGCTGGGAAGTCAGGGCCTGAAATGATGTCCTGGAGGCGCTGCCAGGGGGGAATTTGGTGACAGCTGCCCCAAAGCTGGGAACACTCAGCAAACAGCCCTGCCCACAGCCCCTGGGCCTCTGGAACACAGGAACACAGCAGAGCCACAGCTCTTCCCAAAGGGCTGGGGCTGCCTCCACCTTGCAGCAGCCACTGGTGCCTCTGAACAGGGACACACAAGTGGCCACCACGGTGGCCGTGCCACCCACAGGCGCCTCTGGGTTCGAGGCAGGTTTGGAACAGATTTAGACACCTCTGGCAGGATTTGGGTGGAGCTCAGGGCGCCAGATCCAAACTGTGCTCTTTAGATGCACTGACCGGGGCTCCCTGGAAGGCTGAGAAGGGAATTCAGCAGCACAGAACGTCCCAGGGCAGCCCTGCTGCAGCACAGCCACTGCTGCTCACTGGGGCTCCTCCCACCTCAGCCCAGGGAAAGCACAACAACCTGATTTTCACTCCACCGTTCATCCAGATACCACACAAAACAGGTACAAAATATAACAAAATAGTTATTGGTGTTTCCACACAACTGCTGCATTAACAATTGCACCCTTTTAAGCACCCAGAAGTCCCATCTCTTGCCTCTTTGAAAGATTTCTGTGGAAAGGTGAAGGCGGGCCAATTAACCCACACCCTTCCACTTGTGTAGGGATGAACCTAATGGGGATATTTATGGTGTAAATGCTGTTTACAGCCACTGCAAATGCTGATGGTGATTTGTTGTTTATTAAGCCATGGGTCTGAATTTCAAAGGCAGACAAGTGCCAGCTTTGTTCCCCTTAAAGCCATAAAGGAAAATCTCCCTTCAGAAGAGTCAGATGAACACTCAAGACTTTTCAAAACTCTCAATTTTTAGCGATGTAAAACCTCACTGAAACAAAATGAGCCCAGAGAAATGGAAAATGCTCCAAAAATTCTCCAAGTTTACATCAAGAGAAGTTTTGCAGTTTGCAGGTATTTCACAGCAAAGCTATAACAGATGTGAAAACCAAAAGGAGCAAGAGAGTTAATTAAGATCCATGACTCCTCTGTTTCTTAAATCCATGACTTTTCTGTTTCTTAAATCCAGATATAATGCAGAGTGACAGAGTCTTAACCTTGCCCTGGAGTATAATACACAACAGTCCAATGTTTCTCACAGAAGTATCTCTGTCTTGTGGCAGTAGCATGTAAAAATTAAATTATATGAATATTTAATTAGCTATTAACAGGTACCTTAAATAAACAATGCATCATGAAAACAGCACCACGTACATGTTTTAAAACCTTTAACTGAAAGTGTAGTGAAACACTTGCAGGAAGTAATTTTTACTTTCATAAGGAATCTAAAACGGATGCTGAACACACATTCAGAGCTGGCATCAAAAGAGCAAAGGTTTAGCTGTGGATCACAGTTCTCAGGACAAACCCAACACCCCCAAAAAATCCCAGTTTATTTCAGAAGTGTCTCCCATCCCATCCCCAGCACCCAGAGGTGTAGGTACAGCCAGGGAGACAGAGCCCAAACACCAAAATCCCTCTCAGCACTTCCAAGAGCTGAAATCAGCAGCTGCAATTCCCATGGAACCAACAGAACAAAGGTAACAGTAGCAGATCTCTAATAAATAACTGTTGCTAAAATAACTCCTACAAGTAAATCAGGGGCTCTTAAAATGCAGAAAGGCTTTTGCCAGTTCAGGGATTTGGGTGCAAATTGCAGGTAAGGGAACAGCCCAACTTCCCAGCCTGGACACCACAGGCCTCCCACAGCACTCTCCCCTCAGAAGAAATGGTTCAATGTTGAGTCAGAAACCTCCAGAAATAGAACTTTGAGATTATACTTTTCACATTCCCTCGGCTAAGGCGTTGCTCTAAAAAGAAACGGCTGAAGAGAGATCTATCACTGAATTAAAGATTCAGGGCAGGTAAGGTCCATGTGGAATGGCTGTGTATTTAAGAAAACCATTTATCCCATGCATTTATATTTCTCCCTGAGCTTTCTTTTCATGAAATTGTATTTAGAATTAATAGGATTTAGAATTATATTTAGACTTACACAGTCAACGCTGTACAGCTGCGTCCATCTTTTTAAGATGCTTTATAAACCAATTTTCCCAAAGATTTCTCAGCAACATGAGCTAGATATGGATTTTTTCCCTCATTTTGCAATTCCACAGATATTTGAATTTTATAAAAAAATTGCTTAAACAAAATGGAGCTTAAAAAATTACCTGCTAATGACAACCATTTGCTTAATGGCAGTTGTTCAGCCAGTGCAGCATGAGAGGCTTACATCTGCCAGCAGAACCCATTTGTAAAAATTAGTCTTGTAAACCAGCACACATAAATCCATGGAAAATCAATGCCCATGGTCTCTATTAGGAAGCAGCAATGAATTATTCCTTATCCAAGAAGGAAAATAAGCTGCCTTTTATTGTGGTTTTTTTTTCATTCCACCTGCAAAATTTTGGAGGCCAGATCCAAATGCTTTAGCAGTGAACTCCTCAGTAACTCCTGTGTGCTCGGGGTGACGCCGTTCGCCTGTTCTTAATCTTGTCAACAAATTCCATCATATCCTTCAGAGAAAATCCTGCCATTGTTTTAAGTATGTCTAATCCATAAGGACAAAGCTTTAATGAGTTTCTAAATTTGTATCTTAAGAAGTAAAATAAAATAAAATAAAATTTCAAAAACCCCCGTGACCTAGAATCCATCGCAAAGCGCTGCTCATCACTTCGCTCCGCACTGAGGTCTCAAGGTGGGATTTATCCCAATCTGTGAGAAACGGGCACAAAGCAGCAAAGTTTGCAGTGCTTCAGAGATGCTTTTCACAGCCTCAGAAGGGCCACCTCACCTCCCTGCAGGTGTGTGTGTTTCTGGCAGCACAACAGCATTACTACGTGAGAGACAGCAGTTGTAGTGAAAACGAGGAGCACAATAACTGAGATTTCTCCATCCTCACCGTCCATCCCTTAGGTGGTTTAATAAAGGGCAGGATATTGAGCACGGCAAAATGAAAGAGATAAAATTCATAAGAACTCCTTGTGTTCCACGGAGTTTGTTCATAATTTGGCAGTTGTGTAATTTAAAAGAATTGAGCAGCACTTCCCATGCAGACTTTATCAAGCTGAGAGCAATAACATCCTCGCCTGTTACCTGGGGTTTATTACTCTGCCAGCAAAATGACAGATGAAACACCAAACCTCTCACCTGCTTCTAGACAAGAATTTAAGTTCCTTCAAACGACTCAAATCCATACCCTGCAGGAAGCTGCAAGGCAAAATTGTTTGCCTGGACCCTTTTAATTTAATTTTTCATTGCAATCTCTTCGCTTAGATAGAACAAATAAGGGTTGGAAAGCAGGCAGGGGAGTGGAAGACAAGTGAGTGTAAAAATAGATGGGGTTGTACACACTGCAGCTCTTCCCTTAAGGCCCTGTGGCCTTTCCCTCCTGATCCTGGTGCATTTGTAGGATGGAATGCCTTTGCTCTCATTCACAGACACTGGGGGAGGACTCCTCCCCTGTTTCATCTTTTATTTCTACTCAACCTCTTCCCTGACTGCTCAGCCCCGTTTTCACGGAGAGCTATGTGTGTATCTTTAGAACACAATCTGTGCGCTGTTATGTCTGCACATCCAGCCCAAACAAATTTCTACTTGCAAATTCCCTTCATTATAACCATCCACTGCACTAAAATAAGGCACAGCATTTAAAATCCCGGCGTGCTCAGGGTGAGCTCACAGCAGTGCGAGTCAAACCACGCACACAACCTGTAGCTGCACTGCCAACACAGGCAGGCTCTGCACAGAGGGATCCCCTCCAAACCAGCACAGCTCTGTGCCTGATCTGTTAAAAAGCTGCAAACACTGATGGGGTAGGACCTGAGAATGAAATGAAGCTTCAGTACAAAAGGGTAAAGACAAAATGGTCAACTCAAGCTGATGTTGCAGCACACAGGAGTTGGCACACTGAGCTGCAGCCAGATTGCTCTGTCACTCAGGAGTTCCTAAGAGCCACATTTCAGTCCTTGTTCTATTATTAATTGCTTCTAAGTATCAAATTTTATTTATATGTTCAAACAACATCTTCATTTCTTTAATGGCTTTTGAATTTGCTGCTGCTGCATTTCATAGAGCATCTCCAGCATCTTCTAGAAGTAAAATAAAGCTTCAATCTGTCTTTTGCATTTATTCACTGTTTATATATTTTCTCTGCCTCTCCTCAGAGATTAACCTTTTCCAGTCATCCCTCACCAATTAATTCTCTTTTTGTCCCCAAGGAGATGACCAGAGCTTCACTTCTTATTAACAATGAAGCTTATACAAAGCACATACATTTATATTTAGGTTGTGTGTAGGTTAATTGATATCAAATTCTAGTGGAATTGGAGTAATTCATGATATTCAAGTAAGCTGACCTCTGATTAGTTTGTTTTGCTGTGGGATGCATCTGGAGTAAGTTTGTTTTCCCAGGCATGACTCAGTTCTAAAGCAAACACCATCCAGAGTGTGCTTTTACCCCCAGAGACATTTGACTCTTCTGCTAAAAAAGTGACAGAAGGACAAATATTTGAGAGCTCCTCTGGGGAAAACCTCTGGTTGATCACTACTTTAACTGGGCTTTTCTTCCTGATCTCACACCTTGGCTGTGAATTCTGCAGATGCTCCCTTTATTCACTTCTAAATGTCACTCTCTTTTCAAGTCCCAACCATTTTTTAAAGGCAGTTCTTCTTAGCTGGTAAAAGGGCATTTGAGAAGGCATAGCAGCAGCCTGACACTCTCAGCTGCAGTCCTGCTCTGTGTCAATTCAATCTCATCACTTGCCTGCAAGTTCTTTCATTCTCCTTGTTTTAGACCCTACAGACGTAAGGCAGTGGCTGTCCAGGGGCACAAAGAAGTGGCCTGAGCTGAGAGGAGCTCAGGAAAATCAACAAGCACAGCGTGAGGGCTTGCACCGGAGGTAGCAGAGCTAAATATAGAACTGAAGTGTCCCAAATCCAAGAGCAGCACTTTCCACAGCGCTGCACGGGCTGTAAATAGCTGGGTTTGTGAGGGCAGGCTCCAGGTGAGGAGCAGATTCCTGCTCAGCTGAAATGCCAGTGCTTCCCAGTGAAACCCAACAGCAGAGGCACACACAGCAAGGGACCAGCAGCTCCCACTCGCTGCAAGGGCAATTCTTCAATCCCTTGCTGACAGCAAAAAGCACTTTCTGGGTGAACTTACAGGGGGTTATTTCCCTGGTTCCTCCTACACCGGTGCAGCAAGAGCCCAGGGAACAGGGCTGGGGACCTGCTCCTGCACTTAGGGAATGCACAGTGATGAAATTAGAGGAGATTTAACCTACAGAGATATGAAGGTATTTGCTTCCTTTAAAGAAATCATTCCAAACTCAGAGTAAGGCCCAGCTCGCAGTCAGGGCTCACAGAAGCCCAGGGACCTGTCAGACACATGTGCAGATCAAATGCAGAGCAGTACAGATGCTCAGGTAAGTCAGAGGTGTTTAACCCCACGTGCATCACACCCTCCCCTGTCTGAAGTCAACACAAAACTGCTCTGTCCACCCAGACCCCTACAGAGTCCAAACTGCAGCTCAGAGACTCAAACAGAAGCCACACACCCAGCCCACGGGATGTAAAATGATGGAGATCCTGTTTTAACTGATGCCTCTTCATGAGACTTTTCCTTTACCTCTGCAGGAAATATTGAAAAATCTGTTGTCTTTTGATAAGCTTTAGTTGTAAGCCTTTAAGGAACAAAAGGGAAAATTAGTGGGGTTAATGTCTGAGCGCAATAAAAATAACTGCTGGTAAAAATCCATATAAAAGTGAAATACAGCTTATTCTGCTTGCAGCTTTGCATGCAGCTCGCATTTCTTCCTAGAGCTTCAGCAAAGGCCAGGAGACAGACTATTTATCAGAAAACCATCAAGCTGGAATTTCACATCAGGCTAAGAGATCCCAGCTGAGCTGTTTACTTCCAAATAAAAGAACCCATGAAGTATGTTATGGAGCTTGAATTCCTTCACTTGGAACCCCAAAGCTGAATGCTCAGACCCGGAAAACTCCCTCCACAATTTAACTCATCTCATTTTTGAAGTTCTGCTGCACCTGGTGACCAGATCCACCTTGCAGAGCACAGCTTTAGCCAAATCCATACCATGAACTGCACAAAATTCTGACACTGGCTGAGCTTACCAGGAAAAATGGATTATTTCATTAAGCAGTAAAGTCAGGGAATGGAAGGAAGATGGAAAAGAAAAACTTCTGCAGCACTGGGGCAGCCACTATCCAAATCTTTGCAGCTTTCAGAAGAGCTGCCATTATTTGACGTCATGGATGAAATGCCTTGAAGATTGAAAATGAAGCCAAATTCTCCATCAGTCAGAAGCCCTTTGCATTATGCCACCTTAGATTAGTTAAGGGTTTGGCATCTCATCCATTCCATTTTTACACTTTTATCTGCTGGTTTGGAACACCCACACAAAGCATTTCCCATTCCCTGTGCCTGCAGGGGGCTGGCTGCATGGAGTCACGTTCACAAGGTCCTTCTCCAGTAAGAGAGAAGGAAAAAGAAAGGAGGGATTTAATTTCCACAGCTCTGTGGTCAGGAGTCATTTTCTTCCCTCCTCACTACAGTGTCTTTGCATTTGTTAAAACTCTTCTAAGGAGAAAAAAAAAAGAAAGGAACAAGATGTATTAAGATGCATAAACAGCTAAATAAAAAAAAATCTCTGTATTCCAGCCGTTACAAAATCAGATTAAACCAGCTCCTGCAGTCAGACCCCCTCTTACTGAGAGAAGTGAAGAAATGCCTGAGAAAAGATCTGGCCTCAAGAAAAGCATCATTATTATTTCCTTTCCACTTCAAAACTTTAAACATATTCAGTCTCCTTGATTTCATCAAGATGCTGCCAGGGCAAGTAAAAATAATGTCAGCACCAAGATGAGTTGCACGGTAACACATTCCCAGGCAGTTCCCAGCTGAGGGATCCCTGCTGACAGGGATTATCTGTGTGAGTGTGCACTCAGGGATTATCTGTGAGTGTGAGTGTGCACTCAGTGATTATCTGTGAGTGTGTGAGTGTGCACTCAGTGATTATCTGTGTGTGAGTGTGCACTCAGTGATTATCTCTGTGTGAGTGTGCACTCAGTGATTATCTCTGTGTGAGTGTGCACTCAGTGATTATCAGGCAAACATTTGGGTTTTTTTTGGTTTCATTCTTGTACAAGAGTTTCACTTCTGTTCCCTCTGCATTAAAACCAAACCTTCCACCACAGCAGGTTCAGAGGGACTACAACTTCACACACTCACGGAGCTGGTTCAAATTTGTTCTGGATTTCCAATCTAAGACATTCATTCTTTCTCTACTATTTTTTTTGCCATTTTTTGCCTTTCAACCAGGAAAAGCTAAACTGGAGCATGCAGTCCAAAGGGGGCATGTAATACCAAGTGCCTCAGGAAGGCATCAAATCCACATTCTGCTATGGGACATGAGGATAAACCTTCTGCAAGTGTATCAGAAAGAGAGAGGGAACTTAATCAATATTTAACCACGATCACAAAGCTCAAGTCATCTGAATTTCCAGAACCAGAAGCTGGAGTGATACCTGTAGCTTTAGGAAGTACAGTCAATCTCCTTTCTCTGCTTTGAATCCTTCATTGTTTTCCATCCCAAAGTTCTCTCCTGTTTTAAGATCATCTCTCATTCCTTGCTGACAACACTCAGCTTTTTAGAAGTTTTAATTCTAAGAATTAATTATACTCCAAAAAGTAGCATTTTTGATGTCCACGCTGCTCTTGGCCAAAGACTGTTTTACCCTTTTTCCTACATTGGGGAACCATTTTTGTTTGCCAGATATCCAGGGAAGGGACGCTGTACCAGCACTGAAACACACTGCCTCTCTCTGACATAGAAATGAAGGCCAGCCTGGCAACTGTTGGACCTGTCACACCTCACACTTCCTGAAAAAGAGAAGCTTGAGCAGCACCCATCATGACTTTGACAGAGTGACCACGGGCTCCTGTCTCAAGGATAGCAACAAACTGTGCTGTCTCTTCTGACAGCACCCACGAGGGATTTGAAACTTACAGTGAGATTCAGAACGATGCCAATTTCGCCCATTACCCCATAATAGTAATAGAAAGGTTTATTATTTCTGTTGACAGGAAAGTGAGGAGCACACCATGGAGGCAGAAGAGAAACTGAAGCAGCATTTGCAAAAGAAATCAGTAAAATGTGTTTTACCACTGAAAGCAAAGGCAAAAGGCTGAGAAGTGCTGGAAGTTCATGCCTTGAGCATGAATGACAAGGCAGAGCACCTCTAGGAGATGTGGGAAGCCTCTTGCAGAGGAACAGCAAGCAGGGCTCAGTTTGGCCAGGTTTGCTCTGTCCTGCCCAGGCAGGAGCACCCAGCACCAGTCCAGCCATGAGGATCACTTCAGAAAGTTCAGAGAACACACAGAGCTTTGGCTGACGAGGAAGACAAAAATATTTTTCACCTCAGATAAGTTTCTCCAATACAGAAAGATTTTTCCACAGCACAAGTTTGATGACTTCACGTTCCAGCCATCAATAATTTGAAAGCACTCTTCTACACCTACCTTGAGCATAAAGCTTAGTCCTTGAAAACAAACCCATGTCTCCCACAACATTTATTTTTCACAATTTTTCCAGAGGTGAAGACTGAGTGCCAACAGCCCTTTAAGGAAACTGCCTCATGGCCACAGTTGTTTGTCAGACAGTCTGGCCAGATTGGGGGATGAAAACCCAAACATGGATCATTCTGATGAATCCAAGATGACAGATAACAAAACAGGGTGATGTAGAAAGAATATGATGATTGATTTTTACCAGACAGAATAGTCCCTGGAATGTTGCACTGCAGGGCTTGGTGTCTGTAATGGACAGAGGAGTTGTGAGCAGCTCTGAGGAGCAGAGTGCCCTGATATTTATTTAAACATGAAAGCCAAAAAACTGGCTTATAGATCATAAAAGTCTTAAGCACTCAAGTTTCTGAAGATGGGTAGGGAAGCATATGGGAAACAGAATTTCCAAGAGAGAAAGTGAGTCAGAGAAGGGAGTTTTTTTTCCCCAGATTGGGAATGATTCTTCTTGACATAGTCCTGCACCATGCCCACCCTCAGCAGGCATCTTTGATTATAGTTAAATCTATTTTATCTACCAAACCACCAGCAGAGGGGCAGGGACAAGGGGAAGGAGATGATGTAAGGAT
This sequence comes from Bombycilla garrulus, assembly GCA_013400315.1. Classification (NCBI taxonomy): domain Eukaryota; kingdom Metazoa; phylum Chordata; class Aves; order Passeriformes; family Bombycillidae; genus Bombycilla; species Bombycilla garrulus. The sequence continues at coordinate 182,501 of VXBU01017581.1, read as the reverse complement.
GGTTGAGATAAAGAGAATAAATAGGTGCTGTGATGAGAGAAGAGGACACAAAGGAGAGGGGGATACAGGGCTGTGTTTGCTTGGAGCACACGGCAGCACCACACAGCAGCTCCGACAAAAACCGAGTGATAATTCCACCACCAATGTTTGCAGAGAGCCTTGCAAAAACTTTCAAGCTCTTGGTCTTTGGTATTTCAAAGAGCAAGTAGAAAGGATCTCAGCTTAATGTTTCAACCTTTACCCTCCTGGTATTTACGACTGACTCAAAAGATAACGGTTTTTCCACCACAAGCACACCTGTGTTCTTTGCAGAGGTTAAAAATCCAGGTAACGATCCAGACTGATCCTGCTCAGCTTTCAGACGCTGAGAAGAGCCTTGCTTGCAAAAGTACAGCTTCTTTCCTTTTAAATAAATAAGGGATTAAATGAAACAGCCTTGCTTTTGTCAGCTGAGACACTGCTGAGCCCTTGTGTCACCCCAGACCCGCTCAGGAGCCCGAGCCTAAAGGAGGATTATGAAACAACCTCTCACAAAGCAAAGTCATGGGCTCACCTCAGCTCTGCAGGGCAAGGACCAAAACTGCTTAAGGACCCAGAGAATCCCAGCCAAGCCCAGCATTCAGCAGCTGTGCAGCCTGTCAGAGCACATCTCCTGTGCGAGGATCTCCTCGGCCCCGGGAGACCCCACAATGCACAGAACAGTCCAGGTTTGCAGCCCGTGCTGCTCAAGGAGTATCTGCAGTGGTTTGTTGGTGTTCTCAAGGCAGTTTATCAGTTCCTTAGCAAAAGTAGATTTCTCTGCCCTGCCAGGGTTGGCACAGAACGCGTCCAGAGACACACTGTGCCCGCCCCGGGTCAGCTCTGATCTTTGATACTAATAACTACCTATTGAATGTTTATCATTAATTACCAACCCGTGCCCCTCACACCACACTGTCCAGATCTGTGTCAAACCAATCCCAAAGTGCCAGCAGCACCAAGAAGATGGAGGTGATGAAGAAGAACAAAAGATAACATGGCACGTGTAAGAATTCTCCATCTTGTGCCTCAGACCCCCCTGTACAGATCTCCAACCCCCTGTACAGGGCTTTAAACCCCCTGGACACACACTCAAATTCTTTTCTTTTTACTTATAACTACTACTATTTCTCCATGGATTAGAATCAGAGCTACAGGCATTTTCAGTATCATTCCAGGGTCCCTGACACCTCTGGCAAGGCTGAAAAGCCTCCTGAGCAGGGTTTGGGTCGGCTCAAGGCATCATAGGAACCCCTGGGTTCCAACACTCCTACACTGCCTCACTCCTTGGATTTGGGAAGCACAGCTGAGGCTGATGGCTCCAGGCTCCAGCAGCCCTGGAGGCCAACGCTGCCCACTGAGCTGCTCTTGGCTCCAGCAGGACTCTGCCCGAGCTCTCACCTCCAGCACCCGTCAGCAGCTCAGCTCATAGAGCCAGCATTGCCAAAATGCCATCTCCAGCACAGCCTAGGACGTAAATGCATATTTTTGTAGAGCCCTGAGGGTAAGGAACCCACTGGGGGAGCAGCACAGGTTTTCCCAAATCCCTACAGTGCCAGAGGCTGACCCAAGGCTTGCTTGCCTCAGAAGAAACCCCAAAACCGTGTTGTGGGGTGCTTGTGCTCCAGAGAGATAAGCACAGCACATTTAATAATTTTCCTTGCCTCTAGCACACCTGTCCCCTCTCCATGTCGTGCTGGCTGGATTCTCCTCTCAGTTTTCTAGTGCTAATCCTCTGCCTGAGCGGGTTTTTCTCCCTAGAATGTAAAGGGTAAAAGCAGCCTGGGAGCTGAAAATTCCCCCTGCTGTGGGCACTTCCCTGTGAGTGGAGTCCCAGTGCCTGCAGTCCCAGTCTCAGCCCCAAACTGGGGGCTGGCAGCTGGGATCAGCCCAGGGAATAAAGGACCATGCACAGAGGGATCTTCCATGCACTGGAGCTCCACTCCAGCCCCTGAGAGCCTCACAGAGTAAAACCAGGAACTTGATAAGGAACCGGATAAAGTGAGCTAGAAACATCTTCTGCAGCACAAACTGAGGCTACATTAGGTTTGTAAAACATCTCATGGGGAAAACAGGGGTGCTCTAAAGTGCACAACCTTAAAATCTCTCATAGTTCATTTTTGAGTTTGCTTTTTTCTTTTAAATTATGTTTATCAATCATACACGATTCTAGGGGGTGACAACAACGAATAATCCACTCAAAATTAATTCTGCACATTGGTTCTAGAGTTTTGAAGGTAATAAATCACCAGTCACCAGCACAGGACCACAACATCTATTTCATGCACGGAGCAGCACTTTATCATGGCAAATTTAGCTGTGTCTCATTAAACTGACTGCAGTCTCTGGCCAGCCAGTAAAACCTGAGTAGGTTTTCACATTATATTCCTCAGAGCTCAAAATAAATCACAAAGTTTCAGCCTCACGTATCCATGTGATCTTTAGAAAATGAATTAACCATTGCCACTACTGAACAGCGGGGATAGTCCGAGCAGCAAAATTTCAAGGAGAATATTTCCTCAGCCTCCATGGCTCCATAACAATCACATTAGAGATTTAAAAGCTAATTTAGTCTCCAGGCAGTGAAGCAGATTTTGTTTGTTAATTTGTGGTGGGTTTTGTCTGGGTCGGGGTGTTTTGGAGTGTCAGTGAATTGGTCTGCAGCAAGAGAAAAGCACAGGCAAAAGAGGTGGCACATCCCATTCCTCCAGAAATCAATGGCAATATTCCTGCAAGAGGATCAAACTGTGTATGATCAATTTCTCATTCAAATTCATTTCTTCTTCCCACTAAAAATGAAATTAAAGCCAAATCCCTCTGTCTCTTCTCCCTGTGGTTTACCGGCCACACTTTTTCACCTCTGTTAATGTTCTAAAATGTGCCAAGGTTTTATTCCAACCCCACCTGCTTCCCTCACTGCATTCCCACTGATTTTTCAGCCTTTAGTTACGGTGGGAAGCAAAGACTTAAGGAAGGTGTTGACTATTAAACACAAAACAGATGCTCCTGGGAAAATAAAATCAAGATAATCATTGTGTGAATGGCTCTTTGCAGCAAGATCAACATCCTCTCTCCCTCTGCCATTCCATTTTTCATCAAAACAGGGTTGAACAGGCTGGGAACTCTGCTTTGGAACTACCCCTGTGATCTGCCAACTTCCAGCACCCCCAGTGTTGAAAGGTCAGTTGTTGCTCCTGGCAATCCTAATTCATATTCCTGCTTCAAGGACTCCACTCCTGGCAGGAAAACAGGCTCAACAATCCTAGTTCAATATTTCCTTGATTCTGCTTCAAACCTCTCTCCTGCGTGTGTAAGAAATAACCTAGGTAAGTGTATATGGATTTTTCTTTTTTACATCTTTAGGGAAGGGTTTGACTGAAAAAAGGATATGATGCTCTTTTCATTCAAGATATTCAAACACCAGAACATCTCATGTTAGGATACATTCAATAATTTATTTACCCTCAGGATTCTGGGCTTACCACTGCACCATGCTTGTTCCTGTGATGCCCACAGGAGTAACTGCAACACAGCAGAACTTCATGCAAAGATTCCACGATCCTGTGCTTCACTCCCTCCACAATTTAACCACCACCATGTTTCTCCATCTAATTCCATTTTCCAGTGAAATGCTTTAAGAAATTCCTTGGCTTAAGAGGGAAAAAAACTCCAAACCACACCCAAGATCACACAGTAATTGTGATTTTTAATTACCAGCGACTAAAATCGACATTTTCTCAAGAAGAACCATCAGCCTACCGTTGTCTGTTTAGCAAACACTGCTGGTCCTCAGCTGTCACCTGAGTCAAAAGGAAACAGGCAAAACCCAATTCCAACCCCCAGAAATGCAATCACAGACTGTGTCACAGCCTGAGTGCAAGTCTCACACAATTCTTCTTTGAAGCACTGGGCAGAGCCTGGTGTGCTCCCAGACTCCCACAATATTCATTTGTGGCAGACAGCAGGGCTGATTTCCTGCCCTCAGCACAGTAATGCACTAGAAACACTCGTGTTAATTCTATTTTCTCCCTTATTGGGGCATCCCAGAGACTGTACACTGGAATATTGAGCTAGAGAATATCCAGCTGCAGAACCAGCTCCAGGTCACCCCCCATGTGCACCTTCCTGCACTCACCTATCCCTTGGATACAGACCTGGGATTTCCCACCAAGAGCTTCACACCCAACCTGCAACCTTGTACAGGAGCACGGAGGGAGTGGGGTGTGCTGACTGTGCAGGAATGTAACCCACAGCCATGGATTTCCCTAAAAAGCACACACTACCTTGCAGTGAAATTGGAAACATAAAAACCCTCCCTGATGAGCACTTGGACTCCTCACAGACACCCTGGCAGTGGGATGGATGAATGGATGAATGGATGACAGCTCCCAAGCAACTGCATGTGATCATTTTCTGTTTTCAAACCACTAAGGCAATTTCATATCAGCCTGTGCAATTAAAACCAAAACTATTTTTTTCTGAGTGATCTTCCAGGAAAGCTTTGTATCCCACAGTACCTTTGATTCATGATAATTTTTTCAGAATTACCATTTAGACAAACTGAGAGATTAAAGGCACTTCAGGCTATAGTTAGAAACAGTCCTAAGGCTAAATCTAAGCATTACAAATTACTCCATAAAGCTTTCAAACCTTGTACCTTTGTAAGGCCATTTAGCTAAGTTCCTTAACAATGCTGAAAACAAAATAAAAACCCCTCAGAACTCAGGTTGGATCAGAAATTTGTAGTTTAACATGTTAGTTATAAGGGGCATTCTACCTGTGTAACACAGGATGAAATGTTACTGAGAAATTCAAGGCAGCCTCAGTAACTGAAGTTAATTCACTGCTTTTACTTTCATTAACCTGATGCCATAATAGGTGCACAGATGGATAGTCCTATTTGTGCAGCTGAGTGAGCATTTTCTAGCTGAATTAAAAGGAGATGAGTGGTCCCCTAAATGAGCTGCTACCCTGTATGGCCACACAGCACAGGAACCATCAGATTCTTACAGAGTCACTGCACCTGGGATCTTGTTCCAAGCCCCAAAGCACAGGCACCTGCAGGAATTTCTTACTGCCAGAGACCTCAACAGCTGCTGGGCAGGGACTAACAGGGGGAGCCAGGAGGAATTCCTACATCCTTGTCTCACTCTGCATAACATATCACCCACTAGCAAAAATAAATCAAGGAAAAAACTAGAACTCCAGGTTTTAGACTCACAAAAGATTTTTTAGCTGGTTTTCCAATGTAATTGCTTTTCCACCAGCAGTAATAACCAAAGGCCTCACAGTAACGACATGCACAAATCATTAAGATTAATTTAGCAAAAGTGGATAGAAAAAATATTTTGCTTTCTCCATTTTTAATAGGAAAGCTCAGATTCAGCAGCAGAGTTCAACTAATACAGACTATTGACTGATACTGTGGCAGCAATCATTTGAAAAATCAAACACTCCATAATGAAAAATTTCTGCCTTCCAGCACATGGGGGAAGAATCCTGCTTCACAGGGAACTCTGGCAGAGGAGGAGAGGCCATACCAAAAGAATTTACCTTTTGTAGATCATCAGGTGGCAGGACTGCCAAAGCTCCATTGCCACTCACGTGGAAGGACTGGCAGGAGCTCCTCCAAGTGCTCAAGACACCAAAAGCCACGGGAGCTCAGAGATGCTACAGAGACACAAATCCTGAGCAGCCCCGAGGAGAATCACGATGCCCACGGCTGGCACTGTGACAAATGTCCTGTTTTCCACCTGCCAGCAGGAGGGGAGACCAAACTGATCCCTGTGAGTGACTGAAAAACCACAGTCGTTAACAAAACCCTTCAGCTGTACTCAGCACCCACTAACAGGTGATATAAAAGTGATCATACCTACAGCTCCTCCTACCATTTCAAACTTTCAAATGCTGGAGCTCTGGTGATCCTGTAACCTAATTCTGCTCTCACACATCTTCATTTTCAGGACTGTTCAAAAACAGGGCAAATTCATCATAATCCAACTTTGAGTAACTGGATTATGACTGGGCTATTTTTTGGAGCTCTGGTGATCCTGTAAGCTAATTCTGCTCTCCCACACCTTCATTTTTCAGGACTGTTCAAAAACAGGGCAAATTCATCATAATCCAACTTTGAGTAACTGGATTATGACTGGGCTATTTTTTGGAGCTCTGGTGATCCTGTAAGCTAATTCTGCTCTCCCACACCTTCATTTTTCAGGACTGTTCAAAAACAGGGCAAATTCATCATAATCCAACTTTGAGTAACTGGATTATGACTGGGCTATTTTTGAGTGACTGGATTATTCTTCCTTGCCCAGAGTCCTTCTAACATTCTTGTTTCAACAGTCCTTCACTTCACAACCTATGCACTCTTGGATACAACTCTGAATCTGTCTGTCCCCATCCACTTTCTTCTCCTCAAAAAATCTCTCAGGAACTATTTTCTGAGTAACTCTATTGTCTGCACTCAGCAGGGTGCGACTCCAAACCTCCAGCATCAAACGCAGCCTGCTCTCATTAGAGGCACAACAGCCACCTCCACATGTGAGAGATGTTTCCCTAGAGATGGCAATCAGACCTGAGCCCAGCTGCAGGAGAAAGGAGATCCTGTCCAGTCCATCCTTCTGCTGCCTTTCCGCTTCCAGCAATTGTGAGTCTGCTGCTCCATCTGTGATCTCTCTGCCCCCGGGGTGACTGAGCCAGCTCCTCCTGTCCTGGAGACTGGAGATTCTTCATCCCTGCAGCATTTTCCAAGGCTTGGGAAGAGCTCCAGCCTGCCCAAGGCAGCAGACAGGGAGCCTGGCACGCTGCCCCTGGAATGCATTTCCCACTGCTGTGTAACAAGGGTTTTAGATCTGCACCATTCCTGAGATACGCATCTTTACACATTTCTAAATATGTTTATTTAAAGGCCAATTAGCCTCTCACCAATCATCTCTCGTGCTGGGTAAGAGTCTAGCAATGTAGACAAAAATATACAGAAGATTCTGGTTACTCCCCTCCTGACTCTCCTGGCTACGCCACAGTCAGGAACATTTCCAGGCTCCCTTCATTGTGCAGAGATGAATGTGCTGCTGGTTTACATTTTTTAATGCATGCTCCAGACTCGAGCTTCCCATGGCTCAGGCACAAGGAGCACCAGCACTTGGGAAGCCTGTCCAGCAGACTGAACACAGAGATGTAACCAGCTGCCATGTCAGGATTCTGGACACTGAATTAGAGCATTCCACATCTACTGACTGCCAGTGAGAGCCCAAGAGCTCACCTCAAAAATAAAATTACTGCTTTGACCCTCTCAAAATACCTGGGATGTGTTTTGGTATACTATTTTATTTTCTTTATACTATTATCGCTATATCTTACTACTTTCTTTGAATTTCTAACTACTTACTCTGCTCATTTATCTTATTCAGGGTTCAGAGATTAATTTCTTGATCCACATCCATTAAAAGTTTGCAATTACAAAAACGTGATAATCCCATTAAGTAGCTATAAAACCAGTTAAGTACAGTAGGAATGTTTTTACAGGAGAAAATTATATGGCTCTACAGAAAATTTTACAAGAAAAGATATTTAGACAAGTGGTACCTCAGAAGTAGCACCATATGTTCCTGTACTTCAGCATGAAAGACAGAACGTCTGCAAAATGAAAAGCAATAAATTTTTTCCAAAAGTTTCTGCCACGAGAATTTAAAAATATACACTTATCTCGAGTACCAAATAATCAGAGCAATCTAATTAGGAAGGAGATAATTAAAAGGCTAGCAGGTTGCTAAATCCTGCTCAGGACACACGGGCTGCCGTTTGCTCTGGTTTGTAATTAAGATGCAAATAGCAGCAGCAGTAACGTCTGTGTAATCCCCGCCCGGGTGTGAAGCATCAGCCGGCACTCGGAGCACATCCCGTCCGAGCAGGGCCATCGGGGACGGGCTGCCTGGCACGGCAGGAGGCTGCATTGAGGACGGGCTGCCTGGCACGGCACGAGGCTGCATTGAGGACGGGCTGCCTGGCACGGCAGGAGGCTGCATTGAGGACGGGCTGCCTGGCACGGCAGGAGGCTGCATTGAGGACGGGCTGCCTGGCACGGCACGAGGCCGCATTGAGGACGGGCTGCCTGGCACGGCAGGAGGCTGCATTGAGGACGGGCTGCCTGGCACGGCACGAGGCTGCATTGAGGACGGGCTGCCTGGCACGGCAGGAGGCTGCATTGAGGACGGGCTGCCTGGCACGGCACGAGGCCGCATTGAGGACGGGCTGCCTGGCACGGCAGGAGGCTGCATTGAGGACGGGCTGCCTGGCACGGCACGAGGCTGCAGGAGCCGCGGGAGCTCGGGGCTGTCCCTGCCGGGAAGGCGGGCGATGTCACCCCGGAGCCCGCACCAAACCCTGAAGGGAACCCTTCTGCAGCTGCCCCTGCTGCGCCGATCTTGCACAGGAGAGCTTTGGGCAGGCAGAGAAAACCTTTCCCCCTGCTCCCCTGAGCGCGGCCTCGGCTCCGCAGGACTTGAAACAAATATTTCAGCCCGCGGTGTTTGACGCTAGCAGCAGCCACGTACCTGCTAGAACGGAGCTGCCGGCAGCCAGCCAGAGCAGCTCCAAAGGCCGAGTTCCTCCCTTCCACATCTGCCAAGGCACAGATGTTCAGCCTGAGCCTCGCCGTGGAGATTTAGATCCGCTAAGCACCGCTTCCCCCCCACCCTGGCACAGTCACAACATGCCAGACTGCTGAGGGCCAGATGACCATCCTGCCAAAATACCGTGTTCTCTCTTTTTTTAGCTCAAGAATGTTCATTTTCAAATTTTATTCTGATGGAAGATGAATGCTCCTTTGGATTGTACCAGCAGAGAGCTGGCCGTGCCTCTGATTGGTACCAGCACCTTCATTTCCCAAATCAAGACAGCTACAGCTACACAACTACTCTGCAACAGTAAAAACAGGCCACGAGAAACAGGACAGAAGACAGAGCTTCCTCTAGGAAAGCTATCACAGCCCTTCTGGGGTGGATACACTGTAAATCACTTTGTGGGCCAGGACGCCTTGAAGCAGCCCTGTAAATGCAAAAGGAACAGTAACAGCTTCTACCAGCAATGCTGCACACACAAAAGAGAATTGAAAATAGCTTTGTTTCCCACTGGCACAATTCAGGAAATTCAGGAAGGAAGGAAGCATTGCCTTAAAAGTTGATCTTGAAAGGAAACACATTGAAAATGTGTGTCTGGAGCTGATTGTACATAAAGATGTTTTCTAGGCATGTGAGTAACTTCAGCCCCAGTTTTTACACCATGCTGAAAACAGACTAATCTAAGAACAAAGCTGTTAGAAAACTGGCGTGATGCAATGGAATAATCAGCAGCCAAAGCTCAGGAAACCTGCATTAGTTGGTGGCTGATTAATCCTGTCTTGTCTTGTTTAGCTCATGGTTCTTAATACACAGGTGATGACAACGTTTGTGTGGTCTGTAAATTGTTTCCAGGAGTATTGATAAGAGGTGCAAGTGGGAACCAGGCAGTGCTGACAAGTGCAGGTATTTGCTCAGGTAACAGCACAGCCACAGCTCTTGCCACACATCAAGGTCTCACCTCCATGAAGACAGGTTTTGTCACGGGGCTGTCACACAGAAATCCACGTTCCCCACATCCCTGCTATCCCAGCCCACACACACAGCAGCTCTCCGGGGCCAGAACTCCGTGGGTTCATCCAGCCAAGCTCTCTGGGCAGAGCTGCTTTTTCTCCTCAGTCACACAAGACTGCTCCCAGACCCTCTGTAGGCTCAAACTCCAGCACTACAAGAGCAAGGACAGGAGTTTCCCATGGCTTTCCACGGCAAGCAAGGGAGCAGAGGAAAACAGCAACGTGCTCCTGGCCCCTGGGTACCCCAGACCCAGCTCTGCAGTCACAGACTGGCTCTGGGCCCTTCAGAGGCTCCCAGGACTCCATGGAACTCAGAAAGCTCTGCATGAACCAGAGCAGAAGCTTTTGGGCCTGAACAGGACAGACACACTGCAAAGGCCATTTCCAAAAGAGGTAGAGCTCTGGAATCTCCAATCTGATGACCAAGATGTTACAGATTTTCAGTCTTTCCCTCTGATGATGGATTCAGCACGTAACACCAAGGCTGTGGGTTCCATCTCCATACACAACATTTACCAAAGAGTTGGACTCAATGATCTTCTGTGGGTCCCTTCCAACTCAGAATAAGCTGTGAATCTGTGAAAATAGATGTCACTGAGCATTTATTTTACAGGCTTTCAGATCTGACATATGCTTGGGTTTGGGCTTTTCAGCATTTGGTTTTGTGTTCAGAGGGAGAAGTTTTCTGAATGACACATACATAAAAGCACATGTTCACAAAACCAGAGCAAAACAGGATGCAAGGTCTGATTTCCCCCATGGCTGATGAGCTCTCCCCAAAATCCCACAGTTCCACACAGTCAGCCTCTAGCCCAGCTGATTGGTTTGCTATCAGGGCACACTTTCCATGGCATGGAGAATGAGCACAGGGGGAGCTGGACATGGACAGATCCACAGGTGATGAGCCAGCATCATGCCAAGCCACAGTGTCTACAATCTCATCCAGCCCTGGTTCTCCACAGATGTGAGCTGGCTCAAGCCCTCAGTTAGAGGCTGAATCCTGAATTTAGATTGCTGGAGGGATGGTGCTCAGAAACAGAACTGTACCTGCAATCTGGAGGGCAAAGAGCCACTTCTGATTGACACCATCAAAACAGAGAAATCCATGTTTGCTGAAGTTTTTCTCTGTTTGCAACAGATCTCTCTGTGGCTGAACTGAAACTGCTCTGCTGCTGAGACTTGTGGAGCAGTGAAGAAACTCTCCCAAAGAACCCTTCCCACTGTTTCCACAGATGATGGGACACAGATTTGGCACTTGAGCCCCAGATCAGCAGATCCATGAGCTGAGATGCAAATCAAGCAGCTGGGTCAGGCAGCAGCCAACTCTCCAGAAACCTGATGGGCAAAGCCACAGACCAGCGAGCCTCAGAGTTTGGAATGAAAATGCTCCTGGTTCTCTGGGGAACAGATTGCAATAAACAAAATGCAAACACTATCTGGATTTTTCTCATTCCAGGAGTAAAAACCTACTAGTAACTTTTATCTCTCACTACAGATTCTATCCCAAGATTTTCCAGAGCCTTTTTGCTTCCGGTGCATCATGATGAGTCTCTGAGCAGCACTGCACAAACAAATAAATCAAAACCTAACAAAACTGGGGAGGTATTAAAAGCACTTTAGTGTTAAATTTGAGAACAAGCAGCACCTGACTGTATCTCTGCAGTCAAGATCCTGTTTCCCATGCAACAAGGACAAGGAACATCCAAAAATTTTACATCAGTTTAAGTGACATGCAGGATTAATATCTAACAATGACTGACTGAAAAACACATGTGCCAAGTCCACAGCTACTAAGCACAAAGCAGACACAGCCAAGGTCTGCTACATTTAAACTATAGATCTTCCAGTAATAAATTCGACAGTATTTTGCTCCAAACACCAACAGAAATTGTTTCTCATTCATTGATTCTCCACCAATCCTTCAAACATCCATTTTCCAAAGTGACACTGGAACCAACTCTCAGGTTTTTTAGTTAAAAAATAAAGCCACATGAAACAGGAAAGGTGGAATAGAATATGTTGCCCAGGAAACTGACTCCTGTGTCTGAAGGATGCATTTCCAGGTGGCAGATAAGGAAATACACTTTAATTTGCATTGCTGTAGAGTTATCATGAAAGTGGGTCATGTAAGTCTTTCCGTGCTACATTTCCCTTTGGAGCTCCCCAGGCAGGGATTCCATGGATACAACTGGATGCATTTGCAGTTTTTGTGATCAATATAAGGAGTGAACACTGTCCAACTCATTCTTGACAAATCCAAGATGATGGAGTGACTTGACAGCATAAAACTCTGGGATCCACTCTTCCAAGGCAGTCTGACCAGTCACTTCCATGCTGCTGGCCAGTCCAGGAATTCAGGCTGAATGCAACATTCCAGTACACCCAAAAAAACCTTCTCATTTGATTATGTTCATGGAGAAGCTAAAACACATAAATCCCAGTGCCCTCACACTGAAATCAGGATTTTTTAAAATAAAACCTCACAATCTTTTGTCCTCATAGTTCTCAGAGATATTTGCACGTGCTATGGTTTTAAGGGGTCACAATGGACAGGAGTGTAGGCCAGGCATCAAGACCCAACAACAGGAATGAATCAAAGTTCTTAGCACCTGTACCTGGAGGAGACACAGATTTGGTGCCTTCTGCTGTTCAGTCACCACTGAAGAGCCTTTGGACTCGGTGGTTTGTGAGCTGGGTGGGAAAAAAATCATTGCTGGAATGCTTTCTTGTCATGCTTTCTTTATGGACTTAGTGACACTGCAAAAACCTAAAATTCAAAATCGAACTTCAGGTTACATAAATTTCTAAAACAGACCAAGAGAACAAGATGAAGGACAGTGACAGACAAGTGACTTCATTCAGAGCACTGCATGAGCAGGGATATTTAAGCATCTTGTTCTGTCTGGGCATCCCATTTCAGTGCAAGCCAGGTGCCAGCAAGGAGTGAAGTGCTCAAATCCTTGCAAGGATCTGAGTCAATTTGCAGGTTCTGCCTCACAGCAGTCATGTTTGTGCTTGATATATTCATCTGCCTCCAGCAGAAGGTTCTTTTTGTTTCTCATAATCCAACACTATTTTTAGAGGCTCATCTTAATGTCCTCAGTAATGCTTGCAGACCACAAAAGTCATAAGATAGATTTTGAACATCATTACAGTCTGTCCACTGCAAACCAAAAGCGGACTCAGGAGCCAAGAGGGGATGTGGGTCAGCAATCAATGCTTTTCTCCAGGCTTATCTGCACTTGGCCTAAGTGGGAGCTTATCACGAGTGATGAATCAGCCTTGTACCCTTTGTAGAAAGCACTGATATTTTTCTTTGAATCCAAGTCACAGGTACAGGCTCCACAGTTGATCAAGGCAAATTTTCACAGCTCGCAGGAGCTTAAAGAGATGCAGTGAAAGAAATCCAGTGAGTTTTGAGGTCAAGCATTTGAAGGAGCTATCTCACTACTGATCAGATTAGAGATGTTTAATATTACAGGCATAAAGGCTCTGGAATAATTTGTGTAACCTTGAGGAAGTACCAAAATGAGGATCTTTAGGAGACATCCCACATTGTTGGTTACCACATGGCTCACTGGGCTTTTTCAGCTATGAGAAGTTTTTCCTCTTGACAGTGCTTGAGCACTGCTGCTTCACTGGGCCAAATAACCATTTAATTTTTATATGAACTTTCATAAACCAGTAAATGTTGCATGAATCGTGCAAATAAAAAATAAAGGGGAGAAGAAACACGTTCTTGCTGAACTACACAGGTCCAGAGCTGCTGACTTCTCCACTCCCCCCATGAATGGTACAGAAACAATGCAAATATCCCTCAAATTTTATAGCAGAAATGATGAGCAGAACTATTTGTTATTCACAGCCTTCACAGAACTGTTCATCTTTTAAGACAGCCAAGCTCAAGATAGCAGCTTTCCCATTCACAATCAATAAATTTGCACACACTTCCATGCTGCATACCAAATGCTCAGGGACACATTTCAGATCACAATCCTGACCCTCCTCCGTGTGCCTTGTGGAATTAAAAGCACCTCAAAAATAAATTTACGAGCCCACTAAATATGCACAGAGTAATACCATTACTGTTTATTGTTTTAAAGACAACTTCAGTTTATGCCCTTGGCCCCCCACGTTATACTTGTATAACTCATTTCCTCTCAGATTATCATACTGCTTTCTGCATTAAGCAAAATTCAAAGCTGTGTTTCAGTCCTAGCTGATTCTCTTCACAGAGACCACCCTTTAACCAGTGAAGAAGCACAGGCAGAAAAGATTTACATCAAGATCATGACTTGAAGATAATTCTCAGTGCTCCCTCAGTAACTATAAATCTCTGCCCATGACAATATGACCCAAGATAAGCTGTGCTTCAGTTTACTAATTAAGACATAATTTACTAGCTCAGAAGCCAACAAATTTTCATTGCCAGGGTCATTTTCTTACGTACACAAGGCTTTATTATAGCTCATTAAATACCCTGTAATTTGGAATGCCCCGCTGTCCCTTACTCCTGTCAACATCCCTGCACTTCGTGTGTGTGGCAGTACAAAACCTGAACCCCACACTACACTGCCTGCCACGCTCTTCCCTAACTCTTAACCCGTTCAGCTCCAGCCCCTGCACAACACTCCATTGTTAAGTTCATAATAAAACTTAAAAATTTAAAACAAACAAACAAAAAACCATTAGTAGGTGAACAGAAGAGACAGGACATTCTGAGTGGCAAACATAATACACACCACAAGGTTGAATGTCTTAAACAAGCAGCACTCATCAAAAATTATTGTAATATACTGACTGCATTGTAAGTGGCACACTTCAGAGAATTTTACAATTTAATCACTGATACTTCTAAATCCATGTTTTACTGTTCTAAACTCACAACACTCATGCCAAAAGCTGCATGAAGTACTGATACACGAGGTCCTGAGCTCAGGTTAAATGTACTCTCTCCACACAAGGACTCAGACAAAGCTTTAAGGTGACGATTTGCCATTCTGGCAGTATAAAAAATGAAGCAACACACAAACATGCCCACTTATTTCAGGCAGACACAACACCAACAGCCGTGCAAACCCCTGATACATTCTCTGAGGTACAGGCAAGTGGCTCACACCTTGACCCAAGCACCACGAAAAAGAAATAAGGTGCTCTACTTCTCCTGCACGCACCAAACAAACTCCCACTCAGTACTCAGAAAATACATTGTTTCTCACAAACGCCCAATGAAATGAAGAAAACAGAAGAACGATCAGCCTGCCAGCTCCGCCCCAGGTGTACCAGGAGTGCAGTCGGGGATGGGAGCAGGCGCCGGCCCGCTGCTGTTTGTGGGGACACCACCGGTACCCCAGCCGTGATGTGATCGCCCAGCAGCCCTTCCCCACGGAGCTCCGGGGCAGGTGTCAGGAACTTCCAGCGGACACCGCAAACACGAAATGGTCACACGGCTCCTGCTCTCCTGTCCCGCCCGGTTAAACGCTCGGGAGAGGCGGGCACTGCCCACGGGGCTGCAGGGACTCACTGCACGGAGCTCCGCGGCACCCGTTCCCAAATCCCCGGCAGCCCAGCTCCCTCCCACCTCATTTACCCTGTCCCTGTCACGGACTAACGGGGCCCTTGCTCCCAGAGAGACGAGGCACGCTGGAGATGGCGTCAAGGTGATGTCCCTGTTCCCTACTCCGCCCCTCGCTTCCATCAAAGAACGGCTGAATGAGCATTAAATCTTCACCGCAAAACAGAGTTGCCCGTGTGGGGGGATATGCAGCCTCGGGGAGAAAGGAAAAGACACAGAAGTTGGAAGCGGGGACTTCCCAGAAGGGGCTGGGGTGTTCTCAGCCCTGCGGCAGGAGGGGCTGTGCCCTGGGTGCCCCTGTACATCCCCTGCAGCGGCACAGCAGCAAACCCTGCCCCAGCAGCTGGCTGCACCTTGGAGCAGCGTCTGCCTGCCCAGGAATCGGTCTGAACGTCCAGACAAGAGCGTGAAACCAGGCCACTCCACACTGAAAGGCATTGCTCTGCCCTTGACACAGCCAGAGCTCTGCTGGGGGGATCATCCAGCATGCACTGAAACGTTCAAATCAAAACGAGTTTACTCAGAGAAGTTAAGGGCACGGAGTTGTAAGCCTCTCCCAAAAGTCCTACAACACAGGTTTCTAGCAGGTTTGTTGTTTTGATACTCCAAAACACATTTTCAGCATGATAAATCACTGCACAAAAAAACGAGTTGGGTAATAAATGCAATGTGCTGTAGTCACATCCATATTCACATCTCATGCCCCAGTTCTCTTACAGTGTGCAACAGCTAGAACAAATCTACAGGTTTGACATCAACCCCACAGAGTTCAGTTGAAAGACTCTGATTGACAAAGCTTCAGAGCTCCACACTTCAAAATTAAATACCTGAAATAAAGGTATTTACCACTTCATAGTGGCAAGGAAAAAATTCTACTGATCCTTGGGGCCTTTGGTTCCATTGAAAAGTAAGAAATGCTGCCTCTGGGTGCCACCAGGACAGGGCAAATCACAGACAGAGTGCTGTGCAGTGCCATTAATGACAGGCAGATGATTGGCTTTTCAACTTTAAGAAATACAACATGTAAGCAAACACTCATGGAAACATGACATCACCGCATTCTTCGGCCAGCAAAGGGGAGCTGTTTGCACAGAGAGGCTATCGGTTAACTCAGTAACACTGTGGTGAGTTTTTTCTCTCTGAAGTCACACTGCAGTTTCCCCTTTTTACTCAGCGCAGTGTTTTCTAATTTAATTTTCCTTGTCACAAGTGCACTTATAAGAGAAAGTGTCCAAAATTTATGCTGAGTCTCTGTTTAGCCTACAAACACCTTTGCTCAAGGAGAGGCGATGCTGCATTTGTTCTAAGAGCCCTCACACCTCCAGCAGCTCAGGAGGTGTTAGTCAGCAGTTTGACTTCTCTTCATTAATAACCTCAGCAGGAAGCCAGAAGCACACATGAAAGCCTTTGGATACCTTCCTTTCACACAAAAGTCAAAGCTAAGAGTAAAACAAAGGACTGCTTAAAATAGAAAGTTGAAAATAAATCACTTAGATTAAAAAAACCAACACTTAGACAGCAAGTGCTGAAAGCAGATCAATTTATAGAGGCACTTACACCCCAGATATCTGTGTCAGAGCTAAACTGTCACAGATTCTTCCAGGGTGCATTAATGCTCTCTTCTCAAAATGTTTTTACTGCTGGTATTTTCTCATCTAATTTCAGCAATCTTTCTATCCCAAATACCTCTGTTCTCATTACCCAGAACATTTAGGTGTGATTACAGCAAAAGATTGTTATCATGTTTTATTTGGTTAAAACCTCTAGAATTAAATACATGTGTTTTCAATTAAGTGGCCCCAAGCCAAATTTAGCTCTCCCATCCCATTTTCTGTCACTCCAAAGACTAAGGACACTCATTTCAGAAAAACATGTAGAACCATGGAGTAGAGGGTTTTTTTAAAGCCTTATAAATCTTATAAATGAAAGCTGACATGTCATACAAGAAAAAATACCAAGATCAAACCTTTGAGCATAGAAGATGAGAAGAATTATGAAAGGAGATGTTATCACCTCATCCTTTATTCCTTCAGCTGTGCCTGTGAACGAGAGGCTGAGGTAACTTCCCGCATAGCTTAAAACATGCATGAAGCCAATGATTAATGCATAAACACATCCTGCAAAGCAGCTCCAGCTGCACGGCACATTTCTGATGCCATTGCAATCTGATACTGCAGCTCCAGTCCGTCAGGAACCTGCAAACTCTGATCCAGCCCACATGTCCTCACCTACAGCCCCAGGTCTGGAGAGGTGGCAGCACCCTGTGGGATCCACTGCTTCCCTCTGCTCTCCAGCTGCTGACAGGATCACACGTCCAGGTGATGGGAGCTGCTGGAAGGAGCTAGAAGCTGCTTCCAATTAGGAACACCAGCTCCAGGTAGAGAGCACAGCACTTTTGGAATGGGGTTTGGCATGCAGAGGAATAACATCTCCTCTCAGACATGACTCAGAGTCCAGTTCACACCAAGGGAGATGGGACAGGCTTGTACCGACTCTGGTAAATACTGACTACGTAGTTAAAATATTTTATTTTACTCCTTGAAATATCAAAACCTGTTTGTCTCTGCCATTCATCACTTAGGGTCACCAACACTTCATTCTTGCTGCTCACATGACAGTCCACAAGAACCACAATAAGTTTAGAAGTGCTCTACAAACTCATGACACAGATGTGCAAACATCTGCCAGCTCGAGTTACTCCAAATCTGAAAGCAAGCTGGATTCCACCACTGTGGTATAATAAACTTACTGCATGATTTTGGGATCACAATCAAAACATTGTCCTTTTGTATTGCTCATCAGAGCTTAGGCCAGGTTTCCAGGCCATTTCCTAGCTCCCATTGTCCCAGTTTCAGCATTCCTTACAAGATCAGGATTTTTATCACCTACACTCAGCTGGCAGGGTTAGATACACACAGAACACCCAAATGAAGATTTACACATTATTTTCACAACAATAACAAATCAATGACCAGCACTTCTACCACTTCCATATTGACTGTTCCCCACAACTTTACAGTAGCTGACAAATCAAAACACAAAACACCCAGAAGGATTCAGCCTTGCTGTGAAGACCAAGTATTTCCCTGAAGTTTTAAAGCATTTTCCTCTCAGCAGAGCTGTCAAAAGTCTCACCAAGTTTGATCAAGGTCAGACAGATGTCAGAATTAAACCTCAAGCTTGCATCAAATTACATAAATATGAAAGAAGAGAGGTTTGACAACTTTCTGGTGAGAGAAGTTGTCAGACCAAAGAGGACTTCTCTGTAGAAGTGATTACATAAAGCACAGAGCAGGCAAAGCTCTGATTAAAGTCAATAAAGAGCATCCCAAAGCACCAGCTGCCCTCTCCAGTACCTTGTGGCCTGAGTCCAATCTTCTGACAGCTGAAATATGCTGCACAAAGGATGCCAGTCAACTCAGGAATAAAGTAACAACTGCTTTCACTGCATTGCTAGGAATATGGTTCTTAACAAGGCTACCTGGGAAAAAAAAACCCAAACAAACAGAAAGCCTACAGTGCTGGCAGGAGAAAAAACATATCTTCCTTCCCCTGTGAGGGAGTTTTAAAAACATGTACTTAAAACCTTGGATCACCTTCCTACATGAACTGTGGTGGACTGATGAACATCATGGCTGCAAGAAACAAGTCATTTTTAGGAATGCTACTTACAGAAGGTCAATAGTAAACAAAGAACTGAATGGAGAAAAATACAGCATTTAATGGAGGTTGTGTAAGACCAGCTTTAATAACTTCTGTATTGCACATCTTCACATGTTTGTCACATACTCACCTTACTGATCCTTTTAAAGTCTTTACAAAGAGGAGTCTGAACACTTACCCTGTTGGGCTTGGTGAGCCCTACCAGAAATACACATTGCACTGAAAACAAAGTGTGTTTGCCCCTGCAGAGAGGGGTTAACTGAAGGCATTGTGCGAGTTAATCCCAACAAGTAACTGGACCGGTGTGACAAAGGCTGAGGACAGCACCCATCCCACGAGCAGAGTGGTCACTTCCACTGATGCCAACACAGCTTCTCACAGCTGCTTATGAAATGGAAATACAAACTCCATCCAAGACAAGCTGAGGCAAAATCAGCGCTTTCTGCAGAGCTCGACTCCAAATCTAAGTGTAAAGGTCTGAGAAAAGGGTATTCAACTAGGGCACTAATTGCCTTCATGAGAACATCCCAAAGCACATGGCATCAGGTTACAGGAATTCTGCTGAGTCTAAAATTAGTTATTTCTAGAGCAGAGTAGGATGTCTGAACTCTGTGGCTTTCAAAATAAAATACTCACATGGTAAGTACTTACAAAATACTTACATTGACTCTCCTAAGACGATTTATTTCCATCAGCAAGGATCCACAGCTTTTAAAAACTAGGTATGTTTATTGGAAACCTTTCTAAAAGGCAGCAATAACAACAGCAAAGAAACCCCTTCTTGATCTTCCTAAATTTTTAATTTGTTATGATTAAAAATATGCAAACTCAAGGCTTTGAAAAGCTTTAGGAGCTATCAGATTCATTTCTACTGAGCCTACTCTTCATCTGGGGTCTTTTCCAAAGCTTATGGAAAAGGGTATAAGAAGCCTTCAATCAATAAACAGGAAATTTCAAAATCTTTAAAGCTACAGACAAGGCAGATTGGGAAGGTGGAAATGAAATTGGAGACACTCACCTCCACTCTGCTGACTCAGACACAGGCAGGACAAGAAACATAATGCAATTCCCCTCTTATGCAAACACAAGTCCACCTTGGAACAAACAGTTTACATCTACCAACCACAGAGCAGGGTCAAGGCTGAGAGCTTCTCCTTGATGCCCTACACCAAAACTCAAAATGCTAAAAATTAAAAAAAACACTTTTCCTCCACTTCTTTAATCTACCCCAACCTGCCGGATGGACAAACGTGTGTACTCCAATTAAATAATCTGCTACAGGAATAATGGTGACACCAGACTCACTGCCTTTCACTTCACATCAAACATCATTCCTGCTGCAGAAATAGCTGGAATAACACCCAAACCGCCTTAGCAACTCTCAAAGCGAGCTTTGGCCCCAAGTATTGACCCACCATTCATTCCGTTGTACAAACTCCTGTGGTGAGGGGACAGCTCATCTGTCACTTGTCTCCTGAGGGTACCTTCTCTGCTGCCTCCGCTGAGGTGTTTGAGGTGCTCTGGGCTCCCTCCATAGTGCTGTTTGAGGTGCTCCGGGCTCGTACCCCTCACCTTGTGCAGGTGCTCTGTACTTCCACTGGGCGTGTGCTTTTGAAGGTGATCTGGGCTGCCACCGCTGTGCTTTTGATGCTCGGGGCTGCCACCAGGCCTCTGCTTTTGAAAGTGTTCAGGGCTACTACTCAAAACGTGCTTTGGGATAGTTTCTGGGCTGCTGCTGCTGTGCTTTTGTTGCTCGGGTACTTTGACAACGGTTTTGTGATGCTCGGGGCTCGGCCCTTTCAGGTGGCGGTCGGGACTGCCGGAACCCCTGGGCTTGTGCAGGTGCTCGGGGCTGATACTCCTGTGTTTCTGATGCTCAGGGCTTCCTTCCCCCCGGGGTTTTTGCAGGTGCTCTGGACTGGTGCTGGGGTGGTGCTTGTGGTGGTCTGGGCTGTCCGTGCTGCCCGTGCTGGAGGTGCTGCTGCCATCCCCGACGTCTCGGATGTAGGCGCTGGCGGCGGTCAGCTGGCACAGGCTGATCTGGCTGTCGATGGAGCTCCGGCTGCCCGCCCCTCCGCTCTTCTCCTCATCCAGCAACACGCACAACTCCTTCAGCTCCAGGTTCTCCTTAACCACCTCTTCCTGCCTCACTTCCAGCTCTTTCAGCTTCTGCAGGTACAGGGCCACCTCCTTGTGCATGACACTGGCGCTGTACCTGCCCAGCCTCTGCCACTCGCGGGACACCCTCTTGCCCTTCTGCCGGTCGTCGTCCAGGAAGCAGCAAAGGTCCCTCAGCTCCTGGTTGTCTTCCTGCAGCTTCTGGTTGATGTCCTTTAAAAGAAAGATGACCATGACAGAGGAGTGTCTAAAGGAATCGATGTTAAACAGCTACACAGACAGTGAACAGCATTGCTGCAAACTCGTATTTAAGCACTCCAGTGAGGCATAAATAATTCCATGTGTAGGTTTGGCACGCTGTAACAGCACCATGCTTTGAGCAAACAAAGCTGCTGTCCAGCAAAAACTGCCCTTAGCTTGGAGCTAATTTCTGATACAGCAGAAAAGTTTCAGGTGCTTAATTAATTTTCATGCTAAATATCAGAGTAATTTAGCTCCCAAATTGGGCAAAGACTGTAAGTGCTCTCATGATGATCTTGCTCCCCTGAGAAATATTCACCTGCAAGTTATTGCTACATAGAACTGCAAGGCACATCAGAAATTATAATCTCTCTTAAATAATTAATTATTAACATTTATACTCCCTATTCGCTAAAGCACAGTCACATCTAAAGATGACCATCATAGAGATTTTTTTTAAAGTTTGCTGGATTTTGTTTCTGATTGGCATAAAAAGCCTTGTCAGTCATCACTTGACTAGGATTGCTTCAACCACTCTGAAATGAAATAATCTGCTTAAATAGATTTTTCACCCCTAACAAATAAAGTACATGATTCTATGCCCTTCCCTAAGTGAGGAACAGTCTGAAGCAAATGCTCTGAAGTAAAAATGTTCAGGGTATTACTACAGCAGAATAAAAACATTTTCAGTATTTTACCCTTCCAGTTTGGACTTGTGACCATATTTATCTTTCTCCCATCATCTACATATTCATTCCTTATGTATGACACTAAAACCAGAGATTAGCCACAGTTGTTAAAAAGTCAGTCTTATGGAAACACCATTTTGGCACAGTTTCCTAAGAAAAGAAAGCTTTTGTAACTCCACTGGATTTAGGTGCATGAACGTCTGTTTTTACCTGATATAACAAAAAGAATTTGGAATTTGAACAATTTCAACCTGTATCTGATAACAGAAAAAAGAATCTCAATGAGGCTTTAAGGTGTCCTTAAAAACCTGTGCTAGTGAGAGATGTTTGAAATGATCCCCAGTGGAATAAAAAAGTTGTGGAAGTCCACAGTTCCTCAGCCAGGAAGCAGGAGACACCCATCCAGCTGGTCAGTCTTACTCATGGAGCAGTTATTGCACACAGGACAAAGGAGGGACATTTCCAGACACCAACCCAGGGCTCAGAAAATCTCCTTCTCCCAGATTCTTTTTGAAAGTCCTAGCTGAGGCATCTGAACAAAAGGCGGAAGTCAAACAAGACTGAAGGGGTTTGGAATTGAGAGAGGAATTTGTGACTCCTTCCCAGCCATCTGAAGTGTTTGGTCAGTTATGTGGAAGATGAAAATCCAGATACTGTTGCACGTAACCGGGAGAAAGATACTAGTGTTGTAACTGAGTTTACATTTCAAATACAAGCTTCAGTTGTACTCAATACTACCATGGCTGGGTGTATTTTACCCTCAGATACCACCAAAGGGACACACACGCTCACCCTTTGCAGATGAGGAGGCAGGAACTGTCTTCCCCCACGAGCTATTTATTTTATGCCACACTATTATCAAAAACACTTTCTCAATAATTCTGTCATTTAAAGCCACTCTACGAGTGAAGAACTCTCTTCTAACACACTTTCCTGTAATAATTCTAAAGCCCACACTGCATCTCTGTCTCTTCTCTCCTTCCCTCCAGCCTCACCTCACTGAAGGTATTTCCTGAAAATTCCCAAAGCAATAAGCCAGAAAATGTTCTGCCTACTGTAAGGTAACTTCCTAGGTCTATAATCCACCAGCAAGGTAATGCTCTGTGGTTAGTCACACTCTGCTCCCAGTCCTCAGAGCTGGGAGGGAAGCATTAGGGACTAAGCTTCTCACCCACCAGGAGGGTGAAATTAAGAAGGATAAGCCATTACAGACTCGGTCTGTCTCTGTCTGCAGCCTGCACAAGCACACAGCTGAGAACAGTTGGGTCAGAGATGTGTTACCAGATGTCTCTCTGGACAATAAATTAGGGATTGGTTCTGATCATCCCAAACTCGAGCCCAAGGGTTTGCCATCACCTGCCCCACACTGCACTGCATCCTGGAAATGACCAACTCTCTCCAGCAGCCTGCCTGACAGACTGAGTCGTCTGAAAACAGTGACAGCAAACAGCGCGAGCTACAGAAACCCTTACTTCTCCTGCACTTCACGCAGGATCATTTAACCTCACCCAAAACCAAGGAAGTCTAACACAAAGGTGACAAGATTTCGGCGTTTTTATCAACCCAAAAGAATACTGGGGCAGAGCACAAACCATCTGTGCCCCACAGCCCGCCCAGTAGCGGGTCACCTCCTAGCCGGACACTCGGTTGATTATTAACCGGGATCAAAGGCTATTCGCCCCAGTCCTCATCCACTTTTCATACGGTTCTCGGGAGCGGCTCCTCCTAGACCATCCACCTGACGAGATTGCTCCCGGCGGGACGGGCGGGGGCCGCGGAGACACCGCACAAACTTCAGGGGTCCCACCCTGCCCAGCCCGCTACCTTCAAGCCGCGGATCTCGCCGAGGTGGAGCTGGAGGCGGCGGTTCACCTCGCGGATGAGGTTGCTGTGGTCCAGCATCGCGCTCATCTTCTCGGCCTCGGCGCGGCGGAGGCTGCGGATCAGCTCCTCCTTGCTCCACTTGAGCAGCTCCTCGTCCGACACCTTGGACAAGTCCTCGGCCGGCGCTGCCCCGCAACTTTCCGCCGCCACTTTGGCCATGGTGGCGGCCCGGCAGCCCGGGGCACCCGCGGAGCCTCCCCGCGCTCCCGGGGCCGCCCCGCCGCCGCCGCCGCCGGGGGAAAGGGCGAGCCCGGAGCCCGCGGGGTGCCCCCAGCTCCAGCGCTGGGCCGGGGGGAACGAGGGAGACCTCTTCTGGCCCCGAGCAGCGGATCCTGGAAAAAAGGAGGAAAAGGAGGAGGAAAGGGTGTGGAGGAAGCCGGGCCACAGGCTGGGGAGCAAACTTCCCCCGTCGAGTAGGAAAAAAAAAAATAGAAAAAAAGACGTAGACGAAAGATC